>OY725470.1:4531846-5051041 GCA_963281015.1 Lactarius tabidus | reverse complement strand
TCCCCTCCCCCCTCCCCATATCCCCCTCCCCACATTCCTCTTCCCATCCCCATATTACCCATCCTCTTGTTCCCTTGTGACCTACAGGACCCTCCCCCATTCCCATATCTCTCTTCCCCATGGGCCATGTCCCCCTCCCCCATCCCTATGCAGTACTATAAATACCTAGAAGTAGATTTCACCATTACTAGACATAAACATTAGATGCTAGAAATACATAGAGCTAGGTTGAGGTCTGGCTGTCCAAGTAACTACTAGGCACTACTAGGAAAAAAAACAGGACATCTGGCATTACTGGCAGTGCTGGCCCTAGTGACCCTAGTGACAATAGTGATGCCAGTACTTCTAGTAATGTGTCATCTTGCTGATGAGCTGTGTGAGCTGTGTGAGTGTCTGTTGCTGTCACATAGGACTTTTTGCATGGTGTTGCCAATGTGGTGCACCAGTGGTGACTTGAACTCATGTGTGCATGTAAGTGCCTTCATATCATGATCCTGTTGCCCACCCCTCTAATTATGTTCTCTATTCTGTGCAGAAGAGGTTTGCACTCACCCTCTCACTTCACCCCTCGCCCCACCCACCCACCCTCTCACCCTGCATCACCCTGCCCTCCACCTCATTCTGACCACTGTTCACCTCATCACCCACCTCTCATCACTGCCCATCTCTCACTCAGCCCTTCCCAGTCTGCCCATCCCACTGACCTCTTGCACCTCCCATCTATCAATCCTTTCACCTCGGCCCTCTTGCCTCCCCCTCATCTGTCTCATCTTGCCCACCCTGATCCTTGCAGCTCACATTCACCACATTTTTGTGGTCCAGGCCATGCTTAACTGGTCCACAGCCTCAGCCTGATAGTGATGTCTCAGCTCGAGCCAATGTTTTTGAGAAAAATAGCTATAAATCTGAAAACATTTATGGAGATAGATATGATCAGAAGCTGAGGGGTCTTCTGCCAACTCTAAGAGATCAGATCAGCGGTTCTAAATTTATTTAACCATCTTTAACAGCTAGCCAACTCATAGCCACTTTAAAAGACATTAAATAACTCAGGAACAGCTGGTCAGATCGCTTAGATCTGGTAGATGACCCCTTGGCTTTTGCTCTGATCTATCTCCCCAAATATTTTCAGATTTTTAGCTATTTTATTTCCAAAGTTACGCAGCCAAAACGGGTACCAATACAATTTCCTTTTTAGTATCCGAGCCATAGCTGCAGCTGGCTCTCAGCCGAGCCAACCAGCGCTCCGCCACGTGTTATGGCTCTGGCTCGGCTCCGGAGCCAGGAACCCCTGGAGCCGATGTCAGCCGCGCCACGCTGCGCTGTGGCAACACTAATTTATGGTGCTACAGCCACTACTGTCTGTACTTGATGGAAAATCAAATTATTATGACAATGGAAATTTTGTTACTGGTTACATGGTGTTACATATCACATGTCACATATAGGGAAGTCATCACAACTTAGAGAATGTCCCTATATCTTTAGAAATAAAATTGGTAAAATTATGAAATTATTTGAGCGGATAGATCTCCTTAGAAGCTAAGGGATTTTCTGCCAACTCTAAGTAATATAAGCAGTGGTTCCTGATTTATTTGACATTCTTAACAATCAGCTCAAGGCTTACAACTTAAAGCCTTGGTGGGGCAGCTTGAAGTTAGCCACTTGTTTAGCCACCTGGAAATTGCAGCTTATGACCTTGGACATAGTGACATAGTGACAAATTGGGGACTTGTGCAGCTCAAAGTCTGGGTAGAACTGATCTTGTTGATTCAAGAACTCAGACCTAAGCTGCCACAACAACCTAGAAGTTAAAACACCTCCCAACTTATATGTCTCTGAACACCTCAAGATGTCTGGTGGTCTGGGGTGAATGCCACTTAATTGTCGGAGTGACATAGCTAGATAGTATGATTACAGCAATGATGATTAGACTCATGTGATTGATACAATAGTATATTATGTGCATTGGTATACAAACATAACTCTTTAGTCATTTCTACCTATGGTGACTGAAGAGTTCTCAGTTTTTATATTAATGTAATGCTTTGTGTTATGTGTTGCTTGACTTGAGCAGGTTCAAGACTGTGGCTAGTTTGGCAAGTTTGGTTCTGAGCTTGAGACACAACCAGTTGGTGTGTAGGCAATGAGTAAGCTCCTTTGGGTGCGGGATGATGTATGGTGGTTCTGTATTGGGCCATTGGTGGAGGCTCAGAGGAATACTTTGAGCAGACTTGGTGGTGAGTGAACAGGGAAGTGTGCTGGCTTATGCTGTCAGTGAGAGGAGTGAGACTGGGAAGTCAAACAACTTATGCAGCTCTTCATGGTTCATTCTGAGGTCCAATGTCACATTTTTCTTACTATACTGTGCTTACTATACAGACTACCATTGGGACCATCATCTTTACTTTGTCATCATCCCTTCCATGCACAGACTCTACTCATACTTGCTTACTTGTTCTGCTCTGTACATGACTCATGCTACTACTGATACTAGTAGTATTCAGACTATGACTTGACCCTACTATGCCTATTACTTGACTTGGCAGCTTTCCTAGTACTGGTACTCATAGTATCTGCTTGGCAACTTGTAGTATATAAAACTGTACCAGTAGGACACTTAGACTTTAAGTCTGAGTTCTTGAATCACATCAACTCTTGACATTGGACCTTGGAACCAGAACTGTTGGAGCTGCATAAGTCGTTTGACTTCCCAGTCTCACTCCTCTCAGTGACAGCATAAGCCAGTGTGCTTCCCTGTTCACTTATCATTGAGTCTGCACAGAGTATTCCTCTGTGCCTTCATCACAACAGAACCTCCATACACTGTCCCACATCCCAAGGAGCTTACTCATTGGTTATGCACCAACTAGTTGTGTCTCAAAGCTCAGAACAGACAAAGTAGCCACTGTATAGAACCTGCTCAAGTCAAGCAACACATAACATCCAATGTCAAGAGTTGATTAGAGACAATGTGACAGTGATGAGTGACAGTCATGCTCCAGTGATGTGTGAGAAACACAGAGTCGAGAAATGAAGGAGATGAGAGATTGAAGAGCATGAGAGACAATTGGTTCAGACAGGAGGTTTTGAGAACAGTTGGATGGATTCACAAGCACAATTTGAGTACAATTTATACTACGAGTGAGGCCTGATTGAGTAAGGTAATAAAGTTGGGAAATCATATGGTATCAATTGTTATAGTATGCATTGCATGGAAACAAAAGCAGGGGATTTGATCGAAGGGGTAGGGGGTGTAGGGGTGAATCACATGGATAAAATAAAGGTGTTTTGGAGAAGATCAGGTGTGCAAGTGTTGAGGAATCGAGGTGGTATGTTCGACAAGGTGCTGTGGCTGGATGGGAATGTTTGTTATGACGCCTACATTTTACTTTCTATTTTCTCACCCTTTCTTGATATTTATGACTCACGATGACTCTAGTAGGACATGTTGGTCTTTGCTAGGTGACACGTCATCTTTACCCATATGACTTCACTTTCTCATTGTTCTTGTGACCCATTGTTCCCGTGACTCATTGTTCTCGTGACCATTGTTCTCGTGACGTCCATTGTTGTCGTGATGTCTATTGTTGTCGTGACCCCATTGTTCTCTATTTACTATATAGTCTGGTACTAAGTAGCATGTAGCCTTAGACTTGACTTCTTGTATCCTATGGTACTAGCAGAACCATCCCCACTCTTTCACTTGTGTGATAAGAACTTTCCTCTCATAACTCTTCTCAAAGTCCTTGCTTGACTTAGCAGAGAGTTACTTGTCATCAGAAGCTTACTAAGTTCTCGTCGAACTTAGTACTCTCACACAGAACCACAGTCCAGACTCCTTAGTGTTCCTGTCATCGTAAACGTAACCCATGTCGGGTGAACGTCCCTACCGTGACGTAACATTAAGTCAAGTCTACCAAAGACAGCCACACTGGGGAAACAGAACAGAAGACTCACCCAGTCTAGAAGCATAGAAGGATTTACTCCCTTCGTAATCGATAGACAATTCGAAGACAATCTACCAGCACACATCAGAGGAGCAGCCCATTGGAACAAAGCCAACAACACAGAAGGATATCAAGTTTACGACATCCTTAGTCAAACGTACCTCGAAGTCGAGTACAACAAAGACAACAGACAGTGGTACTTCATACAGCAAGACTCTAGATCTCGCCGTTGGGTAGCCATGCAACCAGTACCTTCCCAGTATAATCTCAGAAGACAGTCAATCGCTCCCTCTACAGTCGCTGCAGCAGCAGTCGACAACACAGAAACCGGACATAATCAAAGTTCCACCGCTACAGAGCATAATCAAAGTCTCTCAATGGCAACACAGACCATGCCAGTAATTTCTACAGCAGCAGCAGCACTTACCCTTGCGAACACTAAGCCAGGAAAGGTGCACTTGTTCTTCAGACCCGGCAAAGGACCGCCAGGACAAGCTGGAGGACATGGACCAGGAGGACCGCCAGGCGGACCCCCTGGAGGAACCCCTGGAGGGCCCCCTGGCAGTGGACCGCCAGGAGGACCAGGATCCATTTTCGGGCACGCAGGCCCCGGAGGTGGAGTGGGTGGCGGAAGCAAGTTAGGCGGAAACCCCCCAGCCATCTTTAATGGCGACAGATCAAAGGCCAATAACTTCATGATGGAGTTCAACCTTTACCGAATCACAAACCACGACACCGATCATATGGCCAACCCTATGAAACGCGCAGCACTCTTCCTAGGCTTTATTCAGGGACCACTTGTCCAAGCCTGGATACAGTGTCAAACCCAGTGGATAGTGGATCAATTAACCACGGGAAGAGCCGATACGGATGAAGGATATTGGACTCATATCGCTAATGAGTTCCAATCCGCCTACCAAGACACTGGTTCCAAGGAACGCACACAGGACGAATTGTGCAAACTTCCCTTCATTCCAGGAGAAGTGGACACGTTCATCGCCCAATTCGAAACTCTGGCACATGAGGCCAACTTCCCCATCGATGCTGACAACACCATCACGATGTTCGCCGCTAAACTCCCATACAAAATGATGCAACACATTTTGCTGGTTGTCAAACCAATTGGCTTCCAGAATTGGGCAGAAGCAGTTCGAAACTACCACAAGGACAATACCTTGGTCCAGAATGTGGCAGCAATCGGAGCCGATGGAATGGGAAGAAAGAACAAGCCGGTTAATAAAACAGGGTTCTCCCCTCAGCAATGGGCCAAAATCCTGAATGTCAAAATGCCATTGGATCCCAACGCAATGGACACTAGGGCTGATAGATCCCATTCCTATAATAGGAACAAAGGAACCCGCGGACACACATCCACAACGGAAGACACCCAGAAGCAACGAGCAGAAGGCCATTGTTTCACTTGCAACAAACAAGGGCACATCGCGAATAACTGTCCTGATAAGAAGAAGAAGAAGGTTCAGGCTAAAGCAAAGAAAGCCGAAACTTCGGATCAGGACAGTGACAGCGAGGTTGAAGACCCAAAGCCCATGGACCTGGATACCTATGTACGACTTGGAAAGTCACTTCCTGAGGACACCAAGATCGCTATCATAAGGAAGGCCATTGAGGCGGAGCAAGGGGCCGAAGGTGACGATGCGGATTTTTAAGATGTGCAACCCTGACGGCCTGGGCACACACATTAGGACTCAAGAGTGTCTTTGCTTGTAAATACAAAAGTCTACAAATCCCAACTCTTTTACAATCATCGCACTCGAAGGCCGAAAGACAAGTTCTTGTCGATTCTGGAGCAACCGACAACTTCATAAACCCAAAGCTCCTCAGAAGAATGAAGATCGGGCAAGTTCCGCTTCAAAAGGCGCAGACCATCTGGAATATCGATGGAACACACAACAAAGCAGGCTCAATAACGCACTATGTGGACCTGCAAGTACGAGTCGGAGCCAAAGTCCAGGATATGAGATTCCTGGTAACCGATATCGGAGAAGATGAAATCATTCTCGGGTACCCCTGGCTAGTAGCCTTCCAACCAGTCATTGATTGGAAAGAAGTGGTACTCGACAAAAGCATGCAACCATTGGTCATCAAAACACTCGGATTACCAATCGAAGAAGAAGTTGCACGAGTACACAAGGCGTGGATTCGCCGAGCAAAGACATTAGCAATCCCCGGAGAAGAAGTCTATGTTTCATACATAGACCAATCAAAAATCCGGAAGACGTCCACAGCCGCACAGATGGCGGCTAACGCACAAGGACAAGAGAAACCCTGGGACCAGATAGTCCCTCCACAGTACCATAAGTGGAAGAAAGTCTTCTCAGAAGAAGAAGCAAGAAGATTCCCGGAACATCAATCCTGGGATATTGAAATCGAGTTTACAGAGGACGCACCCAAAAGCTTGGACTGCAAAATATACCCTCTAACGCTCACGGAACAGGGAAAACTTGATGAATATATCAAGGAAAACCTGGAAAAGGGATATATTCGACCATCAAAATCACAATACTCTTCCCCCTTCTTCTTTGTGGGAAAGAAAGATGGGAAATTACGCCCAGTGGTCGACTATAGGAAACTCAACTTGTTCACCATACCGGATCGGTACCCTCTGCCTCTAATTCAAGAACTTGTGGATAAAATTCGCAATGCGCGAATCTTTTCCAAAGTGGATGTACGAGCTGGATATAACAACATACAAGTAAAGGAAGGCAACGAACACAAAACAGCTTTCAAAACAAACATGGGACTTTACGAAAACACAGTTATGCCCTTCGGATTAAAGAATGCACCAGCAGTTTTCCAGCGGTTTATGAACACTGAGTTCACGGATCTCACCGCTACAGGAAAAGTAATCATCTATATGGACGACATTCTTATTGCAACCAAAGATGACATTACAATGCACCGCAAACTGGTACACCAAGTCCTGGAAAGGCTGTTGAAGCTAGACCTTTACCTCAAACCCAGCAAATGTATCTTTGAAACCAGAAAAGTCGAATTTCTGGGAGTAATACTGGAAAATGGCACAGTCACTATGGACCCGGTCAAAGTCGCCGGAGTAGAAGAATGGAAGACACCCAAGAATGTTAAAGATATATGCAAATTCCTTGGGTTCTGTAACTTCTACCGACGATTTATCCGAGGATTTTCACAAATCGCAAAAGCACTCAATGAACGCCTCAAGAAGGGCGCCCAATGGACATGGGGCAAACCCAAGGAAAAGGCTTTTCAAGAACTCAAACGGCGCATATGTGAAGAACCGGTCCTATTACAACCCGATCAGACAAAACCATTCGAAGTCGAAGTGGACGCATCAAATTATGCCATTGGCGCTGTCTTGATGCAAAGGGATGACAAAAACATACTCCACCCAGTCACATTCTTCTCAAAAACCATGAACGAAGCTCAGAGAAACTACGATGTTTACAATCGGGAGCTTTTGGGGTTAAGAGAAACGCTCAGGACATGGAGGCCATATCTGCATCAAGCCAAGCACAAAGTCAAAGTACACACAGACCACGCCAATCTACTATTCTGGAAGAATCCAGGAGAACATAATAGAAGAGTGGCAAGATGGCACGCGGAACTGATGGAATATGTCACGGACGTGTACATATTTTCTGTTTTTCTGTATTAGAGTCCTTATCATAAGATATGATAAGATGGTTAGTCACATGATGCCAACATGTGCATTCATATTTGTCATAAAGGCATGTGATCCTGGGAAGGACCTGCCTTATCATTCATTAGACACGTGTACGTTATGATTGGTTAGAAGAACATAGAATGTCGTAGAATAATAGGGTAATGTAGATGACATGCTGTATTAGGTTTCAGTCAGCATTGTTCTATTATTAGGGCGACGCGTCAGCGCAAGTAAGCACTTATGACATAGTGATCAGTAATCACAATAGAAGTGCTAAATATAGATACACGACGCGTCAGCTTGTAGTCATTCATACTTACTCAGTAGATTAGTAAGTGACTCATCCCTAGTAGTATATAAGACACCCTGTAGCGTCCTGAGTAGAACCAACTTGTCCTCTTGGTTTCTACTCAGGTGCACATTCCTCTTGTCTTCTATAGTAACCAATCTAACTTGTCCTCTTGGTTTCTACTCAGACTCACTGTTAGTGTGACACCGCTGTTATTACCTTGTATAAAGGTATCAGGTTCAGCACGCTCCACAACGGTTAGTTTCGGTGCGTGATTTATCTCCGCGTCAGGCTTGAGTTGTCCTTGACGAGCCCGTTTAATTTTCAGCTTGCTTGACGTAGCCGATAGTCATCCGCTACAGAATACGACTTCGAACTGGTCCACATATCTGGGAAGAAGAACGGATGTGCCGACACATTATCTAGACGCCCAGACCATGACACAGGAGACGACAATAATAAGCAACTTGTGGTGTTACCACCAAAGTTCTTTAGTCAAGCATATGCCCAAATGACGAAAACAGGGGCATATCAGTCAATCCAAGACAAAGTCGAGCAGGATCAGCAAGAAAACCAAGCTAGTATCCTGCAAATCAAGAAATGGACCAATACCCACCAATTGATAAAGTTAAATTCAATCTGGTGGAAAGGCGAATCTGGACAGCTTGTTGTTGCTGGAGACAACAATCTGAAGAGGGGGGTAATTAACTTTTACCACGATTCCCCACCAGCCGGACACCCGGGAATTTCAAACACATTCGAATTGGCAAAACGAGACTTCTGGTGGCCAAACATGAAACAAGATGTGGAGCAATACGTCAAAGGATGTGCCGTGTGTCAAGCAAACAAAGTAAACACGAGGCCGCTCAAACCTAGTTTAATCCCCATCACACCAGAACATACTTTGCCATTCCAGACGATCGCAATGGACTTCATCACGAAATTACCTGCTTCAGAAGGATATGACACGATCCTCACCATCACCGATCATGATTGTAGCAAGGCAGCTATCTTTATCCCTTGCAAGGAAACAATCACAGCAGAAGGAGTCGCAGACCTTTACCTGAAATATGTCTACCCACGATTTGGAATCCCCAAGAAAGTAATCTCAGACAGAGACACTAGGTTCACATCGAAATTCGCAAAAGGACTATGTCAAGCATTAGAGATATATCAAAACATCTCCACCGCTTACCATCCACATACCGATGGACAGTCCGAAAGAACAAACCAGTGGCTCAAAGGATACCTTTGGTGTTATTGCAAAGAACATCGAAGGGACTGGCGCAAGTGGTTGCCAATAGCAGAAGCCGCGCATAATCAATGGCCTAATGCGACCACAAAGAAGACACCTTATGATCTGATTATGGGATACACGCCACAAGTTAACTGGTCGTCTATTCCTAGTCAGGTGCCAGCAGTAACGGCACAAATAGAAGAACTAGACAAGATAAGGGATAATGCCCTTAAAGCAATAGCAAAAGCACAAGCAGACATGAGAAGAACTCGGTCGGGAAACAAAAGATTTAAACCCTACAACGAAGGCGATCAAGTATGGATCGAAGGGACAAATCTTAGAACCCTAGACCCCACAAGCAAATTAGGACAAAGACAATATGGACCATTCAAAGTGCTGAAACGATTATCAGATGCGGTGTATTGTGTGGAGCTGCCAAAGCAGTGGAAGATCCATAATGTGTTTCATGCGGATCTAATAACACCATACAAGGAAACGGAACTCCACGGTCCTAACTTTACCCGACCACCACCAGATCTGATTGATGGCAAAGAAGAATACGAAGTGGAGAAGATACTAGACATGAAACACAAAGGACGAGGGCGCAAACCGTACTACCTAATCAAGTGGAAAGGATATCCCACGAGTGACAACTCCTGGGAACCAGCAGAGAACGTGCAAGCCAAGGATTTGATCAAGGAGTACAAAGAAGAGCAAAGAAGACAAGACAAGGGCAAAGCGAGGAAACTATAAAAGAGTGAAGCAAGCAAACGACGAAAGACATCCGCTTCACTTCCCATTACAATCTGCTTCACTCCCCATTCCACTACATCCCATTCCTACTACCACTGTCTTCACCATTCATCCCTTGTTTAAACCCCTTGATATTATCAGCAAAAATGTCGACGACCTCATCCTCCTTTGAGCTGGTGTACCCAGGCTCAGTATCACCATCCATCCCATCTACCCCCAGTCCCATACAGTCACCACCAAAGTCGCCTCTTTCAGCTAGCCCAGTGCTGGAAGAAGGACTTCCACCATTGCTGTCCAGCCCAGTGTGCCACTGGACAGAAGGCCTCCCTTCTCCCACCTGGAACCTCACACCGGTTCCCTCTAATGTACCAGAGGGGACCCCAGACACCTCTCTCCCACCCCAGTTGGCACGACGCACAGTGCCACTTAAGGGAAAAAAGAAGAGGTACGCTCCCTATGCCACTATGAAGAGTGGGCAGAAGGAGCCGAAGAGGTGCTACCAGTGTGGCTCAGGGAGCCATCTCAAGAAGGACTGCAAGACAGCCAGGGGACAGCCACTGTGCCCCTACTGTGGGAGTATGGGACACGAGGAGGACGATTGCCCACAGCTGGAGCCAGAGCTCCCAGTACTGATGAAGAAGGCCCAGGGACTCCCTCAGTTGTCATTAAGGGAGAAGGTAGAGTTAATGTGGAGCAGAGAGTGGACGCCACAGATATGCCAGTATTGCTGGGTTAGGAACCCAGGGCATAAGGAGGCGGAGTGCTGGCAGCGGGAGATGTGCTGGTCCTGCAGAGGTTCGGGTCCAGCAGGATATCTCAGGAGGCACGTCTGCAAGCTATGGGCAGACAAGCCTGAAGTCTTCATGCACGAGGACTATGACGATTATGACATGTTCCAGGGTAGAGACTAGGTGCAGTTGGGGCAACTGCACATCTGAAAGGGGGGCTATGTTATGACGCCTACATTTTACTTTCTATTTTCTCACCCTTTCTTGATATTTATGACTCATGATGACTCTAGTAGGACACGTTGGTCTTTGCTAGGTGACACATCATCTTTACCCATATGACTTCACTTTCTCATTGTTCTTGTGACCCATTGTTCCCGTGACTCATTGTTCTCGTGACCATTGTTCTCGTGACGTCCATTGTTGTCGTGATGTCTATTGTTGTCGTGACCCCATTGTTCTCTATTTACTATATAGTCTGGTACTAAGTAGCATGTAGCCTTAGACTTGACTTCTTGTATCCTACGGTACTAGAGACAACAAGCAGAACCATCCCCACTCTTTCACTTGCGTGATAAGAACTTTCCTCTCATAACTCTTCTCAAAGTCCTTGCTTGACTTAGCAGAGAGTTACTTGTCATCAGAAGCTTACTAAGTTCTCGTTGAACTTAGTACTCTCACACAGAACCACAGTCCAGACTCCTTAGTGTTCCTGTCATCGTAAACGTAACCCACGTCGGGTGAACGTCCCTACCATGACATAACAATGTTGAAACATAATAAGTACATATGCATCTTATCTATAGCAGTTACAACATAAGTAGACTACACAAGTATGATTACCATATTAGGTAGCTACATTACACACATCCATGGGCATAACTCATATCAGAGTCATGTGAATGATTCTGAGATGTTCTAGGGTGTTCCACACATCAGGCGTCACTGAAAACACGATATAGTGGACACCTTTACTCATCACATATGAGCAAACGGACATGGTGGGACCATAGGGGTCACTTTTCCCTATATAAGGAGGGGTGAAAAGAGACCAACCCTCCCCAGCAGAATATCACTTGTATTCACTCGTGCTCTATACACTGCGCTTAAGACTATCAACACCTTCTACCAAAGGTGAGTCTTCTGTAGCCTGCGTGCTGTGCCATGTGCTGTGCAACAGGTTATGGGCCCTGCCACAACGGCTAGCTGTGTGCTGAGTGCACCTGCCCACTACCCACTGTAAAGTGGATGTGGTGCTGAGACTAGTGTCATTGGCATAGCCTACAATGCCCTTGATGGGCATGTAAGACCTTGGGGTCATGAATGACACCATCTCATTGATTTGAGGTGGAGTAGATCGTTCCTCAAGGCAATTCTCTGAAAGGAGAGTTGTTGTTGGCGGTTGAAAGGACACATTCCTATTAGACCATTGTTTTTCTCACTCAGTAATTGTGAATAGCCTTTGCTGACAATTCTCAAAGCATTCACAGAAAACAATGTCGTCCCAACTAACAACATTTGTCCAAGTCTTTGACAGACAAAACTATGTCACCTGGTGTAAGGCCATGCATGCCTTCCTTATGGCTCAAGGTCTCTGGGGATACACCGATGGCAGCCTCCCAGAACCCTTGATTCCTATCCTTCCCATTGTGCCTCTACCTCTCGATCCTAGTGCTTCCCAGGCTGATCAAAATGCTCATGCTGCTATGGAAGCCCAGTAGAAGATTGATAAAGCAGATTATGACCACAACACTCCCCTTCACCCAGCTCTATGGACAGCCTGGCATAAGGGAAATGACATGGCATTGGGTAATATCACCCTTTGCCTTTCCCCTGCCATCCAGCAGCATATGAGTCCCAACTTTAATGCTGAACAATCCTGGGATTGGCTGAAGACTGAGTTTGGCGGTGCATCATTCCCATCCATCTATTGCGACTTCAGAGAAGCGATTACCATGCAAATTAATCCTAGCCATCACCCTGGTCCCCAGTTTGACAAAGTAGAAGCTGCTTTTACATGTATTGCAAACACAACCATTGGTAAAGGTTCTAAGATTAAGAGGCTCTCACTCCCTTCCCATTTCCAAGCCCTCATTGTGATGGCTGCTATTCCTCTCAAGTGGGAAAACCTCATTCCCATTATTCAGAACGGCTACAAAATCGAGGACCTTACTTTCTCAGATATTCGTGATATAGTTGTCACTCAGTTCGAGAATGAAACCAATTGTGGTGCTCATTCAAAGAACAAGAAGGAGCAGCATGCCAACAAACTCGCTGCTGATAAGCTTTCTGCCATTAAGCATAAGCGTGACAACCCTCACTTTAAAAAGCAGAGTGGAAGTCAGCAGCAGGATGTGGACTCCTCACCTCCCAACCAGCAGCAGCATAAGCAGGGCGGTGCAAGAGCAGGTGGTTGCAGCAAAGCCAAAGTCAAAAGCAAGGCTCAGACTGGCCACTCACACATTGCTTCAGTCGCTGCCCTCACTCCTGCACTTCCCTCCCCATCCACTACCTCTGTCGCACACATTGGACCATCATCGCCCATTGTAAAGCACACTGTCTCCATTCCCCACCCTACCTTACAGGCAAGGGTTGAGGGTCCTTACCCTACTGTCAATAGAGCACTCTCATTACTTGAACATATGGATGCTCTGCTGAGCATTCAAGTTGTCAAAACAATTGAGCAGCATTTTGATGACTACGATCAGTCAGTATGATTGAGGTCTAATTACAACTATGACGAGGAGTATGACTCCAAGGTGGACATAGACATGTTCCCGGGCGTGATAATACACTGACCAAGTCTGACTTTGAAGACAATGGGGGTACGTCTCTTGTATCTGCATTTGAGTCTTTGTCTGTCGACTTAAACTCACAAATCTCTGGAGGTATTACCTGAGCACCTACCCCAGAATATGTCGATCCAGAGACTGTAGGACCCCTCCATTTGGAGGAAGAGATTGCAGCAATGTGGGCAAATCCTGGTCACTCCAGAGCCGTACAATGCAGGGGTTCTAACAAGTTCATTGATGAACTTTACAGGAACCACCAGCAATACCTCCAGAATCTGGAGTTTGGTGTGATGGCATCCACACCTGCCTCGCCTATCACACCTACCTCGCGTTGTGTGACACCTGGTCAAATTGCTAACTCCTTATTGGAGGATGAGCTACTTGATTGGGGATCTGATGATGAAGAGTATGCTCTTTATTCACTCACTGCACATGATGCTGACTTTGACATAGTATCAGCCCACTCCCAAAGAAAGCAAGAGGAGCAGCAATGTAATAATATGTTATTGTCTATAGTATCTAAACTGTACAGTATTAATCTCGGTGTTCTTGATATCTTGAAATGCAAACACGATGATTTCTTTACTCAGTGTGCATGGTGTAATAAGAGACTTGAAACCCTCTGGCTGTTAGATTCAGGGGCTTCCGCACACTTCACCAACAGAAAAAGTGACTTTATAAGTTACCAGTCTTTTGCACAATCTGACAGGCAACCTGTTAGAACTGCAGCTCATACGATCTTTGTTGAAGGATCTGGGACAGTATTGCTTCAGCATTATGTCAATAAAACTCTTGTTACAACCAGAGTTCATCCAGTCCTTTACATTCCATCTATGAGTATTTGCCTTCTCTCAATGGGAGAATTTTTACAACAAGGAATGTGCATTTTGGGAAATTCGCTGCATATAACCTTGTTTGTCATGGACTGCCTCAGAAGTGGACTGACATATCGGTTATGACTACGACTGTCAGCTTACATTAGTCATGGACAAGGGCCGGAGTATCGTTGTAGCATTGACTCACACACTGTCAAGCGTCTTATTGTCTTGTAGTATCACATGCCATGGATATGACTCATTCTTAGGATAGCAGTACTAGGGTTCGTGACTCATTACTTAGTTCAGACTCCGCTTTAAAGCGAGTCTTACGTGTATATAAGTCGACTAGTAAAGGCCAAGGACCCTCATCCTGGTCTTCTTCAATTCGCTATCACTTCTTGTTTCCTTTCCTTTCAAGTCTGCCTCTCCTCATCGTCATCTTTCTCTTCTTCTTTCTCTTCCATCTATTCTCTCTCATCTTCGACTTAGTGGAGGTGCTGTCAAAGCCCTTTTCACTCTAAGAGGACCTAGTGTTATGCCGGCCTAGTGTCCAAGGATATCAATCATGTGTTGCAAGCCACCTCAGTAGTCCAAGTCAGACAAACGGTTAGCAAACCGTTACTTTAAGACCAGGATCCCATTGTGGCATTGCAAACTACAACAAGAGAACTTTGGGCTGCAGAAGGGCCTTTCGAGACATACGAACTACAAGGACCGGTACAAAGGGATATACTGGAACGATTCATCAAGGCAGCAGTTTGGCGTGTGTATAACAGCATCGAGAGATATCACACTAGGTCTACCGCACCAGAAGAATCCAGCTCAGAACACTGGTACGCAGTTGAGTTCAATTTCGAACATCTCTGTTGGGTGGAAATCCGTTGGATAGAAAATCTAGAAATCGGGGGACATTGGCAAGCATTCCGTATTGCAGGAGAAGACTTGGGGCTCGACATCACTTCACAAGACGCAGCCGATCAAGATCAATTGGATCGTGCTAGGAGACCCCGAGACACCACAGAAGAAACCCCCATGACGCGCACAAGTACCCCATCAACGGCTAGCGAAGCAAGCGCTATTCAAGTTCGATCCCCAGCACCACAAAGAGGAAGCGACCAAGTCATTGCACTACAGTTAGCTGAGTCATTACACATAGAGGAACCAGTCATGAGTCATACAATGACCATGGAGATGCCAACAGGCACAATCAACCCGTGTACGGGGCATATGGAGATGCCCATGAATCCAGACGATGTAGCACTATATCGTGCAATAGGGCCAGATCAGCCAGACCCCCCTACAGGTCGAGAATGACGTGCATCACCAAGAATCCCATTCGGATGGCCACGGGGAGGACAAGGACCTGGAGGTGGACCATTTGGAGGACCACCAGGAGGAGGCAGAGGACCACCCGGGGGTGGAGGACCGCCAGGAGGAGTACCTATGCCTATGCCACAAGCGCCCCAACCAGGAGGGCATCATGGAGATAAACTAGTGGGTAACCCGCCCATTATTTTTACAGGAGATCGATCAAAGGCTGAACAATTCATTACCCAATGGCAACTTTACAAAGGAGTCAACATCACCAATGTGTTAATGTGCAATCCATATCAACGAGCTATGTTCTTCCTCACATACATTCAGGGGAATCTCGTTAATGAGTGGGTTAAAGGAGTCAATGCATGGCTCTGCACCCAAGTCACGACACAAGGATGGGCGACAACAGATGAATGTTTATGGAATGGAGTCATTGGCGCCTTCAACAGGCAGTACGCTGATGTGTTAGAACAGGAGAAGGCTCAAGCCGAACTAGGAAGAGGACTCTGCATGCAAAATGGAGATCTAGATGGTCTAATCACGAGATTTGAACAGTTGGTGTGCCACGCCAATTATGATGTTAACCAGCCACTGGTGTTGCAGATCTTCACAGATGCATTGCCACACGCAATGTACGAATATATTTTCAAGAACATCCAACCACAAGACTACGAGGGATGGCACAAAGCCTCAATTCAACAACAGAAGGTGTTTGTACACATGAAGAGCCGATTAGAGCAATTCAACCCGAAGAGGAACACACCCACTGGGGCCAATAATTGGAAGGCGAACAACTACAACAATAACCGTTGGCGTCGACCCAACATCCCAAACTTGCCAGATCCAAACACTATGGATCTATCTCCAGGCAGGGTGCGATTGGCTCAGGCGGAAGATTATGCACCAGGAAGAAACCGGTACCGAGCACCGGAAGAAGTAGGACGAGGGACAGACACGCCAACAGGGCAAAGGAAAGTCCTTAAATGTTTTAACTGCGACAAACCCGGTCACTTTAAAAGAGATTGTCAGCAGCCCTTAAAGCGAAACCCCTTTTACCAGCAAAATCAAGGTCCCCCGCGCGTCCGTCAGGCAGATACAGAGGAGGACGGCTTATACACCGCTAGAAGTATCATAGACGACCGCAGCATTGTTGAAGGACGTACTCCACAACAAAAAGCCCAAGCCTGGCTCGAAGGAGTTGCCGAGGAACCCAACAAGGTAAAAGACCTTGTCATGCAACAATTGTGGAGGCGAGAGGATTTTCAAAATGCCTGAACCCAACGGCCTGGGTAAGGGCTCTTCATTGTAACTCTGTATACATCACACACTACCGTTCTATGTGAATTCCAGTGTTGATCCGTACCAGTTACTTCATGGCTGATAAATGAGCGCTAGTGGATTCAGGGGCCACTGATAACTTCATGCACCCGAATTTCGCAGCAAAAATGAGGTTGGGAATGAAGGAACTCCCAACGCCCAGGAAAATATTTAACATTGACAACACTACCAATAAATCGGGGAAGATCACACACTATCTTGATCTAGATGTATACACTAAAGGAATTCACAGAGAAATGCGCTTCCTCATCACAGACATAGGAAGCGAAGATATTCTGCTAGGATATCCATGGCTAGCATCATTTGAACCAAAATTCAGTTGGAGACACGCTGTTATTGATGAACGGACTCTCCTGGTTGTTATTTCATCCATCAATCCACGAGTCATCCGGCAACAACCAGTGATCGCCAAGACGTTGACAGAAGAAGAAAAACATCACATTGTCCGCATGCTCGAGTCGCAGTCCACCATTCGAGGGGTATCCACCAAACTAGCAATTCAGGTGGGTCAAAATCAAGTCGCTGCCGAAGTCCCAAAGGTGTATGAACGATTTACCAAGTTGTTCAGCAGTGAAGCATCATCCCGATTCCCGCCTTCAAGGCCATGGGATCATGCCATTGATTTCAAACCGACAGCTCCAGACACACTCCCTTGCAAGGTTTACCCCATGACACAAGATGAAGACAAGTCACTACTCAAATTCCTGCAGGAACAGGAAGCTAAGGGATATATTTGCCCTTCCATCTCACCATACACATCACCCTTCTTCTTTATACAGAAGAAAGACAGCAAATTGAGACCAGTGCAAGATTATCAGCGTATTAACGACATGACAATTAGCAATTAATACCCTCTCCTGCTAATCACCGACCTCCTAACTGATCTCAGCAGAGCCAAGATTTTCACCAAACTAGACATGAAAGATGGCTATAACAACATCTGCATCAAGGAGGGAGACGAACACAAAGCTGCATTCAAAACCAAATACGGGCTATGGGAACCACTTGTCATGTTTTTCGGGCTGAAAAACTCACCAGCTACGTTCCAAAACATGATGAACTACAAGTACAGGGATGTCATTGATTATTGGAACTCTAGGGGAATGGCAATACACATTTACATGGACGACATAGTGATCGCAACTAGTACCAACCTAGAAGACCATATACAGGCAGTATCAGCGGTTTTTGAGGTCGCAGAACATTTATACCTCTATTTCAAACCAGAAAAGTGCACATTCCATGCCCCATGTATGGATTACCTGGGGGTAATCCTTGAAAAGGGGATAATGCACATGGACCCCGTTAAAATTGCAGGTATCAAAAACTGGCCTATGCCCACCAAAGTTAAGGACATCAGATCTTTTTTGGGCTTTTGCAACTTTTATCAACCATTTATTCGAGGATTTGCACACATTGCAAGGCCACTAAACGAATTAACGCAAAAAGACACTGAATGGCTTTGGACAGAACGATGTCAAAAGGCCTTCAATGAACTGTGAAACAGGGTCACAAGCGAACTGGTACTGGCACACCCTGAACTAGACAAACAATTCGAGCTGGAGGTTGACACATCAGGATTTGCAGTAGGAGCAGTACTGCTACAAAAGAAAGAAGACGGCAAAAAACATCCCATCGCCTATTTTTTGAAAACTCTCAACGAGGCACAGTGTAACTACGACATAGCAGACTTGGAACTACTCGCAGTTGTAATGTCATTGGACAACTGGAGGTCATTCTTAGCCGGCTCCCCACACAAGGTCATCATCTATTCGGACCATCAAAACCTGTTGTATTGGAAGGAACCACACAAAATCAGTAGGTGTGTAGCCAGGGAAGTACTACGCCTATCCGAGTATAATATTGAAATTTGTCACATCAAAGGAACGGCCAACGGGCGAGCAGATGCATTGTCAAGAAGACCCGACTATGACCAAGGTGTTGAAGACAACGCTAATATAACAGTCTTACCGGAACACCTTTTTGCAAGAGTCATGGCAACAATCAACCTGCAATACCGGCAAGATGAGGAACAGCTCAAACCGTGGATCGACCCACATCAGCTCAAACTGTTGAATGGCGTTTGGTACAAAGAAGGGCAAGTAGTCATAACAGAAGATTTGGCCAGCAAGCACAAGATTATCCAAGCACACCACAATCCGCCTGTGCATGGACATCCAGGCATCAACAGGACGATACAAATCGTAGAGTGTAATTACTGGTGGCTGCAACTATGTCAAGATGTTAAGGATTATGTACAAGGATGTGCCGACTGTCAGTGCCACAAAGTTAACAACAGACCAACCAAGGCACCTCTAAGGCCGATATATCCCAAACCTGAAGCTATGCCATTTGAAACCATCGCATTAGACTTCATCACTAAACTCCCAGAATCACAGGGATACGACTCTATCCTCACGGTTACGGATCACGACTGCACGAAGGCAGCCATTTTCATACCCTGCAGGGAAGAAATCAACACAGAAGGCATGGTGGCACTATACATCAAACACGTGTTTGCACATTTCGGGCTACCTCAAAAGGTCATCAGCGATCGAGACCCTCGGTTTGTGTCGAAATTCATGCAAGAAGTATGCCACATTACGGGAATAGAGCGGAACCCGTCGACAGCATATCATCCAAGAACTGATGGACAATCAGAGTGCTTGAATCAATGGGTCAAGACTGCAATTTGGTTTATTTCTGACCACCATCAGACAAATTGGGCCCCTTATCTCCCTATCGCCCAATTTGCACACAATAACTGGCCAAGCGAAACCACGAGGAAGTCACCATTCTTCCTTCTGATGGGCTATCACCCGCGTGCTGATTGGATTTCATCACCATCCCCCTTGCCACAGGTCACGATGCGCCTTGAACAATTGAAACAGGCACGGGAAACGGCGCAACAATTGATGATCAAGGCACAATGGTCATGGGTCAAACACCGTGATACACCCAAGTACAAAGAAGGTGACCAAGTATGGTTAGAAGGCAAGAATCTCTGTATCAGTCAACCAACCGCCAAGCTTGCGCCCAGGAGACACGGCCCTTTTAAGGTAATCAAGGTACTATCACCAGTCAGTTATCAATTGGCCCTTCCCACACAGTGGAGCATTCACCCCGTGTTTCACATCGATCTTCTCACCCCTTATCGCGAGACAATAACCCATGGGCCGAACTATCAGCACCCTTTACCGGATTTGGTAGATGGGGAAGAAGAATACTCCATGGAGAAGATTCTAGACTCTCGGAAGTTCGGCAGAAGACAGCGTCTGCAATATTTGGTCAAATGGGAAGGTTACCCTGACTCGGATAACATGTGGGTCGATAAGGATGATGTATTCGTGGATGATAAGGTGCAGGAGTTTAAGACTTCGAACCCCGACAAGGAGGCACATATAAGGAGCCTTTCATCTGCTAAGTCCCCTTATCCCTCAACTCTTACTCGTTCTCATCTGCTTCAACACCATGCACGTCGATATATGTCTTCCAATGGATCAGACCTTGCCCAAGAATATACTGCTGGAGCATATGCTGACTCCGCCTCTGGGGATGAGCAGCCAGTCATCCAACACATTCACAACCTACTTATTGATGCAGCCAACACACGCACTCAGGCCATCACCGCCACTCTTTGAGCAGAAGCCGCTGTCTTTAGTCCTAGACCTCACACCTTGTCCATGGAGGCTGCTGAAGTTGCCAAGGCTTTCAGAACTCTGTCGATCCACACTCCCGCTCCCATCTCACCAACCCTTGCCACCAACAATGCCGTTGAGGAAGGTCACTATGAAGTTTCAATGCCCGAACAAAACATTGTTGGGTATGAAGACGGCACTAGCATGGCATCAGGAGCAGCTGCTCCTCGCCAGGAAACGTTGGGATCTGAAGAACCGATGGCGAGTCGCCATCGGTCACATTCTGTCAAGTCCTCCCACACTGATCTCACACCTTGTCCACAATGCAGAGAACCCAGAGACTATTGCCACGAGCACAACCCACCAGTCCCCATTCCCGAGCCCGTCGTCCCTCTCCCCATCCTCAAACCCATTTGCCCTGTCCGGGTGGCGACACTTAGCCTCAACCGTGAGGAAGCCGAAGCGTTGGCAGGTCGACTTGCCACTGCCCTTGGACAGGGTAGTCAAGATCCCTCTGCAATTCCGCCGCCCTACCCCGTTGAAGAACACGCTGCCCAAGGGGTGGGTGTACACGGTCGAGGACACCGAGGAGGATGTCAAAGTAGAGCTGACCAACCCATTGCTTTACAGCAGCGTCGACCGAACCCTCACCCACGCCCAGCACCAGTGCATCCGCGCACAACAGTCCGACCCCTATTGCCGCCATTGCAGGGCTACGAGTACAACCTTGGGGCTGCTTATGTCCCCTTCAACATCCTCAATGAGCAAGGGGTGGAAACACCAGCCCAATATGTCAAGGTGCACCTTGAAGTCCCGAACCCCTTTGCAGAAGCCTGAATGAGCATGTGGGGGCCGGTTTACCAGGGTGAGATTCACACTGCCCCGGTTAACGATATGGAGACACCTGCCGTAGAGCTGACTGCCGAGAGGATTCATATCCTTGGAGATGAGTACCGTTACCGGGCGGTAGTTGATGAAGCTGTGGACAAGATGGGGGATCGATCATTGAAGGCGGAGGTGAGGCACTACAGAGGACTAAAGGTGAAGGTGGCGGGTTTCCAGGAGCAGATTCAATGCATCGAGGACCAACTGTTCGCAGTGCAGATGGATCAGTGTGCTAACTGGGACCGATTGCAGGACGCCAGAGTGTATGAGCGAGTGAATGAGGAGGTACACAGAGATCAGAGGATTCATCCCCTCACTGTATGGTCGGTAGAACATGGGTGTTTACCCTGAAAAGGGGATAATGTCACGGACTGCCTCAGAAGTGGACTGACATATCGGTTATGACTACGACTGTCAGCTTACATTAGTCATGGACAAGGGCCGGAGTATCGTTGTAGCATTGACTCACACACTGTCAAGCGTCTTATTGTCTTGTAGTATCACATGCCATGGATATGACTCATTCTTAGGATAGCGGTACTAGGGTTCGTGACTCATTACTTAGTTCAGACTCCGCTTTAAAGCGAGTCTTACGTGTATATAAGTCGACTAGTAAAGGCCAAGGACCCTCATCCTGGTCTTCTTCAATTCGCTATCACTTCTTGTTTCCTTTCCTTTCAAGTCTGCCTCTCCTCATCGTCATCTTTCTCTTCTTCTTTCTCTTCCATCTATTCTCTCTCATCTTCGACTTAGTGGAGGTGCTGTCAAAGCCCTTTTCACTCTAAGAGGACCTAGTGTTACGCCGGCCTAGTGTCCAAGGATATCAATCATGTGTTGCAAGCCACCTCAGTAGTCCAAGTCGGACAAACGGTTAGCGAACTGTTACATTGTTACACCAAAAACCGTTTGTCCAGTGTAAGCCTTTAATACCTGGTCATATGTTATATTGGTTAGATGCAACATCTACTAGTGTAGAAGTGCAGTTCATCGAAATACCTTATATCTACAAAGTAGATTATGATCTAATTCATCGTTGCCTCGGTCACCCATCTAAAGAGGTTTTAAGGCATGCTAAGGATCATACTAAGGGTTTTCCTGATGGGATTAAAATTCCTAATACATCTGATGATGTATGTCCTGGATGTGTGCAAGGCAAAATGCCTTCTGCATCGCATCCTCCTTCCACTACAAGGGCTACCACACCCTTTAAAAGGATACACTCTGACTTAAAAAGTTTTCCTTTACCGTCATATGCCAAATACAAGTATTTTATTGTCTTCTTAGATGATTATACTTTGTATGCTTGGATCACACTCTTGCATGACAAAGGCTCAGCCATTACGGCTTTGAGACAGTGGTTAGCGCTTATCAAAAATCAATTTGATACTACCATGAAAGAGTGGATGTCTGATGCTGGCAGTGAATATAAATCAGATGTGTTCCTTAAAACATTGAAGGATGCTGGCATTACAGTGCTTCAAAGCACGCCCCATACACCACAGCAAAATGGGCACACTGAACACTTTATGCACACTATCATGGATAAAGCCCAGGCCATGCGGTTAGAAGCTTGTCTCCCGCAGTCCTGGTGGGAATTTGCAGTTAATCATGCTGCACATTGTTATAATAGGACTCCTATGAGTCATATAAATTGGCAGACCCCCTACCAATTATTAAACAATGAAATCCCTGACATTTCTCATCTTAGAGTTTTTGGGTGTGGCACATATGTCCATATTCCTGAGTCTTGCAGAAAAAATAAACTTTCTCCTAAAAGCGAACTCATGATCTACTTAGGTAGACCTAGCGGAATGAAGGGTGACATGTTTATGTGTATTCCAAATACTTTGTTTTATTCAGACAAAGCACTCTTTGATGAAATGTTATTCCCTCGCTGCTCTAATCAGCAGATTCCTGGGAAAACACGTGGAATAACCCAGTTAGATGAACCACCATCTAATCAACCACCACTTGATTTCGAAGACACCACTCCTGGTGATCTTGACTTATCACCCCCTGAGCCACCAAAAGGAAGTAGTGCTCCACAACCTGACGGGGTTGAAGAGGTTCCTGCGAAAGCAGATGATCCTCCAGAGCAGCAAGCTCTGCCTCCTCGCCCTGACCCTGTACCTAAGCCCAAGGGTAAATCACAGTCTTGACCTGAAACTACATCTGATGTAGCACCCAGGCGGTCAGAGCAATTGAGGAAAGTACCTACCAATCCTGATAATATCTACGGCAATAGGCACCCTTCTAAGGTCAGCCGAGATATTGAGCGGACTCATACTTGGAAACAAATGGTTGAGAACCAACCGGGTAGCTCCCGGCAATGTTCATCCCATGATCAGACGGAATCAGGAAAATCTCCTGAGCAATCTGCATCTAAACTTCCAACTACACTGAGTGAAAGTTCACATGATTCAGAGGATGAGGTAGATCAGCAGTTGCTGACCCGCCTTGCTCAGGAAGGGGGAGTCAAATTCCAAGATTATCTGCTTGCCAAAGCAGTTCAACTGTATGATCTTGGGTCACCTGATACCTCCAATATTTGTGAATGGACCTTTAGGGACATTCTTAGAATGCCAAAAGAATCGCAGGAGGAGTGGAAACAAGCGTGTTGCAAGGAGTTGGCTTCTCTTTGCAAACACAAAGTCTTTGAACTTGTAGACCTGCCGAAAGGCAGAAAGGTCATAAAAAACCGATGGGTATTCGACTTAAAGTCGGATGGCTGTAAAAAAAGCCAGGCTTGTAGCCAAAGGCTTTCCTCAGGTTGAAGGCATTGATTATGACGAAATATTCTCACCTGTGGTATGGTTTGAGACAGTCCGGTTGATGATAGTGCTTGCTGCTTTAAAAGATTGGCACATCTCCAGTCTAGACATCAAAACAGCCTTCCTATATGGTGACCTTGATGAGGAGCTTTATATGGAACAACCTGAAGGGTTTAAAGTCCCTGTGTAACGGTTCACTAACCGTTTGTCTGACTTGGACTACTTGAAGTGGCTTTGCAACACTTGACAGGCGTTCTCGGACACTAGGCTGACATAACACTAGGTCCCCTTAGAGTGAAAAGGGCGTGATAGCACCTCCACTAAGTTGATGATGAGAGAGAAGAGTTGAAAGAGAAAGAGGAAGAGACAGATAGAGATGAAGAAGGGCAGACTGGAATGAGAAAGAAACCAAGGCTAGATAGCGAATTGAAGAAGACCAGGATGGGGATCCCTGGTCTTTACTAGTCGACTTATATACACATAAGACTCGCTTTAAAGCGGAGTCTGAACTAAGTAATGAGTCACGAACCCTAGTACAGCTATCCTAGGAATGAGTCATGTCCATGGCATGTGATACTAAAGAACAATAAGACGCCTGACAGCATGTGAGTCTGTCTGAGTAATACTAATACACCTGTCCTAGGAATGGAACGTCATGGAAAGCCGTAGAACTTGGCTCATCACATGTCCTAGAGTCATCTGACATCAATGTAGTGTGGAGTGATGGGGATGAGATAAGATAAGAATGAAAGCAGTCCCAATGATAATCTGCCGAAGTAGGTCAGTGCAGTCCAGTCCGTGACATTATCCCCTTTTCAGTTCCAGCGCCTACACTGGATGGCCGATGTAAGGTTCTTGAGGGTTTCACTCAGCACTGCCCTGAGTGTGTCCATCTCATCATCCTCCCACCCATCCCACCTATCGAGCTGCTCCCAGGTCGGCGTTTGCTTTGGTTCAAACCCATACCCCCATACCTTGGGGTGCTTGTGGGGCCTTTCTTCAATCAGCATTGCCGTGGTCCAAGTGGGCTCGGACGCTGTGTGGTTGTGGTGGTGGAGGGTGTATGATATGTCGAAACAGTATTTGGTGCATCCCTTGTAGTCGTGATCAGGAAGGGGGGCCGGTGAAGAGTCCAACGAGGGGTTGGATGATGTTGATGGTGAGTCCTTTGGTGATGGTGGGGATGTGAGGTCGTAGTTGTATTCTGGAGTGCCCACTAGTGGACTCCCTGGGTTTTCACCCAGTCCTGTCATGGGTACAGCAATGATCCCCTTTTCAGGGGTAGCATTTGGCCCTCCAGGCCAGAAAGGGGATTGGTCCCTACTGAGGGCGGTGATCGCTGCCCACGGGACATTTTCACTGGCCCTACCCGTCCTAGGAGGAGTATGAGTTTCGATGTTCATGTCGTCAGAGGGTGGCCAGGAAGCTGGAGTCTCCACTCGATTACCAAAAATCAAGGGTACAGGCAGCGTAGGGGAAGGAGGGGTTCGTGGGATGACCATACCATGGTCGTCTACGAGGGGTCGAACTGGGATGTCAATCGGGGCGGAGCAAGGGATGATGTCGTTGTTAGAAGGGTTAGTGAAAATCATTGTTGGTGGTGCATATCGGATGGCATGTTGTTGAAGTAGATGAGAATGAATATGAGCTGAGGGGTGAGGAGACTTAGCGGATGTGAGGCTCCTTATATGCATCTCCTTGGCAGGGTTTGAAGCTTTGAACTCCCGCACCTTATCGTCCGCGAATATGTCATCCTTATCAACCCACATGTTATCTGAGTCAGGATACCTTTCCCATTTAACCAAGTATTGAAGACACCGTCTTCTGCCGAACTTCCGGGAGTCTAGAATTTTCTCCACAGAATATTCTTCTGCCCCGTCAACCAGATCCGGTAGTGGGCACTGATAGTTGGGCCCATGCATTATTGTCTCGCAATACAGCGTGAGAAGATCGATATGAAACACGGGGTGAATGCTCCACTGCGTGGGAAGGGCCAATTGATAACTGACCGGTGATAGTACCTTGATTCCTTTGAATGGTCCATGCCTCCTGGGCACAAGCTTGGCGGTCGGCTGATTGATACGGAGGTTCTTGCCTTCTAACCATACTTGGTCGCCCTCCTTGTACTTGGGCGTATCACGATGTTTGACCCATGACTGTTGGGCCTTAATCATCAGTTGTTTCGCCGTATCTCGTGCCTGTTTCAATTGTTCCAGGTGCAATGTGACCTGTGGTAATGGGGATGATGTCGAAATCCAATCAGCGCACGGGTGATAGCCCATCAGAAGAAAGAATGGAGACTTCCTCGTGGTTTCACTGGGCCAATTGTTGTGTGCAAATTGAGCGATTGGAAGATAAGGTGCCCAATTTGTCTGATGGTGGTCGGATATGAACCTGATGGCGGTCTCGACCCATTGGTTAGAATGTTCTGATTGTCCATCGGTCCTTGGGTGATACGCCGTGGACGGGTTTCGTTCGATTCCAGTGATTTGACACACTTCTTGCATGAACTTCGACACGAATCAAGGGTCTCGATCGCTGATGACTTTCCGAGGTAACCCGAAATGCGCAAATACATGTTGAATATATAGTGCAGCAGTGCCTTCGGCATTGATCTCTTCCCGACAAGGTATGAAGATGGCTGCCTTCGTGCAGTCGTGGTCTGTGACGGTGAGGATAGAGTCATACCCCTGTGATTCTGGGAGTTTAGTAATGAAGTCTAATGCAATAGTTTCGAATGGCATAGCTTCAGGTTTGGGATATATAGGCCTTAAAGGCGCCTTGGTTGGTCAGTTATTGACTTTGTGGCGCTGACAGTCCGCACATCCTTGTACATAATCCTTAACGTCTTGATGTAGTTGCGGCCACCAGTAGTTGCATTCGACGATTTGTATCGTTTTGTTGATGCCTGGATGTCCATGCACTGGTAGGTTGTGATGTGCTTGTATGACTTTACATTTGCCTTGTAGCCCTTCTGTGACTACCATTCGTCCTTCCTGGTACCAGGTACCGTTTAAATGTTTAAGTTGGTGGGGGTTGATCCACGGTTTGAGGATTGCTTCATCTTGGTGGTACTGGGGTTCAATGGTTGCGATAGTTCTTGCAAAGAGATGTTCCGGTAGTACTGTTACATTTGTGTTGTCTTCAGTGCCTTAGTCGTAATTGGGTCTCCTTGATAGTGCATCTGCTCGTCCATTTGCTGTTCCCTTGATATGACGAATTTCAATGTTGTATTCAGATAGACGAAGTACTTCCCTGGCTACATGCCTGCTGATTTTATGTGGTTCCTTCCAGTACAACAGGTTTTGATGATCAGAGTAGACAATGACCTTGTGTGAGGAGCCTGCTAAGAATGACCTCCAGTTGTCTAGGGACATTACGACCGCGAGCAGCTCCAAGTCTGCTATATCGTAGTTGTGTTGTGCCTCGTTGAGCGTCTTCGAAAAGTATGCAATGGGGTGTCTTTTGCCGTCTTCCTTCTTCTGCAGCAACACTGCTCCTACTGCAAATCCAGATGCGTCAACCTCCAGTTCGAATTGCTTGTCTAGTTCGGGATGTGCCAATACTGGTTTGCTTGTGACTCTGTTTTGTAGCTCATCAAACGCCTTTTGACAGCATTCTGTCCATAGCCATTCAGTGTCTTTTCGTGTTAGTTCATTTAGTGGCCTTGCAATGTGTGTGAATCCTCGAATGAATGGTCGGTAAAAATTGCAAAAGCCCAGAAAAGATCTGATGTCCTTAACTTTGGTGGGCATAGGCCAGTTTTTGATACCTGCAATTTTTATGGGGTCCATGCATGTTATCCCCTTTTCAAGGATTACCCCCAGGTAATCCATTTTCGAGGCATGGAAAGTGCATTTCTCTGGTTTGAAGTATAGATCCAGTCGTTCTGCAACTTTAAATACTGCTGACACTGCTTGAATGTGATCTTCCATATTGGTACTGGTTGCAATGGCAATATCGTCCATGTATATGCGGATTGCAGTACCCCTGGTGTTCCAATAGTCAATAGTGTCTCGATATTTGTAGTTCATCATGTTTTGGAACGTAGCTGGTGAGTTTTTCAACCCGAAAAACATGACAAGGGGTTCGAACAGGCCGTATTTCGTCTTGAATACTGCCTTGTGTTCGTCTCCTTCCTTGATTCGAATGTTATTGTACCCGTCTTGTATGTCTAGTTTGGTGAAGATTGATGCTCCACTTAGGTCAGTGAGCAAGTCTGTTATGAGTGGTAGCAGGTATTGATTGCTGATGGTTATGTTGTTGATCCGTCTATAGTCTTGTACCGGACGTAGTTTGCCATCTTTCTTTTGAATAAAGAAGAATGGGGAAGCATATGGTGATATGGAAGGACATATGTATCCTTTTGCTTCTTGTTCTTTTAAGAACTTGAGGAGGGCTTGATCCTCGCTCTGTGTCATAGGATATACCTTACAAGGTAATGCGTCCAGTGCATTTGGCTTGAAGTCAATTGTGTGGTCCCAAGGTCGAGTCGGTGGGAATTGTGAGGATTCTTCATCGCTGAATAGTTTGTGGAATTTTGCATATTCCAGTGGTATTGGTGTTGCTTTCATGTTCTGACCGGCTTGAATGGCCAGTTCGGTAGACACTCCTCTGATCGCAGATTGTATATCCAATGTTTGTACAATGGATCATTTTTCATCGTCTGTCATGATTCTGGCGATGACAGGTTGTGGTCGTATAACCCTGGGGTTTACAGATGAGATGATAACCGGCAATACTTGTTTGTCAATAACAGCATGTCACCAATTGAACTTTGGTTCGAACATAGCAAGCCAGGGATATCCTAGCAATATGTCTTCGCTTCCAATGTCCGTGATGAGGAAGCACATCTCCTTATGAATTCCTTTAGCGCATACATCCAAATCAAGATAGTGTGTGATACTTCCTGATTTGTTTGTTGTATTATCAATATTGAATATCTTCTTGGGAGTTGGGAGTTCTTTTAACCCTAATTTCATCCGTGCAGCAAAAGTAGCATTGATGAAATTGTCGGTGGCTCCAGAGTCCACCAACACTCGTTTGTCGGCCATGAAGTAACTTGTGTGGATCGAAACTGGAATGCACATAGATCAATAGCGGGTAATATACACAGAGTTACAACATAATGCCCTTACCCAGGCCGTGGGGTTCAGGCGTTTTGAAAATCCTCCTTCTTCCATAGTTCCTGCATTACCAGGTCCTTGACTTCATCGTTTTCTTCAGCCACTCCACTTAGCCAGTCGTGGGCTTTTTGCTGTGGTGTCCTCTCTCCCACATTGCTTCGATCGTCCACTATACTTCGAGCAGCATAATAGTTGTCTTCATTAGTATACCCCTGCCTCGTACGCGATGGTCCTGCATTTGCAGGGTAATTGTTGCGTTTTGGTTGCCTGCAATCTCGTGCAAAGTGTCCAATCTTTCCACAGTTGTAACAAGTGAGGACTTTCCTTTGGGTAATTCCTCCTTCCCTTCTTCTGCGGTTTCGTTCTTCATGTTGGTTCCCTCCTGGGAGGATTTCTTCTGCGTCTGCCAATCTTCCTCGAATTCGATCCGGCGTGGTATCCATGGTGTTGGGGTCAGTTTGTCGACCCATGTTAGGACATCCCCATTGATTGTTCGGCTTCCAGTTGCTAAACTGATTTGCCGGTTTGGCGGTTTTTGGGGCGAATCGGTTGAGTCTACTCTTCATGTGTACCCACGTTTTCTGTTGTTGAATGGTGGCTTCTCGCCATCCTTTGTAATCTCGAGGTTTGACATGGTTAATGATGTATCCATACATGGCGCAGGGTAACGCGTTAGTGAAGATTTGCATCACTAATGGTTGGTTGATGTCATAATTGGCGTGTCGAACCAATGTCTCGAACTGGGTGATGAGTGCATCTAAATCTCCATTTCTCAACTGGAGTCCTTTGGCTAGTTCGGCCTGTGCCTTCTCCTGTTCAAGTACATCAGCATATTGGCGATTGAATGCTCCAATTGTGCTGTCCCATAATCGTTCGTCGTGTGTGACCCAGTGCTGAGAAATGATCTGGTTATGTAACCAGGCATTTACTCCTTTTACCCATTCGTTAACAAGCAGCCCTTGGATATAGGTGAGGAATAACATAGCTCGTTGGTATGCATTCCTCATAAGGGTGTTGTTTATATTGACCCCTTTGTATAACTCCCATTGTGTAATGAATTCTTCGGCTTGGGATTTCTCCCCTTTGAAGATAATGGGGGGATTTCCCACTAGTTTTGAATCGTGTGGTGCCACTGGAACAGGAGGGGCTGCTGGCATAGGCATGGGTGGTCCTCCGGGTGGTCCCCCTCCTCTTGGTGGGCCTCCGAACGGTCCTCCTCCTCCTGGGGGTCCTCCGAAACCTCCTCCGGTTGGTCTGTTATATGGTAGTCCTCCTTGCAACCATCCAAACGGTATTTGTGGTGGTTCTGATCTTGACCTTCCTGCTGAACTTGGAGGATCCGGTTGGTCTGGTCCGATAGCACGGTGTAGTGCTAACTCGTCGACATTTTCCATATGTCCTGTGATGGGATTGATAGTTCCTGCTGGAACTTCCATGGTGACTGTTCGACTCATGGGTCTATTTATGCGGAGGGACTCAGCTAGTTGATCTGCGATTTCTTGATCGCGACTTCCTGGTACTTGGGGTGATGGTCGAATTTGGATAATGCTGGCCCTACTTGACGGTGTGCTCGCCCTAGATGTTGGAGTGTTATCAGCCAATTCCCTATAGGCTGTGATTGCAGCGGCCAGTCGGGCTCGTTGCTCCGCTAATTCGCTTATGTTGATGTCGAGACATAAATCTTCTCCTGCAATGTGGAAGGCTTGCCAATATCCTTCTCCTGCAACGGGTTCTACCCAGCGTACTTCTGCCCAACAGACTCGTTCGAAATTGAACTCAACTGGGTACCAATTTGTACTCCCTGATTCTTCTGGAGTGTGTGACCTAGCATAATATCATTCTACTCCGTTTATGGTTTGCCAAACAGCTTCTTTAAGAAATGCTGAAGGTACATTCCTCTGCGGTCGTCTGCTGATAGGATACTGTTCAAAAGGGCCTGCTGATGCCCAACTTTCTCGTGTAGTTTGTTGCAGCGCCACGGTGGGATCCTGGTCTTAATGTAACGGTTCACTAACCGTTTGTCCGACTTGGACTACTTGAAGTGGCTTTGCAACACTTGACAGGCGTTCTCAGACACTAGGCTGACATAACACTAGGTCCCCTTAGAGTGAAAAGGGCGTGATAGCACCTCCACTAAGTTGATGATGAGAGAGAAGAGTTGAAAGAGAAAGAGGAAGAGACAGATAGAGATGAAGAAGGGCAGACTGGAATGAGAAAGAAACCAAGGCTAGATAGCGAATTGAAGAAGACCAGGATGGGGATCCCTGGTCTTTACTAGTCGACTTATATACACATAAGACTCGCTTTAAAGCGGAGTCTGAACTAAGTAATGAGTCACGAACCCTAGTACAGCTATCCTAGGAATGAGTCATGTCCATGGCATGTGATACTAAAGAACAATAAGACGCCTGACAGCATGTGAGTCTGTCTGAGTAATACTAATACACCTGTCCTAGGAATGGAACGTCATGGAAAGCCGTAGAACTTGGCTCATCACATGTCCTAGAGTCATCTGACATCAATGTAGTGTGGAGTGATGGGGATGAGATAAGATAAGAACAAAAGCAGTCCCAATGATAATCTGCTGAAGTAGGTCAGTGCAGTCCAGTCCGTGACACCCTGGCCACAAAAATAAAAACAAAGTGATGTGCCTTAAGAAAGCCATCTATGGACTCAAACAAGCTGCTTTAGCCTGGTGGAAAGTGCTTGATGGATCCATGGCTAAGATAGGCTGCACACGACTTGTTTCTGACTCTGGTATATTTGTCAATAAAGGCAAAACCATTGTCATTATCGTTTATGTCGACAATGTGCTCTTTCTTGGAGCAAATAAAAAAGACATTAGTTCTCTGAAAGAGCATTTTATGAAGATCTGGGAATGTAGAGATCTCAGTGATATGCAAGAGTTTTTATGCATGCACATAGTGAAATCGAAAGGTCGTATCCTAATCGACCAAGTAGATTACTTACACAAAGTGCTGCAGTGTTTCAAGCTCATAAATGCAAAAACTGTTCCTACTCCATTACCAGAAGGGTATCAGCCATTGCCTAATAAAGATCATTCAAACCCAGAGCTCTGCTCTCAGTTCCAACAAGTAATAGGGTCACTCCTATATATTATGATTGGAACACAACCAGATATAGCCTATGCTGTGACTAAACTGTCACAATTTGCAGCAAACCCCAATAAGGATCACCTAGATAGAGCAATGTATATTTGCTGCTATCTACTAGGTACATCCGATTATGCTTTAGTCTATAATGGCAAAAGCGATGGGGGTTTACTAGCATATGCTGACTCTGATTGGGCTTCAGACCCAATCACTAGAAAGTCTACAATGGGCTATTTAGTTAAACTAGCTAATGGTGTATTCTGCTGGAATTCTAGAGCACAAAAATCTATTGTGCTCTCTTCCACTGAAGCAGAATATATGTTGCTTGCTGATACAAGCCAACAGTTGGTCTGGATACAGTCACTCTTTGAGGAGATCAGTATTATCCTAGCACCAATTCCATTATGCAGTGATAATCAAGGATCCATATTCCTTGCATCTAATCTGGTGCAGGAAAAGCACATAAAACACATTGACATCTGTTACCACTACATACATGAAGTCATATGTGCTAAGAAGATTGAACTCTTCTTTATTGAAGGATCTGAGAATCCTGCAGATTTGTTTACTAAGAATCTGGGCCGCATAAAATTTCAGAAGTTCAGAGAGCAATTAGGATTGGAGTTTTACTCATCCTAATCATTAAGGGTCAATGAGAAGCATGGTGTTCAGTCTAACCACTGTTACACAGAAACATTTCCTCAGAGATGTTTGGGACAGAAAGATGGAAACTGTGTTTTCAATTTCTTGTCTAGTCTCTAACATGTCTCATCAGAGACTTCTTAAACTGCTATGAAACAACTAGCATAGGATGTCAATGAGTATTTCTCATAACAACATCTCCTGTGCTCAGTTCAAGTTCTTGAATTGAATGTTGTCTCGTTTCGTTCATTATGCTTAGACCACTACTGTGTACTCAGCAAGGGGGAGTGTTGAAACATAATAAGTACATATGTATCTTATCTATAGCAGTTACGACATAAGTAGACTATGCAAGTATGATTACCATATTAGGTAGCTACATTACACACATCCATGGGCATAACTCATATCAGAGTCATGTGAATGATTCTGAGATGTTCTAGGGTGTTCCACACATCAGGCGTCACTGAAAACACGATATAGTGGACACCTTTACTCATCACATATGAGCAAACGGACATGGTGGGACCATAGGGGTCACTTTTCCCTATATAAGGAGGGGTGAAAAGAGACCAACCCTCCCCAGCAGAATATCACTTGTATTCACTCATGCTCTATACACTGCGCTTAAGACTATCAACACCTTCTACCAAAGGTGAGTCTTCTGTAGCCTGCATGCTGTGCCATGTGCTGTGCAACAGGGAATAGCTGCAATGTTGGCATGCTCAAGCTTGATTGGATAGGTGTAACCTGATAAGGGTAGAGTCAATGAGAAGAAGAAGAATGTGATTGTATTGTAACATAGCAGCAGCAACAGCTGAGTTCCAAAGATTATTGCATGTGTGTGGACCAAGCACAAAGCTCATCCACCAGGATGCCAGCCCGGATTGGCACCATCAGGTTCACACTGCATTTCAGCATTGATGTGATTCAAGAACTCAGGCTTAAAGTCTAAGTGTCCTACTGGTACAGTTTATATACTATGAGTTGCCAAGCAGATACTATGAGTACCTGTACTTGCAAAGCCACTAAGACAACTACTACATGTATCAGGATCGAGTCATAGTTTGAGTACTAGTATCAGTAGTAGTATGAGTCACGAATGGAATAGAGCAAGTAAGCAAATATTGGTAAAGTCTGTGCATGGAGGGGGGTGATGATGAAGTAAAGATGATGGTCCCAATGGTAGTCCACATGGTAAGCACAGTATAGTAAGAAAAACATAACACATACTGACTCATTGTATGGAATGTTGTAGAATAGTCCAGAACTAATGATGCCATAATCACATGATAGTTCCCACTCATGTGATACTCCAACCAATGACATATGAAACATAACAGTGTGTGAGTCTGTGCTACATTGATGATCTGGCCCCTGCATCAGTAAATCGGCATTTTAGTTTCCCAAGTATCCTTGGTAATTGCCGTTTTTTGCCGTTTTCCTGGTTTCAGGAAACTGGGTGACCAGAAACTCGGACTCCATTGAATTTTGTATTAGCCTGCTGTCAAATTTATTACACATTTATCAAATTTGATGTTAGTCTGCCCTTACTATTCTAAAACGGGAGTGGACTTTTACCATTTTCATCCCTTACTTATTACATTCTCACACTTGTCACAATTCCAGGTTTCTGAGAAAATGGACTTGGGTATCCAAGTTTCCAAGTATGGTTAGTATTAGTCGTTTTTTGCCGTTTTTTAAGGTTTTTTGGGTCATAAAACCCAAAAAAACTAAAATGCTCAACTCCCGATGTGTCCATGGCTAATTACTGCTGACTCCCATTGAGCTGATTGTTAAGAAAGTCAAATAAATCAGGAACCACTGCTTATATTACTTAGAGTTGGCAGAAAATCCCTTAGCTTCTAAGGAGATCTATCCGCTCAAATAATTTCATAATTTTACCTATTTTATTTCTAAAGATATAGGGACATTCTCTAAGTTGTGATGACTTCCCTATATGTGACATGTGATATGTAACACCATGTAACCAGTAACAAAATTTCCATTGTCATAATAATTTGATTTTCCATCAAGTACAGACAGTGGGTGACTTCCCGTAGTGTCTGGAATCGCCAGACCAGTTCCAGACCGGTTTTACCCAACGTTTGTAATCAGGAAAATAACCCCTGGAAGAGCATGTGTTTCCCGCAGCACAGACCCAGAAAGAAGCTACTAGAAATGACTAAGTCTGAGCCAGAACACCAGTCTGCGTCCGCAGGGAAGCTGTGAGCGTGAGCAGCTGAGGACTGCACACTCCCCTCACGATGGCCATTACACCCAAATATCTTCTGCATTGGCTACGTTGTGAAAACCGTTATGCTCGCAAGGACGATGATTACAGCTACAAGAGAGCTCGGCGTCAGCAAAAGAGGAGGCGGGTCCTAGGGCTGGTGTTGGCAGAGGTCTTGCACAGGAGGGAGGAACGGACACAACGACAAAATATGCACCGCATGTACCTCACCTGCTCCGACCTCAATCCTTCCCCACGCATTGGAACTCCCTGGCAGCTTATGCATGCCAGAGGCAATGACCGTGCATTTATCACTACAATGGGAATCGACGTAGCAACTTTTGAATATATCCTTGCACAAGGCTTTGCTGAGGCATGGAATTCAACACCAATCCCTCGCAACGATGTGTCTTTAACCAGTATTCCCCATGTTGATTGCCGTTCCCTCGATGCTGCTGGTGCTCTCGGCCTCGTTCTCCATTACCTTACATCAACAATGCGTGAGATATCCCTCCAGCAAATCTTTGGTCTCATCCCCTCGACAGTCACTCGATACCTCTCATTTTCCCATCAGATTCTCCTTCAAGTCTTATGCAAGGTTCCGTCTGCATGTATTGAATGGCCTTGTGGAGAGACATTTGATCACTTCACCCATCACATTGTCGAATGACATGATCAACTTCTCGGCGCATTTGGCTTTATCAATGGCCTCAAACTCCCAGTTGAGGAGCCTTTGGACCAAGATATGGAGAACGCCATGTATAATGGCTGGTTGCACGACCATTATATCAGCAATATTTTGGTCTTTGCTCCTGACGGTGCGCACTTTGAACTCTTCAATCACTCCAATAATGTATACTTTGCAGGTACTATCATTGCTTGCCGTCTGAATGCACCTGGAAGCTGGCATGACTCAAGAGTCACACAGACGATCTACGAGAAGCTGCGGATGCAAACACCAAATGGATTTTATCTTGTTGCAGACACTGCATTTCCTCGTGGCAATGCAGAGCTTCGTTGCGGTGGCTTCATTCGTGCACCAATGAAGGCTGGTGAGACCCTCCACATGACAGAAGAAGGAAAGCGGGCTGCGGTACAGTTCGACAATCAGCTCCTCTCCTGCCAACAGGCAGCCGAGTGGGGCATGCAGACAATTCAAGGCTCATTTGGCCGCCTTCAAATGCCCCTGCCCGTCAACAATGTGAAGGCACGTGCAAATCTGATTGAGACATGTGTTCGGCTTTCGAATGTACGCACGCACCTTGTTGGCATTAGCCAGATCAAAAATGTCTTCATGCCGATCTGGAAAGAGGAGGATGACGGAGTGTGGGATTCATTCGAGACAATGCTGTTCGGGCAGATCAGGCAAAAGGATTGTGTATCGAGGTTTCATTTACAAGTAGATGAGATTTAGTTCAATGTTCTAATGTATGTCCGTAATGTACTGTAAAGTGCTGTAAGCTAACCTTCCCACCAGTGGCACTTTCAAGTGTCTGTCCCGCGTCCCAAGTGACATGCCTCACTTCTGTCACTTCTCGTCCTCTTTGTCCTCATATATCATTTTTTCTTTTCCCTTCTCCGTCTTCCGAGTCAAGCTGGCTGGCAAACCACAATGATGTTTTCTTTGCGAGATGACTTGTGATGGAGTGCGAGAGTATTGACTGGAAGATGTGGAGCCACTGGCATCAGAATCTGAGCTGAGTGATAAGGAGCGTTTATGGTGATGATGCCGGGATGAGCGACCACGGTGAGCCCTCAGCACTTTCAACACCTTCTTGTCCGTCTCGAGTGCATGTATTTGTCGCACTGCCTGTGCGAGCTCTTGGGAGAGGGATTCAATTTGCATATCTCGCATTTGGATGGTCTCTTCATGTCCACGGATCTGTTGAAGATACAGACGGATCACAGCATCATTTTGACCCTCAGTGTCATGAGAGAGGCCGTGGAGAAGCTTTTCAGCCAGAGATGCAGAACTTTGCTTCGTCTGCCGTGCTGTGCTGTTGCCACCAAGACCACCACCATCCATGCCAGGACATGATGTAACAAACGTTTTCTTTGCAGCCATATCTGCCCTCTCTCGGCGTGTGTCTGATTGATCGTTTCCAGCACCACTACCACCATCTCCATCGGCACTACCTTCTTCATCTTCCACCAAGTCTTCGACATCGACCAACCCACCAATGTTTTCCAGCATTTCATTCACACGGAAGACCTCGTTCAGGGCATTGGGAACTTTGCCCTCACCTGTTGGTGGGCCGCTATTTACGATCTATGAAAGCAAGATGTCAGAGTTGTACAGTGTGCATTAGTATCTGTAAAACTTACCTTGTACCACTTATCCCGCATGTTGTCCCATGTGTGTTCTTGTCGATTGTTTGGAATAGCATAATCTTTGTTATATAACCCTTCAATCCGCTTCCATACATTCATTCCAAGGGGAACAGCTTCCTCCACATAGTGAGCAAGTGCGATGAGATCCTGTGTGCTCCAATTTTGTGAACCTGATGCACGACCCTTCCGAGTGTGTGTACGTGGTCTTCTTGCTGCAGTCTTGCTATTCCTGCCAGGCTTTGTTTCCTCACTTGTAATGTTTGGCAATGGCTCGGGTGGTCGTTTGACTGCTGGTTTACTCAATGATGTGGAAGGGGGAGGTGTAGCTAGAGGCAGAGCAGGTGGTGCTTGTGCAGTGTGCTGCACACCATAACTATATGGTCTACTTTGGCCATTGTAATAATGAGGGTCGGCATGAGCATAACCATGAGGATGAGGAATGTAGATATGTGGTTGATATGAGGATCCACTCCCGACAGCAGGTACAAAGCTCTCCTGTGACTGAGAAGCTGGAGTTGGGGATGGTGAAGTGGGTACTCTATACAAAGCCATAGAAATGAATATGTGTGTATTGGGATGCAAACTTGTGTCTGCTCTTTTAAATCTCGCATCGTAGAACATCATAGAATAAACCTCAACAACTACAAGTCATCTTGGGGACATCCTCCCCTTCCCCAAGGGCTCGGTCCACCTTTCCACCGGTTCCGGCATCCCGGCATTTAAAGTCTAGTAGCTTACAAATACTCTGGCGAGGGGGGGACCCCCCCCCCACCTGATTTAAGCTCTGGTGAGCACAAATGGACCATGATGTGCATTATGTGAGCAGCGTGCCTGACCGGCACCACGGCTGTCTGGTGAAAAATCTGGTCTGGAAGCCTCCAGAAAGCTGCGGGAAGTCACCCAGTAGTGGCTGTAGCACCATAAATGTAGCCAGAGTGCCATTTTTGGAAGTATGTCACGTGACTTTAAATTAGTTGCCTTACCGGGAATTGGGCCCATTCATTCGGCTAGTAAATCTTGATTTCGGAGATTGAACTTTTGACATGTGACATTGAAGGAGGGGCTGCTCACTCTTGCTTGCCATAAAGTTATGTACTTTTTTTTGGAAAGCGACAACATAGTGATTACCTCCCGTTTCCATCCGGTAAAAGTGTTTGGCATTCACGTCCTGGGAGCGTATTGCAGTCAAGGAAATAGCTTGACCAGATGCATCCCTAGTTCCGGGTCTAACGTAAGCATATTATTATCACAGCATGGACCTCTTGATTGACCTAACTCATTGCTCATGATTCGCTTCTAATCAACGCACACACAGGACTGCACGACTATACGCCCAATGATGCAAAGATTCTTATTGGAACATGTGGTCTCCCCCTCATGTCTTTCCCCTTGTCGTTGTGAACCCCGCGAGTTTGTTTTGCAATCAAATTTGCAATGTGGGATAAAGGCTGCACTAGCAGTGGGTCGGATGAACAGACCAGAGGTAAGCGGGAACTCGGAAGGGAGGTTGGAAATGCATCAAGTGGCTCGAAATAAAATTATGGTAGAAGCTACGTAGAAGAGATATTGACATCGTTATTGTCAAGGCAAGGTGGACAATTGTTCAGAAGTGAGTCGGACTTGACGCCACCGACATGATTATCACATCGTCGAACAACCGTGACCATTCGCCACCATGCCCCCACGTGCTTCGACACCACCCGCAGGCACCGCGACGATACCTCAATCACTCTCTTTACAGAGTACTCCCTATAGTCGAGGATCTGGCAGCCATTACTCGTATCAGTCTCAACATTGTCAGCACGACTACAAGCCCTATCTCAGAGAGGACCTCGCACACCAGTACAAGATCAGTCTTGACAAGTTCTTAAATGATATCCTGTGTCACGGTCTCTCCTTGGACAGTGCAAATACATCCCAAAACCACGATATTGTTTCCGATAAACGCTTCCAGACATTGCTTTCCAAATACCGCAAACCTGTTGATCAGGAGACTGACCGTTATAGCCCCTTCATCGAACTCGCCAACCACGTTATCGATCAATTAAATATCAATCCCGACTCGAGGACACGGTTTTGTCGTAATGATCCGGTCACCATCGGAGGTTCACCTGCGAAAAGGAAACCGGACGTAGTAGTTGTGCTTAACAAGAGTCTGGAAGTGCCAGGGAGATGTGATGTTGAAAATCCTATTGAGCACGGGCCAAAGCAAGCTCCTTTTTGGTGGATTGAGCTGTTGTCATTCTTCGAGTTCAAACTTGTCGAGAAGTTCCTAGAACCACAAGATGCGGTGAAAGGAGAACGCTGCTCAAGTACGTTTATCCTCGTCCTTTTTATGAGACTAAGCATTTACGGCAGCAGTGGTTCCGTTGGCGTTGAACTCACCTGTAGGAGCATCGCCTTCCCCGTCTACATCTCGCACACCATGCGAGGAACTCACTCTCCCTACAATGCCCACCCACTTCGATTCGCCCTCATCATCCCCTTCGGCTTCGGAGGCAAAGCGAAGCCCTAATACCCTTTCTTCAAACCCGTCGTCCAGATCAAAGAGGCGGAAGCTGGACAGCACTGCAATTGATCAGTCCATGCTCCAGTGCGCTAGCTACGCTCTCGAGATGATGTCACATGGTGGCCTGCGGAGTCATGTCATCGGCGCACTCGTGATCGACGGCACCATTCAACTCTTATATTACGACCACTCGATCTTTCTGAAATCTGAGCCACTTAACTTCCTGGAAGACCCGCTGAGTCTTGTCGCAATGTTACGAGCAATGTGCAATCTCCCGTGGTCACAACTAGGCTACGCAAACCTTATTACACCTCCACCCTTTTTAGGAGCTCCACGCCGAAGCGAAGACATATTCGACGGCTTGAAGCTGACGTTGAGTGATGGGACTGGTCTTCGGCTTGGCAGTACCATCTACCAGCAGCACGGTATCATCGGCCGCGGGACCTGCGTGGTCCGAGCAACATATATCGCTGGGAGCGGGGCCCGTTCCGACGATGATAGTTGGGTTAGATCGCTCGTCGTGAAGCTGAGCTGGCCAGCTAGATCCAGGGTTTCGGAGAACGATCTAATCGCGAAGGCTCGCAACGCCGCTGATCACGACGAGCACCGCTGGGTTCTCAAGCACTTACCAAAGGTTCTGCATGCCGAAGATCGACGGATCGAGTCACTGTCCCCTGCGTTGATTGCGCGTATGGGTGACGTGTATGAAGAACGAGTGCTGAGGATTATTGTACAGGAGGAACTGTATCCAATCACAGAGAGGACAAACGCAGTCGATCTGGCCCAGTCCTTCCGTGAAATATTCAAGTGTAGGCATTAACTTCCAGTATCATGTTGCAACGGCTCATGGTTTGGTTCCAGGTTATAGGTGGCTATATGAGGTCCCGAAGATTCTCCATCGGGATATCAGTCTTAACAATTTAATGCTCCGAAAGGAAGATGGCAATATATACGCGGTTTTGAATGACCTCGATCTCGCTGTAAATGCGGATGTCCAGAGCCAGTCGTCGAAGCATCGTACGGGCACTAAGCCATTCATGGCGATCGACCTCCTAAGCGGTGAACCGACCGTTCATATGTACCGGCACGATCTCGAGTCGCTCCTCTACGTTCTAGTTTGGATAATTTCACGATTCCACGACGGGGTCGAGATCGAGAAACCTCCACTGAAAGAATGGACAGAGGGCGATCTGGTTCGGGTGAAAACCTCTTTCGTTTTGACCGCGCCCTTCCAATCAACAGAAAGATTCCAATCGTTCAGACATTGGGTCACTTCCATGCGCAAGATGTTTATCGATGGACTTTGGGCAAAATCTCAGGTAGATCCAGCTTTAAGTTGTTATTTCGATAATGACACGCTTGGCGGCTTTGTCACATTTGAAGCTTTTCAATCGATTCTTGATGCCAACCTACTATGACACGTACTGTCCCCCCCCCCACTCGATATGTTTTCTAAACACAGCCGCTTGTAGCAGTACTATGATTAGTATCGGAACTGTAGTGACCCGTGCTCTCGCTTGTACTCTACTATAAATCTTTCTAGACGGTCGCAAACTTTGTCGCAATTGCCTCAGTAATGATTGCGCCAACTAGTAGGTCAATGATATTCTCACTCGAGTCCGAGGTGGTGCACCACTGGCAACAGACACTACGAACCATGATACAGAGCATACAAGCTGTATGCTTGAACAGGAGTGTGCCAACACCAAAGCCCCGCGAAAGCCATACTGACCCATGTAACGAATCACAGAGGACACCGCTGGCCGCCGGGCGGGACCTCGTCACTCAACTTCTTGATCAACTCGAACTTCTTGAAGTGATTGATGGATATCGAGGGTTCGATACAGCCTAACTCTGAAGCGCTGTCGACTGCCAATCCTGTGCTCGGAGGAACTGGAAGTTTCTGGTTTGCATCAAGTCACCGGCGTCACCGTGCTGAACGACGGACTTGCGACATCTTTTGAAGGGCATTGTAGATGCATGAGCTTAAGGGGATAACGGAACGATGATCACATTGCATAAGTCAAATCCACGACGACCAAAGTCGACATGTAGTCACTAGATGCGACGACGCGTCGATTACATCGAGGCAGGTGGACTAGAAGAATCTACACGACTCAAGAATACTCATTACTTAATCAATAAAATCCAGGAAATAGTCGATACAATCGATGCACTTCCCACTGGGACTGAATGGGCGCGTGCCACTACAATTGAATGTGATACTTCCCTGCTAACTAATACTACAGCAAGATCCAAAATTATTGGCGAGTTGCAACGGTTTTCCCACAGATACGGGAATTGAATGGGTGATTCTGCCACCCGTGCCGAGTTTTTGAAATTGGTTGTAGCAGCCAAAAAACAAATCAATAACCCAGATTTGGTAGGTCTGATACCAATAACCATTTTATAACCCTATATCAAAAATATAACTCTTATTCTCCTTAACTTACAGTGAAATCCATATTGGGGGGCCCCTGACATTAGGATGGACATGACAGAATCCGAATTTTTTGACAGCTGGGTTCATAGTTAAGTCAAAAAAGGAAATATTGAAATCTCTTATCTTGTAAAATAGGGCTTATGATCGGTTATCCCGGATGAGACCACTTGTCCCGTCTTGCATCCTGTTTTCCATCATCCTTTCCATTGTCCATATCCCATCCCCTACAGTTGGCCATCACAACTATGGCAAGTTCAAACAGATGGATCTTTCCATGCCTCCCCAACTCCTTGGGGCTGGAGATTCAAGCTTCAAGACAGAAATAAAAGTGAAGAATAAGAAGTCATTACTTGAGTTGTTATGATGTCAGTGTTGGGATTTTGTGGCCCTTCCAAGAGGAGGTTCGGCCATTTCGGAGGTCCACGAGCTCATGGGAATCAGTGTATGCCCTTTTTTTTTCCCATCTCACCTCTGAGTCTAACTGTTCTGCCACTGCCCCCTCCCTTTTTGCTCACACACGCCACCCCCAGTCACCAGTCACCAGTTGCCTCACTTCATGTCACGGACTGCTTCGGAAGTGGACTGACACAGCGGTTATGACTACGCCGTCAGATTACATTAGTCATGGACAGGGGTCAGAATATTGTTGTAGCACAGACTCACATGTTGTGGAGCGCCTTATTGTCTTGTAGTATCATGTGCTGATGGACACTACGTCATACTAGGATAGCTGTAGTAGGGTTCGTGACTCATTATTTAGTTAAGACTCCGCTTTAAAGCGAGTCTCACGTGTATATAAGTCGCCTAGTAAAGGCCAGGGATCCCTATCCTGGTCTTCTTCAATTCGCTATCGAGTCTTGCTTTCCTTTCCTATCCAGTCTGCCTTTCTTCGTCTCTATCCTTCTCTTCTTCTTTCTCTTTCAACTCTTCTCTCTCATTATCGACTTAGTGGAGGTGCTGTCACGCCCTTTTCACTCTAAGGGGACCTAGTGTTAGCCAGCCTAGTGTCCGAGAACGTCAGTCACGTGTTGCAAGCCACCTCAAGTAGTCCAAGTCGGACAAACGGTTAGCGAACCGTTACACTTCACCACTCACTGCAAGCCCCTGAGGACGAGTGCAACAACAATTGTGATGCAGGGGAAAGACCACAACAAGTTATAATGTAGATACCATAACATAGTGCTACAAAAAACTTCAATTCGGCCCTGTCAACAAAATGCAAGCTTCTTTACTTGGAGCTTCAAGCTTCAAGTTGAGAACTTGGGCTTGTTCGGGTAAGTACTCATGATTACTCACACCCTCTTGCTCTGCCTGTGTTGTATTGGGGGGAGGGGGCTTGAACCAATGAGTTTGACTTGGTCGAAATTTCTCGAGTTAATCCGTTGAATTTTCATTTCTTTAATTACTACAAATATTTTTTGGTGGGAAAAAAGCCCGGCATAATTGCTGCGCCACCCTGAGCTTAAAGGCTTGTCTGCTAATTTTGAAAAAAGGGGCCTCCTAATATGGATTTCGCTGTAACAGTGAACTCTGCTTTTTAGACCACTGGAAAATACGTGTAAGCACTTGCCAATAATTTTGGATCTTGCTATAATGGGTTGATTTTTGCCATATTCCTCTCCATATTTAGACAAAACAAAATGCATCAGCAGGCTGACTCGCAGTTGCTACACAGAAGCAACACAGAGGGCACCGCAGGACTCGTCTATCAAGTGATTGATGAATGTCATGCTCCGATATACCCCAGCTCTGAAGCGTCATCAACTGCTGGTCCCTGTTCTCCGTGGCACCGGAACGTTTTCAAGCTCGCTTGCGTCAAGGGAGAGCGGTCAGCCAAATGCGGCGTGCAAACGATCCCTTGCAAACGATTGTACTGCGACGAAATTGTTACGAGTCATCCCAGGGGCGCTTAGCTGGCACAAGCCAATCCTGTTCAAGTTCCTGCCCCTGGCGCTTCCCCACGTTTCACCACCCTGACCGATGGGTCGGGGTTGTGGAGCAGCACCCAGACGAACTGACGAAGCGATGGTTATGCTTATCAGCGACCGGCTTTCCAAATACCCTGTGCCCTGGCATACAGTGGCAAAGAAACTCTTGTTCTTCTGAACCGCGTACATGGCGGTGCGGTACTACCGTCAGCTCTCTCTCCGAGTCTCTTCGCAACTCCGCCTGCGTGCCGTCGGAGGGATTCACGAGGTTGATGCTTCCATGGGCTAATTAAATACGAAGGAAATAGAAGCAAGATGTGATCAGACAACCAAAGTCTAAGTGGTGCCACTGGTGTCTCACAACGCATGACCCTGGCAGTTAGCGCCTTGGTCAGTGCCCCATAGCGAGCCTGAGTAGTTCAATCCAAATGAAGGCTGTCGCGACATTACTGCCCAAATGATACATTCACCCTCCATGCGTGATTGTTGATATATATCAGTCATAAGTTACATGAGGTCACAGCAAAATAAATACGCCTCCCGATGTTTTGTGCACTGGTACGACAATGACCGGACTGGAGAATGTTTATTGCTCCCGCGCCCCACCCAAAACCTCTTCCTGGCCTCGCCCATCATGGAGGCGTAGGCGTAGGCGGTAGTGGGCGGACAGGAGGGACGGCCAACGAGATTCTCGATAACCTGTTCTTCGCCCCGAACGAAGCTGATAAAGGTGCGCCAATCCGATGCCGAAGCGGGGGTGCCAGTGATTCTGGGTACTGCGGTTTGTGGATACATTGCATCGAGAACGGTCTCAGCTGCTTGGTCGATGGAGTGAACTCCTCCTCGTTCATCTGTTGGTCGAAGGAAACAATGAATGGCGGAGCTGATTTGATGTCGCTCGAGACGGCGGCGGGGGTTCGGCCGACAAAATAGTCGGGAAATCTCCAAGTTCGTGTGGAATTTTCTTCGGCCTCCACTGGTGTGCTTGCGCGTGTCGAAGATATATGCGTGCTGGCGTTTCTACGATGCTCTTCGAGGGGGATGCGATTGTTCAGCGATGCTAAGAGTGTGTTGGAGTAACTGGTCGGACCGGCATTAAGCACCACGTTACATTCGAATGATGAGTGAGGCACTTACACTTTCCCGATTATCACCGCTCTATATGTGACGGAACGTTGAGAAAAACCGGGATAAATGATAATCAAAATATCACTCACGGGAAATACCAGTACACATGATTCTAGGGATTCATCAGGCGCCGCACGATCGCGTATATCGGAGACGGCTCACCGGTGCCGCAGCGAAAATTACAAAGGAGAAGGCTGACATGCAAGCTGGGGTCTCAGTTAGATTGATTTTTTTGTCCGGGTGCCGATTAGACATTACCAGATACGAAACTAGTTTCGACGATGAAACGCAATATTCGCCTTAGTGCATGCTCCATCGAAGATTTGGAGTCTCGCACGAGCGCATGGGCGAGCTGGTCAAACAGTCGTTATGGCGGGACACAGTCGACTTGGGATTACACTCACCAGATGAGTAAGTGTCGCCGTGACGGCAACGTCTGCAACAGCGGAGCAGACAAGTCCAAGCTATGGAAAATGCGTCACGGGAGGTGGAAGAGGTAAACGACGAGTGCGCTCACATAAATGAAGAAAACTTGTACGTGTGGCCCATGGATATTCCCATGTTTGAGTCCCTACACCCTCGATCAGACACGTACTCTGCAACCGCTTGAGCAGGCATACCGAAATTCCGTCACCCATGTTCCCGATGAACTGAATAAAAGATAGCTGGGTAGGTGCGAATGCAAAAGCACTGGTTGGCATTGAACTAACTGACGCATATAATAAGAGGGACGTACTGCCTGTATGGCACAACACCACCAGAACATCGACTTCTTGATGCTCCATATACGATAGCAGAAGAACGACCGGACGGCAATTGCAACGATTGAGTTGAGTATTGCCCTGTCGAGAGGTGATAGAAAGGATCGTTGAAGACGCTCGAAGTTCCCAAATCCCGCAATAAACCAGTAGCTACAGTCCGCAACGGTGAACAGGGTCTGGACCGTCTCGATAATAAATATAGCATGCACTACAAAAGGATATGGTTCGTTGTCAAGATCTGGCGTTTGTTTGACTCACCGAGAAACCTGTTGTATCTCTTATCTCGAGGAAAGTATTGGTGGTATGAATCTGTGCGTACGAAGTGAACACTTGAACAACGTTAAGATAGGTGTCCGACACAACTCACAAACTTGCACGATAAGAGCACCATAGAGGAACCAGTTGAACACCGTCCCCAGCAACTAAGAGAGGAAACATATATATCGGCGCAGGTGCCAACAGTAGGTACGTTTTAGACTTACTAATGGGCCAGTGCTTCGTGTGGTGAAGTTATGTGAGCCGAACTACCACGCAGATGAAATAGCGACTTACCGTGACGCCGTACTTGTGTCCAGTGGGAGGGATGATGAGGCAGACATACGGGGCGAAGGAGTACCCCAGACGGATCAAACTTATATCGAATCTTAAAACTAAAAAACATGTTTAGAAAGCGAAGGCAAGCGATTCAGACCTGGCGGTAGTACCTCAGTCATCAGCGAAAGAGTGGAGAGATCCGAGTCCCGTCTGATCGAGACTCATAGTCTGAGCTCCCCATCGCACGCAATTTCTCTAGCAACATCATCTCAACGCTGTCGGGAACGTAGTGGCAGTCAGGAAAGCGGTAGTGCGACTGTGAAGGTAGTCCACCGGTGATGTGTACTTCAAGTTGCGGTGATAAGCTAACCCACAGACCGCGGTCCCAACTCGGTCAGGCAGGCGCCCATTTTTTTATTGATGGGCAATGAACGCATCGCATCATGATGCGACAGCTTTGAGTCACGTTTCACCTGGAACGGCGGCGTAGGAGCCAAGGCCTAAGGTCGGTGTCTTCACTTCGTTCTGGCATGGGCGCCGGTAACTATGCAGCCATGGAAAGCACTGGCAGGGGTGACCGTTTTCTTCGGCGGCCGAGTATAAAACGACACCGATTACGTAATATTGTTTCCAAAGTGTCGATCATCGCCGCAGCCCTTGCCGCAGCCACAAGGCAACTGAGATCTAGAAAGAAATCATACAACCATGTGAGACGGCAGTCCCCAGTTCAAGCAACTCCTCCGGGTCAAGGGAGGATGATGGTCTCTATCCGGAGAGACCTTCTCCGAGACGACTCGGATATTATATCATGAGATTCTCCGCAAATAGTCGATGATAAGGTACTAGGTTTGAGAGAGTTCAGGGTTATTGAAGTCGTGGTGACGGGAGACCAAGTAAATAGGGTGTGTCCAAGTCAAAGATGAGAAGGCCACAGCTTCGCGGTAGAAGCATAGTGAGTGAGGGAAAGGTGAGGCCTATCTATAAGCGTTGATGGGGAACTTCGCTGTGAAGCATGTTAAGACTCACGAGTGAGTGTTGGTACAGTTGGTATATATGCCGCCCGTAAGGCAAAGGCTTGGGTAAAGGGCTCCCTCAGGACATCTTAGGGGATGCGTACATTGGAGGGCTGGAGAGTTATGGAATGAATTTCAAGGAGAACCTGAACTCCAAGAACAAGCTTCGGCGCCATTCGCGTGAATTGACTTTCAAAAGAATATTAAGCGAAGGTCTATTACAGGAAGCACGAATGAACGATAGAAAGGGTATCATAAAAATCGGTTGCGAAGCCGTATACTAAAAGTCGTTGAGTGTATAAAAAGGTACTGTAAGTCGTTGGTGTTGAAATGGGTGTTGTCAGCCAGGTGCCTGGAAGGCACCTCGGCAACTTTCCGCATGGATCACGAGCGGCTTCCTCAAGGCTTTCCTTCTCAATGCTGTTCCCGTGGCCCGTGCTTCTACGCCAATATAGCAGCCATGCAGCACCCGCCCATAACGCTGTGCTTCGTGTCAGCCTCTCAGCGCTCAGCGCTCACCCGTAATTTAAGGAGAAAGCAATTGCCTAACATCATGTCGAACCACCCCACCCCACACGCCCCTTGTCTCCGCAGTTCCTTGGAAGTCCAAGAATCTTACCCTTACCCACGGTTATGAAGTTCTCTCTTGCATTGCTTGCGGTGTTCCTCCCTGTTATTGTTAACGCTCAGTCGGACGCTGGTGATGTCAACGTTCGTCGTTCATTCCTAATCCCGTCTTTCTTCGTTGACGTCCCCCAGGTCGTAGTGTCCCCCGGTGGCGCCCTGACGTACAACCCGTCGAACTTCAGCGCGTCAAATGGCACCAACGTCAATTTCATGTTCGCCCAGTACGATTTTCCTTCCGCTATGTATTTTTGCAATGGTGCTCACATATTTTGTTCGTGCACCAGGAGCGTTTCTCATTCCGTCACACAATCTACGATCGAAAGCCCCTGCACGTATTTGGCAGGGGGAAACGGCTCCTCGAACGGCTTCGATTCCGGGATACAGTTTGGGATGCAGTGGACCATCACAATTATAAATGATCAAGAACGCAAGCCAATATTCCCGCCACTTATGCATTTTCGTTAACTTTTACGACAGCGATCTATTTCTTTTGCAAAGGGTCGCGGCTGCACTGTGGTAGTGGGATGGTTGGGTAAGCATTCAAAAAAAATCAAAATCAAAATCGACGCGTACTGAGGTATGACTGTAGTGCTATCAACGCCCCGGCCACTGGACCAAATTCCCCTGACGCGTTCTTGTCGGCTGCGATGGCCATCGGAGCAAATGAAATACCCGTGCGTCACTCCCCATTTTTCGCGCTCCACAACACGTCAATGGCGCTCTTCCTCTGACGCAGGAAACCGATAACGGCCCAGTGACAGGCGGTGTGAATGCCGTTGCGACGGCTCCGCCCACCCCTACATCTAGTTTATCGAGTGCTTCTCCAAGTTCTTCCAACTCGTCGGATGCGCGCCCCCTCGTTGCAAGTGGGGTCTTTGCATTCCTGGCTTCGGCGCTTAGCATTATGATATCGTGAGCTGTCATCAGGTCATCGATCAAGAGGCTTCCGCTACTGTATCACGTGTAAATCGCATCACTCTAAACTTTACTTGAGGCACTAGGTAATACAATTTAAATTTGGGCTGTGTCGTCTTATGATGGGAGCAAGGTTCTCAACATACTAGCAAAGGAGACTGCAAAGCGCCAATGGAAAGACTCAGCACGTGGCACTGAGGAATAACCGGGAAACCTCGGCATTCAGGCCTCAGGAACCGTTGACAGTGTGGCTGGCGAGCCACGATGTCCTCTGGGCCCTTGTGACAGATACTGTCGAATCCTGGAAATCAAATTAATTAATTTTTTAGAAGAAAAGAAAGATCATGAAATCTGCACCCTCACGGGATAAGACACGTGAATCTGAAATACGTCTTGACCTGACGTTTCTAGCTTTCAATACGAGAGTACTGTAATGCGCTTTCAAAGAACAAGAAATTTACTCTCACATGAGCTATCAAGTACATATTATTCCATACTAGCATTTCAGGAGGGCCCAAAGGGCCCTCTCAGCCGGTGTGCTTGTGCTTGCAGCCCAGATACCGATACAATCGAGTACTCGTGATGATCCCATCGACACTTGCGTCTTCCTGCCCACCTGCTGCTCTAAGATATACAAAGTAATGCATACAATATATAAAAATGAGGGTGCGTGTAAATTCATCTAAGAAGAATTCACACGCACCCTCATTGTTTATATACTGTATAGATTAGTGCGGTCGAGAGAGGATTCCGGTAAATGGCGAAGGAAGTCCTGGTCAAAGTCCTAGTTTGGTGGAATAGCGTATAGTACTGTAGAGGGTTTACAAGTACAGCAGATAAATAACGATAGCAATATTAGCGAGCTTACTACATAGTAATCACGACCGTAAAGTCCTAATCGCGTCCTAGACTGTAGACAGCAAGCCAGGAATGACTAGAGAGAGTAAAACGAGCCACAATGTCACAGACGGCCAAGCGAGTCCTGCGCCATGACGTCCTCCTAGACCTAACCGTGCATGCAGGCGCAACGGCGACCCACGCTCGCTAGTCCGTCTCTCAGGAACAGCAAGTGACCTGAGCAACGGTTGCGGTGCAGAGCGAAGCGCCTCGATAGCCTTAAGCGCAAACGCAGTCGAGAGCCCCCGATTCCCAATCTTAACTCCGGACGACCCATACTTATACACCCAACACGCCGCCCACCCGCCATCCTCCTCCTGCATGTGCACCATCTCCTCCATCTCCCGTCCCAACCGCACACCGACCGCCACGCCCGCCAGCACGCGCATAGCGAGCGCCAGCGCATCGCCGGGTGTGCCTGCGCGCTCGAGTATGCGTGCTCGGAGGAGAGTCGTGGCGGTGTTGTGGTTGGGGAGATGTGGGAGGAGCTGCGAGGCGAAGAAGAGGAAGGACTCGGCGGTTTGGTAGTAGCGCGTGCCGGAGAGGTAGGCGCGGTGTTGGAGCACGTTGAGGACCCAGTCGAGTGTGCGGGAGAGCTCGGGGCCGCGGCCGCGGGAGTGGAAGAGACGGAGGACGTTTAGTGCGACTACGGGGTCTGTGCGGAGACGTTCGGTGTCGAAGTAGGTCTGTTTGGATGTCAGATTTGGGTTAGGGAGGAGGGTTTGGAAGTGGTGAACTTGCCGTTGCGATACCGTCTGTGCTTGTGTATTGCAGCATTTCGTCCATTATTGAGTTGAAGATGTCGTCGTCTGGCTGGGTGACCATCAGGCCAACAGAAGTAGTATCCAGATCAGGCGGAAACTCATCCGTGGTGAGTATCGGTCCATCTGCCCAAAGTCTCTCTGATCAGAGCTAGACACCATCATAACAGGGTGGCGCTTTAGATACCTTTGAAAAAGTTCCAAGTACGAGAATGATGAACGTAATTCACGAGTTCCCTAAGAGTGGTTGAGTTACTTGAAAAAATCCAATACCACACGCATTACCTTCTGTTAGTAGCTTCCCAGATGAGCAATTGCGAAAAATTCTCATGAATAACCTGGCCGTCCTCGGTCTCCGAATCCAGCTGACCCGCTCTAGCTTCTAAGAACGCGAGGCCGCGGCTCACGGGGTCACCAATGAAAGATCTGAGCGACTGCCGTACGCGCCGCACGTCGTCCGAGTCGAACACGATCGCATTCATGCCCAGTGACCGCGCAGCCAATACGTTCTCCGGATCATTGTCCACAAACACCACCGACGACGGGTCTGCGCCGATTTCTCCGAGCACAAAGTCGAAGAAACAGAGGTCTGGTTTGCGCATGCCCGCGTCGGCGGAGGTGAATACACGCTCGAAGATGTCCCATTTTGCAGGTATTGTGTGGCGGGTGTACGCGTAGTCGGGTGCGGAGATATTCGACATGGCGAAGATGCGCAGTGCGCCTTGGGATTCGGCTTGGAGATCGCGGATGAAATGGATAAATGTGTCGTTAGGTCGCAGGCTTGCGCGCGCATCGGCGAGAGCACGGCGCACTTCCTCTGGATCAAGAGCGAATCTCTCTCCGCAGAGACGGTAGCACTCGTCCTCTGAGAGTCTGCCGCGTTCGTATTGGTGCCAGATGGTTGAGGATAGGATAGACTTGAGCATCTTCGGGGATATTGAGGTCGTGGTGACGGGAGACCAAGTAAACAAGACGTCTCCCAAATCAAGGATGAGAACGCTGCAGCGGGGTGGAAGAGACATAGTGGGCCTAGGTAGTGGGGAACTAACCAGCTGTGAAGGGCATTTTAAGAGTGCAGTTGCCGCCCGGAGATGTTGGGAACTTCTATCAATACCGAAGCATTTAGAAAATGGTTGGTTCCATGCGGCGAACTAACACCAGAGGGTGGCTTGAGTTCGGCAGGGTGATGCAACGAGCTATCACGCGTTGGCACAGCGCTAGAGTTGCGTCCGCGGATTGGGTGTTGCATCAGTTGCGAAAGTAGACGTTGAACGTTGACATTCAAGGAAAGAAAACATTGAACCTGGAGCTCAACCCAGGCCATGGGGGAAGAATATCGCAAACCCTTCAGTGATCGCTACTATTAGGAGCGAGTTGGCTTGGAATCATGCCAGCGCGTTAACCTGAATGACACGTCTTAGAGATCCAAGGGAATCAGAGAAGCTAAATGGTGATAATCGATAATTGATGAGAACTTGGCTCGGAGGCTGTGATACGTGGCTCCTCGTGGAGACGAAGCCTGAGTGCACACCTTTACAGCTGTAATGTAAGTTACGCTGCGCGTATGGAGACTGTCGATACTGCCAGAATATTCGTGTTTCCCGGGTTTTCCGGGTTTCAATATTTCCGAGAACCTGTCAGTGGGTGGTGGGTTGGTCAAGTTGTTGCTACGCGGGCACCAACGCACTGAAAAAGCTGAAAAAGGAAGGACACAAAACACGTGGGAATGCTGGAGGAATTGGCGCGGCGTATTGCTGGCTCATGTGCATGCGCTGGAATGTTGGGATGTTCTCTTCCCGAGTCACGCTCACAGCCCTTTTGCACAGCCGGACATATACAAATTTTGATATCGATTCCGACAATCATTCTGAAAAATATCTCAGCACGCTGGCTTCACAGCTTCGCTCGAGCCTTCGGCTGCAAGTATCCCGCGTCTTCTAAGACCCCACGTGCCAGCCCACCGAACTTTGGAAACCAATCAACGTATATATGCGCCTGTTCCGAGCTTGCCTGGCGACGCGCGACCCTAGCCGCGATTCCCTGCATGATGACCGCGCTCTACACGTCCAACGCATATGAGTGTTCCGTTCGTTCGCATCAGAGACGCGACATTAACTATTAACTTACCCGAATGAGATTCCAGCTGCGAGCGAAACCCATCTCGGTGATAGGGTACGGCTGGCGCACGATACGGCAGTACTCGCGTTCGAGCTCTGCGAGTGAGATCGGCTCTGTGGAGGGATGGTTCTTGTAGCCTACGAGGTATCCACCTGTCTCGGTCGGGTCTAGAATCCACTGTTGCGTGAAGTTCGCCAAGTCTGCTAGCTACGCGGTTGTTAGTTTTAATGAGTTGCGCGGGTGACATGTGGGCTTGCGCGTACCGGGCTACCGAGCGTGCAGAGCTCCCAATCGAGTATCCCTATCACGCGGTTCTCAGACGGGTGAAAGACGACGTTATCGAGCTTATAGTCTCCATGCACGATCCGCACGCCCGTCTTGCGCTCATCAGGCAAGTTACGCTCGTACCACGCCATCAACTCGTCCCACCCCGGTATCGCACCTACTGGCTTGCCGGTATCGACGTCCTTCACGGCTGCCTGCGCATGTGTCACTTTGGACAGAGACTTCATCTGGCGTGGGAAGTACGGCTTTTGAGAGCCGAATGTCTCGAGGCCGACTTTGAGAGGGTCGAGCGAGGATAGTGCGCCGAGCGCACGTACGGCGGAGAGCCAGCTGCAGTTCCAGTAGTCCAGTGAGAGTCGTTTACGTTACGCGCGCATGAATTACGCACCACTCACGCCGGACTTTCGGAGAAACGCCTGGCATCGACATGTCGGTGAATATGCGGCCCTCGAGAAACTCCATAATGTAGAACGGCGTGCCGATGACGTCGCTGTCTTCGCACAGACCAAATACTTGTGGGACTGGCACGCGCGACTCGGGGCGTGTCGTAGGGAGCAAGTTGTGTTTGTGGATCGCCGCAAGCACGGTGTATTCCCTCTCGACTTGGTGGGCGGTCCGAGAGACCAGCTTTCCCGCTGGTTTTTTTCTGAGCACGAAACGTTGGCCTCTGGTTTGGGTCAGAATTGCCGATCTCGGAGTGAGTGGAACGACACACACTTGGCATCGGTGAGGAAATATGTTGGATTGGACTGTGCAGCATAGTCATTTATGTCAATCCACAACATGCAGTACGACGGCACAGACCTGGCCAAACTGAGGACAGAGAGTGAGTTCATGAAAGCTGGCGTGGTGTAAGCCCGACGTACTTTGAATTGCTTCACGGTGACGGGCACCGACACGGCGGGGACATTAGTGCTGAGATACGCATTGAGCTTGTCTTGGTCGATTCTTGCACGCACGTCACTGTATCCTCCTCCGCTCATGGTGAGAGTAAAGCAAGGGAAAGCGAAAGACGCCCGCGGCTCCCGCTGTATGTGCCGGAGATGTAGAAGGCGTGAGTTGTCCGACTCGGGATATAGAATGCCGTTCTCTCGTGATTGTGGCGTAGCCGCGACATTCAGGCTTCTTGTAGAATCACGGTGCTCTTTGCACCCGGCCACTGATGTGACGATGGTGCACACGGCAAATGGCAATTGACAGTCACGGTGACCTGAGGCAGGCACAAGTTTGAATTAGAGGAAACGACGCTGCTTCATTCTTACGCTCTAGACAAATGAACCACCCTAACACAGAGGAAGCCACTCCTCTAGCTGACAAGCTTCGCCCGCAAACATTAGACGACTTTGTGGGCCAGACCCATCTGACAGGCCGCGACACTCTTCTCTTTACTGGAGATGGTGAACTCACTACTGAGAACATTATCTTTTGGGGACCGCCTGGGTGAGAGCATTGGTCCACCAGGTATGCCTCCGTATTCATCGCGTTCACTATTGGCAGGTGCGGAAAGACCACGCTGGCGCGGATTCTCTCGGGGTTTACAAACGCGACCTTCAAGGAAGTGAGCGCGACAATCTCGACTGTGAATGAAGTTTGTGCTCTATTTGAAGAGGCGAGAGCCCAGTTGCAGTCTACGGGGAGGTACGTAGGCCAGACGTAGCTCTATCGAAGTGTTGTGACATCGCCCTCCTGCAGACACACGATCGTATTTCTCGATGAAATCCACCGCTTTTCTCGCTCTCATCAGGTCTGTGCCGCTGTTTTTTTCCCCGTCTTTGTCTCTGACAATATTCCAGGACGCATTTCTTCCATTCATCGAGCGTGGTTTCGTACAGGTGAGTATAAAAACAGCGCATGCATCCAGACAAAGACTAACTTGCGGTATAAAGATCATAGGGGCGACCACGGAGAACCCGTCATTTGAATTGAACCGGGCATTGCTTCACCTGTGTCGGTGAGTGAAAGTCCTGTTCTGCGTTCTTCCTTGACGAAGCTACAGAGTGCATGTCCTTGTACGCTTGACGGATGCAAACGTACTCGAGATCATCGAGAGGGCAGTCGCGCGGGCGACGCCAACCACCGCAAACGATGTGTCGTCTTCACAGTTGCTCCCCCCTTCCTCTCCCGAAGATGCTTCTTCAGCACCCGCCTCTTCGCCACAGGCAGACCCACTCGACCTCACCACGCGCACCTCGAGACGGTCACCACCACCGTCGCCCTCACCCATATACCCCCAAATGACCCACCACGTCAAAGCAGCCATCGCATCTCTCTCCTCCGGCGACGCACGAACCGCACTCTCCCTCCTCGAACTCGTACTCCTCACACCTCCCACGACGCCCGAGTCCGCCTTACTCGACTCACTCCGCCGTTCCGTCTCGACGTCCTACGACCGAACCGGCGACCCGCACTACGACCTCATCTCGGCACTGCACAAGAGCGTGCGCGGGAGCCAGCCCGACGCGGCGTTGTACTGGCTCGCGCGTATGCTCGAGGCAGGCGAAAGTCCCGTGTATGTTGCCAGGAGGATGGTAGTCTGTGCAAGCGAGGATATCGGCATGGCTGATCGACGCGCGTTGCCGATGGTGAGTGCCGTTCCCTCAGCATACTCGTACATCATCTTTAACCTGGTGCATGCAATATAGGCTATGGCTGCGATGCAGGCTTGTCAGATGATCGGCATGCCTGGGTGTCGTGCACAGCTCGCGGAAACAGTCGCGTATCTCGCGGAGGCGCCGAAATCGACGCGCTCGTATGAGGGGTATAACCAGGCTGAAAAACTGGCTAAGCGGGACATGACGCTCTCTGTGCCTGTTGGGATGCGCGACGTCCCGGTGAGCGTGATGGACGCGCTTGGGTGGGGGGGAGGCTACAAGTATCCGCCGGAATACAGGTATGTGCGGCTGTCACGGTGTGCTGCTGAGACTAACGGAATTTTCAGGCACCCAGTGACGAATGAGTATTTGCCACGGCGGTTGCACGGGGAGGTCATCTTGCGCAGAGAAGGGGATCTGGCAGACAAGCTGTGGGATGAAGAAGCATTGAAGAGATGGGAAGTGGTCGAGAACGGTGGACGGGAGTGGACTGGTCGACCTGCTTTTGCGTAATTGACGGATGTAATTATTTTTTTGGGGCGAGTCACGTGCCATTTTCTATAGAGAGTAAAATTTCGGCGAGACGCGAGTGCGGCATTACGCTCCTTTCTCTTTCTCACTACCACGTCCCCCATGTTAGCCGTTGCCCGCTCCCTCCGCTCAGCCGTCTCGCGCTCAGGCAGCTATGCCGTAGGTGCCTATATGCGCTCTCCACGCGTCGTCCTCACATTTTTTAGGGCCTTCCCCGTTCCATGGTTGCGAGGAACATGAACTCCAAGGTATCGGGTATGTATACGTGTCATCATATCCGTCGCGAATATTCACGTTTTCGTAGGCCCGGTTGTCGGTATCGACTTGGGTACGACAAACTCGTGCGTCTCCGTCATGGAGGGCAAGACCTCTCGCGTCATCGAGAACTCCGAGGGCGCACGTACCACCCCTTCCGTCGTCGCGTTCACCAAGCACGGCGAGCGCCTTGTCGGTCTTCCTGCTAAGCGACAGGCTGTCGTTAACTCGTCAAACACCGTGTTCGCGTTCAAGCGGTTGATTGGCCGTCAGTTTGGCGACAAGGAGGTGAAGGATGACATGAAGCATTGGTATGAAAATCTTTTACTTCTCTGAGAGATACTGTGCTCATGTCTCGCTTCGTAAGGCCATTCAAAGTCACCCCCAAGTCAGACGGCCGGCCGGCAGTAGAGGTGGAGTTCAACAACAAGCAGCAACAATACGTGAGTCATTGGCGCTTATATGCTTACAAGATGGTTAAAGTTTTGTTAGTCTGCTGAAGAACTATCATCGATGGTTCTGGTCAAAATGAAGGAGACGGCAGAGCAATTCCTCAATAAGAAGGTCAAGTAAGTAAATGTCAGTCCAATGCCGTCACGATATGCTAAACGCTGGCCCATAGCCACGCCGTTATCACCGTCCCTGCATACTTCAATGATGCCCAGCGTCAAGCAACGAAGAATGCTGGCCAAATCGCGGGCCTGGAAGTTCTTCGCGTGATCAATGAGCCTACTGCCGCTGCTCTGGCATACGGTCTTGACCGCCCCGAGAACTCTGTCGTTGCTGTCTACGATCTCGGCGGTGGCACCTTCGATATTTCCATCCTGGAGATGCAAAAGGGCGTGTTCGAGGTCAAGTCAACCAACGGTGATACCCATCTTGGTGGCGAGGACTTTGACATCGTGCTCGTCGAGCATCTCATCAACTCGTTCAAGAAGCAGACGGGCATCGACCTTAGCAAGGATCAAATGGCCATTCAGCGTATTCGTGAGGCTGCGGAGAAGGCCAAAATTGAGCTTTCGTCGACTACCCAGACGGAGATCAACCTGCCCTTCATCTCATCCGGCCCCAGCGGACCCCAGCACATCAATGAGAAGCTCATGCGCTCGCAATTTGAGTCTCTTACCGCCCCCCTCATTCAGCGCACCGTCGATCCTTGCAAGAAAGCCCTCAATGACGCCGGCGTCAAGGCATCCGAGATCAATGAGGTTATCCTCGTTGGCGGAATGACACGTATGCCGCGGGTCGTTGAGACGGTCAAGTCCATTTTCGGTCGTGAGCCCTCCAAGGGTGTTAACCCCGATGAGGCCGTGGCTATTGGTGCCTCCATCCAGGGTGGTGTCCTTGCTGGTAACGTCACGGACATTCTCCTCCTTGACGTCACCCCCCTATCTCTCGGTACGTTTCTTCCTCCATCCAGCGTAGGCAGTGTATTGATAAGTTCGCAGGCATCGAAACGCTTGGCGGTATCATGACCAAGCTCATTTCGCGAAACACCACCATTCCCACCAAGAAGTCGCAAGTCTTCTCGACTGCCGCGGATGGCCAGACTGCTATCGAAGTCAAGATCTTCCAGGGCGAGCGTGAACTTGTTCGTGACAACAAGCTACTCGGTAACTTCAACCTTGTTGGCATCCCACCCGCCCCGAAGGGTGTACCTCAGATCGAGATTACGTTCGACATTGATGCTGGTATGTTTACTTCTGATATTTCACTTGGATTTCGCTTATATGCGGATAGACGGCATCGTCAACGTGGGTGCGAAGGACAAGGCTACGGGCAAGGACCAGTCCATGACCATTGCCTCATCCTCGGGCCTGAGCGACAAGGAAATCGAACGAATGGTATCTGATGCCGAGCAGTTCGCTGAGGAGGACAAAGCGCGCCGTGATCTCATTGAGGAGTCGAACAAAGCCGAGTCGGTTTGTGTTGACACCGAGAAAGGTACGAGCTTTGTGTTCGTGTTTCGACCCGGTGTTTACCAAGTCTACAGCTATGAACGAGTTCAAGGATCAACTTGACGCTGCGGAGAAGGAGAAGGTCACCAAGCATGTCACAGAGCTCCGTGAGATCGCTGCCAAGGGACAGGCTGGTGATGGCGCGGTCACTGCCGATGCGATCCGGGAGAAGATCAACGAGACACAGCAGGCGTCTCTCAGCCTCTTCCAGAAGGTATGAAGCTATCACCTAGGTTGTCGCTTACGATCCTGACAATCGTTCACAGGTCTATGAGAAGAAGAACGCTGAGAGCGCGGCATCTGAGTCTTCCTCTGCGGAGGAGGAGAAGAAGGAAGAGAAGAAGGATTAAATTCCTCGATGCTTCTGTCACCTCCTTGCGCCATCTCGCTGTGTTGCTACCTTATGACCTCGTACGATCTTTACCCATTATTTAGACCCCCCAAAAGTACACCGTCTTTCTCACCCCACTACGCACCCTAGCATGTTTATTGTACTCACGCATATTCGCCTCATCACCATTTACGCCCACCCCCCACTCAGTAGAACCACTTTACCCACGCATTTCTTTTGTTGCTTTCTATGTCTGTCCCGTCTGCTTGTGGTCGGAATATATGAGAGCTCGAAGGAACTTTTGATGTGACTTGAGTAAGAATTCGTGTATTCGATGACGCAACTGGTCACTACAGTAACTGTGTTGAGCACTTGTGGATTTACCGACTCAAGATCGACCATCAAATCATAACGCTCATCCCCCTTCATCCCCAACTTGCACCCACCCCGCACACCAGGCGCGGAACCCACGATAATGGAATCAAAAACCAAAAAAAAAACATACTTGGATTTTACAAAGTAATAGTTCGTGAATATATCCTTCCTTCGTAATTATTCTCATTCCGTTTTTTTTAAGCGCATACTTCAGACACCTCCCTATGCTGCTCTGGATTATTTCTTCTGATCCCCTTTTCGACTTCATGTTCCCAGTCCGTGCCAAGCCACACAACCGCATACTCACACGTACCCACGATGAACAACGCAACCACTTGACCTGCAGCACGCGCGTCCGTTAGCAAACAAAAACCCGCATACCGCAATACGCAACGCAACGCACCAATCCAAAGACCCTGCAACCCATATCCCGCCCTAAACGCCAACGTGATGCCCATGGGGAGCGCAAGCACATAATACGCCACCAGATTAAACATAGCGCCCAAATGCTGTCTTCCCAATCCGCGCAGTACACCCCCGCAGGAGCCCGCGAGGCCATCGGCGACTTGGAAGGATGCTACGAGCGGCATTACTTGTGCGACTAGTTTGACGACTTTGATGTCGTCGCTGAAGAGGTATCCGAAGACCTGGGTGTGGTGTGGTGTGTGTGTGTGAGGGAAGGTTATAGAGGTAGTTTAAGGTGGCGGCACGCACGTCTTTGGAAGCGAGTAGGGAGAGCATGACGAGTGTGCCGGTTAGCGCGCTCAAGAGCGCTGAGAGGTGCCCGATGTATTTAGCACCTGAGGCGTCCCGACTGCCAATGGCATTTCCGACGCGTGTGGATGCGGCGATACCAATGCCGAACGGGATGGTGTTCAAAACTATCACACAGAATCGTGGGGTTAATGTTTGGGGATGAGAGAGTGGAGAGACGAAGCAGCACCGTACTTTGGTCGGTCGTCATGATGACGGATTGGGCTGCGAGCGGGATAGAGCCCAGTCGGGCAGCCGCAAGCGCGACTATCTCAAATGCGGCCCTTATTACGACGCGCCATGTCAGTCAAGGCCGAGTCATACGATCATCGAGGTGGTGGGACGTACCATTCTGTACCGACCATGAGTATACCAGGCAGCGCGAGCTTGAGAAACTCGACACAGGCGCGCGCATCGAGCAAGGCGGCGCGCAGCTGTATACCGCCCCAGGTCTGGTTCCGGGTATGTGTCGGGGAACACACGGTGTACGTTATGAGGAAGAGGAAGGCGAGCCAGAAGGTGAGCGAGAGTGCGATTGGGGAGCCGGTTATGCCGAAGCGGGTGTAGTGTACGAAGTAGATGTTGAGTGCGACGTTGATAGGCGAGATCAGGATGAGCACGTATGTCGACGCATCCATGATTCCTGGGACGTCCCAGTCAGCGTGTGTGTGATATGCTCAATACTTTGGAGACCGTACCTTGGCACTGCAGGTACTTTTTGAGGCACTCAAAGCCGATATATCCCGGCGCGGCGAGCAACAACACCCGCAGATACTGCTGCGTATCTCGACTGAGCTGTTCTTCCTGGCCAAGGGCCATCAACACCGGGGCCATGTTCGCCCACACAATTCCAACGGGGATAAACAGGATCCACAACATCGCTACGCAGCGCTGAAAGTGGATCGACAGGTCCGTGGAGTGCTTCCCGCCGGTGAACGCCTGGGAACCTAGAGTGTCCAGAGCGGTTGAGCCGCCGAGCGCGACGCACCACCCTGTAAAAAAAAACGCCGCAAAGAAAAATGTGGGATCATCGGCACTAGATGAGGAAGGAGCCAGTACTAGCCAGTAACAAATGCCAGCATGAGCGAGAACGCGGCGACGGATAGCTCGGTGGGGCCGAGGCGCCCTACGATGACGATGGAGACGGTTTGAATGGAGTTTTGAAGGATGTAGGAAAATATCACTGGGAGAGTTTATCGTTAGCTGCTACGATCCCAACGACCATAATGTGATTGAGCACACGAACCGGGAATGGAATCTTTGAAGAGGGCGGCAATCTCCTGCCCGCCACGCGGTCGGGGCGGATTTTCCGCATCGAGTAGTAGGGGCGAAGCCTCACTGACGTCGAGGGGGGGTGGTAGAGGCATAGACATAGTACGACGATTTTATTCGGCGTCACTGGACAGGGAGGAGGAACGGACGGCAGAGCCTGAGCGGAGATCACCAATCTCCATGAAAAACTCACTTTATATATACGTCCATCAAGGTTGGGCATCGCGACTGAGACGGAACTTGAAGACTCGGAGTCAGGCATTGGCACGCGGCATCGCGGCTTTGATGCCCAGCTTCGAGATTGTCTTGGTCACCTCAACCAATCGTTCCGGGTCCGTGGTGTAGTTGTTTTTCATTTTTTGGGGGATTGCTAGGCCGCCGACTTGTCATGCGTGCCCTTATCCGGAGTGCAAGCCTCCTGATCAAGTCAAGCGCACGCAAAAAAAAACGAGAATAAAAAATAAATAAACCAGACGCCCCCCAGGCGCTACGCAATTTCCACGACTGGATGTAGAGAGTGGGGGAACGTGGCAGGCCCGGCCGTGCCTGAGGGCGATTCAAAAGTTTCCTCGTCGATTCGATAACGGCATACCTGCAGTCGCTCCAGAGAAATTTCTCGTCTAAATCGGAGTAATAAATGGACACGAGACTCCGGTGGTGTGGGTCGCCGGTAATGAGGCGTACGGAGGAGACCTCGCTCGCGGAGATACTGCAGAGCAGTCATCGCTCTAAAACCCCTGCGTCATGATGCGACCCCCAGCACGGGCAGCTATCCCGGATCCCCAGCCGGATTGCTGGGCGTACTGCAGCCACGAGGCAAGCTTATTATAATAGGTTTAGGTCCTGAATGAAACTCGCACGGACACAACACAACACAACGCACCTTTACGTTTGCAGACAGGTTTGAACGTCTGCGTTGCGGTTCTGATGGAGAAGAGACCAGGCCCGACTTCGACTGACAGTTGATGGTGACTGGCCAGGGTGATTGATCCTAGCGCAACGCGCCCGCGAAGCGTTCACTCAGCCACCCTAGGATCCTTACGGCAGAGATGACGCAGGACTCTTCCAGCACATTTCCGTAATTGGATCTGACTTCCCAGGTCCGAGGCTCAAACCTTGCAAGAACCGCATTGTAATGAGGCCACGTACAACGCCGGGGTACACGACGTGACCACAGGACCTCAGTGGCTGACAATATCTGTGGGAGCGACGTCAAAAAACGGTAAGAGCACCAAGGAAAAAATGTTCAAACAAAAATAAATCTTATCGCGTGTTCTGCCTCAAGGCAGCTCTACGACGTTTCCAATCACCACTGATCGCGGATGGTTGCCCTCCTTTTATCAGCTTCCAGTCCTATTTTAGGGCTGGTGGCATATCATCATCATGTTGCACCCCCCACATATCGGCCGAAAAGACAGACAGACTCGCGGCCGACGCGGCGTTCGAGAGCGCAGACGTACGCGTACGTACGTTGCAGACCCCCCTCCATGCAGAGAAAAAACGCCACTTTATCGGTGCATGGCGTGGAGTCCTGGATGCGCGCTCGGCCGCCTCGGACTCCCATGGGACACCGCCGAGTGTACGATCCGTGCTCTCGATCGTCTCACCAAATCGGCACCACCTTGTACGGCAGAGCTTTTACACTTACCCCTGCACTCCCCCTCCAATTTCCGAAAAAAGAACCCAAGCACACGAAGAGAATAAGGTCATTTGGCCCCGCAGGTCCGGTCTCGCTTAGGGGCGGCAGCCTGCCTGCCGTCGCTCCCGTGAAAAGAAGTTACGATTTGTAGCCCCAGGCGTAAATGGAGGGACGCGCGGATCGTTGGATGGATAGGATGGGCGGCAAGTGGTATTACGGCCTGGTGCCACAGGACTGGCAGTTTCGACCAACTGACACCACCACTATCTCTCCCCAGGCACTTGCCCTACAATCCCCATCAGGGTAATAGGTCATGCAGGAGAATTGATGGCCTAGACGAGCCCAGAGTAACACAGGAGGCGTGCCTCGGTCAGGGTTGTTTGTCAAGTGCGATATAGGATCGGGTTCATGCTTGATGATGACGATACGCCCAACTGATCGGTAGAGGAATAGTCGCTGGTCGATCGTATTTGGGGTCATGCGTGCTTGGACTAACCGCTCGCGTATCTTTGCATGTCGTTCCGAGGAAAGTCGTTGGAGCCTATCTTATCTTAAGGCGACCCCTCTTTCTAAAAACATTTCACAGATAAGCCACGACATAATACGCAAGCGAGCAGACGGACAGACACGAGACTGGAGGAGACCTGTCAGAATAACTTCGCATCAGAGGATGAGACATATTGCCAGAGAATAGTGGGGCGTGGTGGATGCCGTAATGGCGCGAGCGCGGGATCAAGGTGGCGTGGCGAGGAAAAAATCACGTCTCGTGTTCCGCTAGCGATATCGCCTCAGCCTGGCGTGTACGTTGTCGCTGCTCTTTCGTACCTATCTCGAATGCCTTTCTATTTGTATTAGCTTAGAGTTATGGGGGAGAAAGTAGTGGAACGCGTTTGGGGTCATGTTAGGATCGGCCGCCGCACCAATATCAAGTGCTGAAAATCCACCGCCACAGCAATGAAAGCGCTTCAAGTACCCTGAGTTAGCACGGACCGGTCCAAGTCCTAGTAAACGATCTCGTCGAACTGGCGCTGTCGCACGTCTGTCCTGAGCTCAGGAAAGACATGTGAAAACAAGCACTGGCGCCGGCGCGCATGCAATTGTATGCGATGTAATGGTGAGTGTGGGAGTGAGAGGAGTCTCGTGTTCGGCCTGACGTAGAAATTTTGCCATGGTGGCTTGAAGCGAGTGACAGGATGTCAGCGATAACGGCATGCATGTATGCACGCTTTGCGGTCAGCAACAAAGAGGATAAAAATTGGGAAATACGGTACGAGATTAGGTCCTGCGATTAGCGGCGGAATGGATAACGAAAAAAAAAACACCCTGGGAACAGCCCTGGGGCGTTTACGATAACGCCCTTGCTGAACTAGCGAGATGGGGAGGCGGTGGGTCTTCAGCTCCTTGTAACGTAACGTAACGCAGTCCCTACTTGCTTTGAGACCTTTTAGCCAAGGTCCGTTGACTGCGCAGTGCCAATCCAGACGACGACAAAGGTCGCGATGCGGATATGGAAAGAGAGGGCGTGTTGCGCTAACTGGTAGCCATTTGCAGTGCGTCGCCCATTTCTGTTTCTCCGAAGCCTCCTTTCCACCACCAACTTATCCGCGTGCGAAATCCCAAACGAAGCGAGGCTGGTATTGATCCCTGGGTACCGAATATACAGAAGCGTTTTTCTTCCGGCGGCGACAGGTGAGTTTTGTTACGAAACAAGTTTTACACCGAACTGGCAGTTGGATCGCATTTGCCCGAACGGGTGAAACAGAGCTTTATGGCATGGGGGGCTCGTGTTGAAAAGCGTGCTGGGACGGTTGGGCCGCCTTCTCCGACTTTTACGGCAATTGCGCGTCTATCTCTCCTCCCTGGAATGCGGTTCAGCGTCTATTCGACCAGAGCTCAGTCGAGTTGCCAATTCTTGTTTTTGTGCTCTGAATAATGGGACGATGGAACATATCGGGGTGCGCCCCCAGGGGGAAACGCTCCCAAGTGATGCCCACGCCCACGCCCACCGCCCCCGGATGACGGCAATCAGGGAAGCAGTTATCAGTTTGGAAAAAAACAAACGGAAATACAGTATGTGCAGTCTGCAGAAATACGTGTAAGTAGTAGGCATAGTACGAAAGTGGAAGTAAAGCGTTCGAAGATACAAATTATGAGAAAAAAACAGTGTCTGATGGTACTCAGGAAGAAACTTGAGATCCGACTCGGACGCCTCGCGCCTACACTTTTGCTGGCTCACAGCCACCACCACTCGCCACGCTACGATCTCCCTCTCCCCCGCACACTGCTCCCTCCTACACTCCCATTCGCACTCCCATTCCACTTCCCATCCTCCCCCAAACCTCCGATCTGTGACCGCGCATCCGCATACAACGACATCGACGACCCGCTCCCGGCCGTGCTGCTCACAGGCCGGCTCTTGGCAGCGCCAGGGCGGAGACTGCCAGGTACGCCGTTGACCATACTTGCCTGGCGCGAAGCCGCATGGTGCCCATCCGGCGCGTTCAGATGGACCTGCGTGACGCGTTCCCCGCCACCACCGGGCTTAAGCCTCGGCGGCGGCGGACGGGGCAGCTCGCCATGTTCAGATGGCAGCGGAGGCACCGGCGGTGGCGAAGGCGAAGGCGGCGCACCGTGTCTGGCAGACCCGACGCTATAGAACGTCTGCGAAGAGCGCGTGGACCCGCTCGCGCTCAGTGCGTTCTGGCTCTGGCTGAAGGAAGGGTAGTGCTGCATTGTGGGCAGCGAGGAGCCGCGGCTCGCGATGGAGGAGATGCTCTGTCGGAACGCGCTGATTAGGGGTATTCCGCCGTTTTTGGGGATGTGCAGCCAGTTGGTGGGGGAGGGGGGGGCTGCGGGAGGCGAGGGCGCGCGCACTGAGGCGGCGGCGGCGGATGTGGATGTGGATGCCAGTGAGGATGCGTGTGAGAGTAGAGGCGGTGGTGAGGGTGGTGGTGAGGGTGAAGGTGCTGGCGCAGGTGCGGGTGTATGCGCGGGTGCGCGGGAGAACTTCCTCGTCACTGTTGGGGATGGACTGCGCAGTGGTGTGGTGTCCATTGCCAGATCCTCCGGAAGGGTATCCATGGGCATACGTGCGATACGTGTGCGGGTATGGCGGAGGGGCTGCTGCGGCGCAGAGCGAATGAACCGCGACCGTGGTGGGGGTCCAGGTTCCAAGTCGGCAAAAGGAGGAGGACGTTCAGCGAAAGAGCTGAACGACGGCGCAAATAGTCGCGGGGAGTGGAAGGAGGTGTTCCCCGTGCTTGGGGTGGGTGGTGAGCCCGTCCGGATGTAGGCATCTGGTTGCGCAGTCAGGATGTTGAGCGGGTCAAAGCGCGAGTATTCGGGAGCGGAGGTGCTAGAAGTGTCGGGTTCGAGGAGAGGGACGGATGCGTCGACCGACAGGGTGCGGTTTTGGGCTTCTCTGCGGCTGGCGACGGTCGTCGACGTGACATCGCTCGAGGATGAACCTTCCGCTTGTTTCTTTCTGCGTCTGGCGGCACGGCGTCGTGCAAGAGGGACGATTATAAGGACAAGGGCGACAATGAGGAGAATACCGCCGACGACAGCGACGATGATGATAACGGTAGGCTTGTTTTTCGTCGGGGATTGGTGAGTCGAGGGGGGAGTAGCACTTGGCTGGGGACGTAACGTGGCCTTAGTCTGATCAAATGACCGTCGCAGAAAAGGTCCGGGGATTGACTTACGGATGACCCTGATGTTGTAGGTTTACTCATCTTGGTCTTGGCGCAAGACAGTCCTCATGCAAGTTCGACGGTCGCGACGAACCACGCCGCACGCACGGGTGGAGCGAAATGGGTGGGAGACTTGACCGCTTAAGTTGGACAAAGCAAGAGGCTGTGTGTGGTGCCAGAGAAAGTGCCAGACGTCGTTGGGCGGGCGCTCGACGATGGCCTTTATTGTTTTAGTTCGTTGTCTACGCTCATCTGATCATTTAATAAATACACGGACATGAACGTGAGCGTGTGTCGGTCCACTTTCGAGGCCAGGTTCAACGTTGTGCCTGTAGAAGCCACCGGCTGTTTCCTCACACTACGATGACCTCATTACACTCCTGCCATTGGAACTGGTGCCGCTTCACCACAGTCCAGCATGATGCCCTCGTTCAGCATGTAGTGAAGGCACATCTTGACACCGCAGAGCCTGTTAGGAGGAAGGACATTACCCTCATCAGGCAGGTTGAGGAGGGCTCAGGCTCATTAGAATATCCAGGTCAGTTACCGCCCTTGCATGCTCCTTCAAACCTGATGGCCAATCCACAGGCGTCTCAAGTTCTGATATCCCGACAAGTTCTCAGCTGAATGTTTCACAAGTATGATCTTCTATTATCAGCTCAAGTTGGGCACTAATACCGACCCTAAAAGCCCAATCCATCACTATCCTTTACATCCGGCTCTACCCAAATCCTTCCTGTTTCTGGTTCTTCGCAAAAGGCACAGACAAGTGATTTTGAGGTGTGCATCTCTCAACTTTCTGTAGCTTGATTCACTTGATTTACATTAAATAGAGTCAAGGTGATATCAACTTTGAACTTCAAACACAAGCCTTATATACATCTCAGAATCTTGATCAGTCGTAGTATGTAATTTGACCAATACTGTAATAGTATCAGTGGCGGACTTACTGCTGCGGAGTGTACTATGTCCCTGTCCGCCGCTGGCCATGGTTACTACAGCACTCGCCTCCGTCAAAGTGGATATGGCTAGACCACGGCTTAAAAGTAAGCTCAAACCGTCATTGGGACAGCACATCTGTGTGGGCTATCCATCCAACAGATATGATGCTTACAAATTTTCGTTTGCGTTGGACAGTCCAAAGGGCCGCCCCTCACGGTGCTACCAAAGCATAATATCAAAGGAAGCGCTTAGCACGCAACCAATGCCAATGCGCAACTTTATTAAGGTCGCTCACGCTTTATCGGCGTGCTTTCCTTCTTTCCCCTGTCCTTTGCCATGCTCGTCCCCCACCACACCATGACAGTTGCCTTCAGCCTCTTCGTTCTGCTCTTGCCGGTCCAAGCCTACATTCCCGCGATTCCAACAAACGATACGGCCGCGGCCATTGCTGATGGACTGAACGTGACAGATACCTCACGGTTGAATATCGAGTGGTACGGCTTGAGGTGAGTGGCGTGCAGAGCTGGGGGACGTCGCACATCAAGCGTGAATGTTGCCTTGATGCGGTGCGGGTTGCTCTCTGTCAGTACAGAGAGACAGACCGAACGTCATATGAGCAGTGTGGTACCTCACATCCTGCCGTACTCGTATCCATCCGCCCCGCGTCCCTACAGCGAAATCCATAAAGGGGGGCCCCTTTTTTCAAAATTAGCAGACAAGTGTTTAGACTCAGGGTGGCGCGGCAAATATGCCGGACTTTTTTCCCACAAAAAAATATTTGTAGTAATTAAAAATTGAAAATTATTGAAAATTCAATGAAAAATTGCGATCAAGTCACCAATATTTTGACTAAGTCGAGTTTACTGGTGCAAAGCACTTATGTCTGCACGCAACACACTCCAGCCAACTCTGACAATACAATTCAGTCCGATGTGAAAGGAGATGACACTCTGTTAATATACACGGGTAGCTATGGCCCTCAGCTAGTGCAGACAGGTTGGCATCGCCTAAGTCGACATAATGCCCTGCATTTCAATGGCATGCGCACAACACAGCACACAGTGCACACAGTCTGAAACCTGCTGCCGTAGACTCCACTGGGTATACTGTAGACAACGATTCAGTCATTCCTTCGCAAAGAAAAGAGAGAACAGGACTTACACAAGGATATTTGTGTTGGGTTCAAGGGTGGGTTGGATGAGGCACGGCTCACGTCGTCGCGCACATTGACAGCAACTCTGACATCACGGATGTGCTTGCAAGTGCAAGCGATGCCTGCTCTCTTGACAGAGGCACAGTACGGCTGATTTTGAGGCGACCGGACACACCCTGAGCTCTGCATATAAATTGAACCTCGTGTTGGCACCTGAGGGGTCATAATCACACTCACTTCGATGTCTCCTACAATCCCTCCCACTAATCCCACTGGTCTTGGACCTCCTTCAAGCCAAACACCGTCATTTCCCGCACATCCACCGAACACGCAGGGACCACCCTTCTACACTCCACAGGGGGCACCATTTCATTCTGATCCAATTGGCAGTCAGTATCGTGCTGCCGGTATGGGTATGAACATACCTCAACACTACTACGGTGCTCAGCCCTACCCTCCATTTGGTCATCACGGCAACGCAGGCCCATGGGGGTATGGCCATTACCCCCCCAGTGCCTTTCCTAACCCCTTCCCGCATCCCGCTAACCTGCAACCCAGTAACGCCCCCATCCAAGCGAGGGCAATGCCTGTGCGCACTGAGGTGGGGGCGTCGGAGGTCACTAACCAAGGGAGGGCAATGCCTACGCAAGCCGAGGTGGGGGCACCAGGGGCCACTAACCAGGCAGCGCCAAGTGAGCTCCGGCCCAAGAGGAACTACCCAAACGAGCAGGTTAGCGAGGGTGGTAAGTCACATTCAATTCAGTGGAAGACTTACCGCTGATACACTTGAAGTCTGGCTGTTCCCTGTTGAGGTCTTTGAGGATGGTAATAAACACACCTTTGAGGCGAGGTCTGACATGGAGTGGAAGGAGTTCAAGGATCGTGTCGTTGCACGGTTGAATGCGATCGACATTCGCTTAAATTATCGTCTGAACGCTGCTGATTCACGTGCTTGGTCAGACCTCAGTTGCGAGGCGGACCTCACAGTGGCGATGACTCATCTTGGGGTCAAAGCACTTGTGGCACGTTCGCGGAAGGTGACGATGGAGGTGAAGAATGTGGTAAGTAACAGGCTATCCATGACCGACGAAGGCTTACTTTGTTTGTTGTGCTGCAGGCACCAAAGCCGCGTGCACAAGGGAAGGGGAAACGACCACGGGCTGACGACATGCCCCCTGCAACCCCACCGAATATGGTAACTGAAGTCGGCCATCTGCGTGAGCTGCAGGACCATTTGTTGTGCGCAGCCCACTCAAGACCTGGGATGAAAACCTATTGCTGGATTGAGCTAGCGGAAGAGGGGATTAAAGGGGGACATCGCGAGTTCTCTTACAATGAGTTGACGCTGTGGGCTAAATATATCGTGAGTCAAACAAGTGAATGTGACGGGCAAAAACTTACCGCAGGTTTCAGACACGTGGCCTAGCGACAAAAGCTCGCCCGCCAAACATCAAAAAGTTCGATGACCCACCAACCAAAAAAACCAAGGCAGCGCAGCCAGTACCGGAGTTCCATATTGCAGTGAACTTCGCCCCTACACCAGGAGTGGGGGGCCCTGCGTTGCAAGGGACGTGTGTGGTGTCTGATTCCCCAATTCCGCAGGCATCGGCCTCTGCTCCAGGCCCCTTGCGCACTGAACAAGTTGCTGGCTTGGAAGAAAACACTGCGTCCTGCAGTGCTCCAGATCCTCGGCCAGTGGGTCGCAAGGTACACATTCCGAAAGCCTCCAAGACACTCCTGCAGATGCTGTCAGAGAGTGTTGAAACCGGCCGGGTCCCATCAGCACACGACATCCTCACCTGGATGGACGCTGAGCATGCCGAGGTAGATGGGTTCTACCTTGACTCATATAGTGACTTCCAGACATTTGGAATTGAAGACGCATTCGACATAATGGAAAAGGAGGTATGTTACCTTGCCACGTTTGGTCCACTCGGACGAGGTGGTGCCCTCAAGCTTCGTCACTACACACGGGACAGCATCTTGACCCCACTTGGCCTGTGGGAGACCAAACCCGACTCCATTGGCTCGGTCGAGGAGACCATAGACATGCACAGGCTCTTCAAGTGGCGCAACGAGGTTGAGGAGGGCTATGTTGAAGAAATCGAAGACTCATCCGATACGAAGGTAGAAGTGGTGGAGGAGGTGGAGGAGGTGGAGGATATGGGTCGCGAGGAGAGTTCGGGCATCGTGGAAGTCGAGGGATGGGAGCGTGAGGTCAACGTGGGGACGGAAATCTGAAAAAAAAAGCTTTGTCAGCTTCGAGCAGGTGAGACGCGCTCACGCTCAGTATACCCTCGAAAAAATGAACGATCTCGTTGTTACACAACCAGTAGTTCACTCTTTACTTTCCTTTTACCGTTTCACAGTAATCACACATGTTTTGTTCTTATAAAAGATGGTTGGCTGCAACGCCGCTGAATCATTTCGCGTGCAGGGGGTATAGGATAGGGAAAAAAATGTATATCTAAACATGGTGTTGGTACCCGCAGTGCTTGTACCAACCCCTTGCTTTTTCTGGGGTGACCGAATGAACTGCCTGCCACAACGCGTTGTACATGGAGCCATCCTCGGACTCCATCGCCTGGTTCACGCGATCACGATTCGCGCGCAACCATGCCTTGATGCTCGAAAATGCTAGTTCGATAGGGTTGAGATCGGGGGAATAAGAAGGAAGAAACATGAGGCGCATGCCGTGTTGCTCAACCAACTCGCGAATGCCTGCGACTTTGTGAATTGATGCGTTGTCGACGACAAGTACCGAGTTTGGGAGAGGCCATTTGTTCATGCGCGGGAGTAAGCCCTCGACGAATTGACGGAAGGCAGCGCCGGTGACTGCGTTCTCGACGACATCCAGATGGAGGATGCCGTCGAGGGAGAGGGCTGGGAGGAGAGAGTACTTGGCTCCCCGAAATTGAAATTCGTGACGCGAAGCACGTTCGCCACGCTTCGCCCATGCGTATTGTCTCCTCAACGTCAGCCGGTTGAAGTGGCTTTCGTCGGCGAAGACCAGTTGTTCGGGGCGGTAGTGAATATTGATGTTCCTCTTGAATTCCTCTCGATCCTGCTCGTTTCGCTCCATAGCAGGCCGTGTGATCTACAGCAGTTGGGTGGTAAGTGAGTTAACCAAGCAGAAAAGGACGCACCGCTTTCATAGTGAAACCTTCCTGCTGTAACGAACGAGCGACTGTTTGCACAGACGTCTCCAACCCACAAACCTCGCGCAGCTCGGTTTGCAGCTCTGCAAGAGCGACGTCGGGCTGCCGTTCAACACATTCGCAGAGGAACTGCCTCTGCATCGATGTGAGGTTCCGTGGTCGACCGGCGGCGAGAGGCTTGCGTGAAACCGTGCCAGTGCGGCGATGTGTGCTTCGCAGGCGCTTGAGGGAGCGTACGCTGATTCCCGTAAATTCGTGGACCTCCGAGTCGGTGAGGCCCTGTAGGGACATAGAAAGGGCCATCTCTTTGAGCTCGTCAGAGATGTGGCGGCCGACCATGGGGGACGCGGACAGGGGAGAGACAATGGAAAACGACGGATGAAAAGTGCTGAGTTATCTCATCCAGGATAACTACCCATAAGCCCTATTTTACAAGATAAGAGATCTTCAATATTTCCTTTTTTGACTTAACTATGAACCCAGCTGTCAAAAAATTCGGATTCCGTGATGTCCATCTTAACGTCAGGGGCCCCCCTTTATGGATTTCGCTGTAATCAGCCAACCCCCTGCTGCTGCTCCAGGCTAGTTACCGAGAGCGCTAATTCATTTCGTTCCTAGTCCGAATTCGCCTGGTAATGTCTCCCTGACGATACAGCGAAATCCATATTAGGAGGCCCCTTTTTTCAAAATTAGCAGACAAGCCTTTAAACTCAGGGTGGCGCGGCAATTATGCCGGGCTTTTTTCCCACCAAAAAATATTTGTAGTAAATAAAAAAAATAAAAATTCAACGGATTAACTCGAGAAATTTCGACCAAGTCAAGCTCATTGGTTCAAGCCCCCTCCCCCTGATACAACACAGGCAGAGCGAGAGGGTGCGAGTAATCATGAGTACTCACCCAAACAAGCCCAAGCTCTCAACTTGAAGCTCCAAATAAAGAAGCTTGCGTTTTGTTGACAGGGCCGAAGTTTTTTGTAGCACTACTGTATTATGGTATCTACATTATAACTCGTTTTTGTGGTCTTTCCCCTGCATCACCATTGTCGTTGCACTCGTCCTCAGGGGCTTGCAGTGAGTGGTGAGGCGAGGCGACCAGTGAGTGGTGACTAGGGGCGTGTGTGAGCAAAAAGGGAGGGGGAAGTGGCAGAACGGTTAGACTTGGAGGTGAGATGGAAAAAAAAAGGGCGTACACTGATTCCCATGAGCTCGTGGACCTCTGAAATGCCCAAACCTCCTCTTGGAAGGGCCACGAAATCCCGATACCGACATCAAGTTGCACCTGCAAACGACTTCTTATTCTTCACTTTTATTTCTGTCTTGAAGCTTGAATCTTCGGCTCCAAGGAATTGGGGAGGCCTTGGAGGGACAAGATCCACCTGTTTGAACTTGCCATTGTTGTGATGGCCAACTGTGGGGGATGGGATATGGACAGCGGAAAGGATGATGGAAAACGGTAAGGAAAACGGGATGCAAGACGGGACGAGTGGCTCATCCGGGATAACCAACCATAAGCCCTATTTTACAAGATAAGGCTCATAAGAGATCTTCAATATTTCCTTTTTTGACTTAACTATGAACCCAGCTGTCAAAAAATTTGGATTCCGTGATGTCCATCCTAACGTCAGGGGCCCCCCAATATGGATTTCGCTGTATCATACCAAATTGTTGGCAAAAATAGCAATGGCTCTACCAAGGTACGCGGCGAGGCTTGCGCCGTCCTTACTGGTACTGCGGCTTATATGCGGAGAAGGGCGTGTTTGTGCACTTCTCTGAGGACGACGTAACGGGCGCCGCTAACGATACCAGTGCGCAATCCCCAATTTAGCCCCGTCTCCTTGTGGGAACCTGATAAACGCCATGTAGCGACTACGCCCTGGATAGCGCTCATCTCATGTGATGCCAATTCGACACGCGCATCGCAGGACTGGGACATATTCACACTCGCGTACCAGAGAGGGGCTCTCGGAGCGGTAATCATCGTCCGTATTTCAACGTGTAGCAAGTACTCACCCGCGGATCGTTGTAGGTGCTCTACTCTGCGTGGTCACAGGCGTGCATCATAAACCCAGCATACAAAGATCCCACGAGTAATAACGGACTGATGGATGTTTTTTCGACACAGTCGCTTGCATCTGCACAGTTTATTCTCAGCCAATTCTCAAACATTAATAATGGCACCTACGGCGAATACAATGCTTCAACTCTCAATGCTTCTCAAGCTGTAATCGACCAGTCCCTCGAAGCGGGCTCTCCAGCTGAACCAGGCTACCTATCTTCAACCCTCGTTGCCCACAATGCTACGGCACCCTCGGGCACGGGCTCGGGCTCGGGCGTGAGCACCCCTGCCGCCAGTGACACGGGCTCGTCAAGTGGCAATGCGACTAGCACAGCGATGTGAGGGTTACTATGCCATTATTCAAACACTCGTCACTCACTGATTATCTAGGGCCGTCCTCAAGGCTGTCACTGGGTTCATTGTGGGGTATTATCTACTCTAACATAATAATTAGCCCATTCCTTCGCTATTTTTTTGCCTCTAGCTCTACCTAAATCCATCTTCGAACTTGAACCAAGACTTGCTTGAACACAAGCCTTATATATAAATCTCAGAATCTTGCTTCGTTGTATTGGCTACTGTAACTTCTAGTGTAACTTATTGTATTCGGAGAGTGACACAATAAACCTCCCCAACACACTCTAACTGCACCTAGACCTGTCTTCACTGGATGATGTATAGAAGCACTCTAAAAGAAACTAAAGGCTGCGCGTTAGCAACTGTTCTTAACTGCACGGTCCAACCGGCCCGTGCTTGTGCGGTATGTCGTGGCTCAAAACACCTTTTTTTGGCTAATCAGTATTCTGTCAGCTTCCGTCTCAATACGAACCGTCCAACTCTAATGGCTAATCCCATTTATATGTGGCGTAGGGATAAATGCGCCAGTATTTCAAGCATCTGGCAGGCTAGTCATCTGAGCTGCTGGTCTCTGGCCAGTGAAGGCAGGATCATAGCTCACAAGTGACAAGCCTGAGGGTTACACCAGTCAAGTTTCCTTGATCGTTGAAGTATCTCCCCTACGACACGTTGATCCACGGTCTGTCTGTCGTTTTTGTGAGATGCGACCGCGTATATGCTCGGATCCCGCGGCTTATCCACCTTCGAACCATCCGAGGCCAACCGAGCATCCCGATTTAAAAAGGAGTAGACTAAGGACCGGCTAACGTCTCGTGCACTTTTTCCTGCCCATTCTTGCTCCCTGTGATGTCGGAGCCCCGCGTAGAAGCTGACGCATCGCCCTCCAGCGAGAAACGGGCAGACTCTGTGACTCCGGAGAAAGTCAGCTACTCGAGGACCGACGAAGAATCAACAACTGGTGCTGACGTTACCATCACGGATGTCCTCCAAAACGAGCGAGACATCGTCACCCATATCATTTCCATACACGACGACCCTTCTTTGAACCCATGGACCTTCCGCGCGTTCTTCATCGGCTTTGGGCTCTCGACATTTGGTGGTGTCCTCGGTGAGCGTTAGTTTCACAGCAGGGGACCACACTGGCTCATTACAGATAGCGGAGATATACTACTTCAAACCCGTGAGCAATGCCTTAATCCTCGTTATCAAACTCAAACCTAGAATGGTTACAGCAAACAGTCTATGTCTCTACCATGTTCCTCACAGTCATCAGCTACGTACTCGGCGTATCCATGGAAAACGTCATTCCTCGCTGGGGGTGGCTTCGCTACTTGAATCCGGTATGTACCTGCGGCTCTACTTTTCAGTTTATTGAAACAGCGTATAAAGGGCCCTTTCAACAAGAAGGAGCACACGTTCATAGTCATAATGGCAAGTGCTTCTGCAACCTCGGCTTTGGGAACAGAGATTCTTGCAGTCCAGCGGTTGTTCTACAACATCACGCCAAATGCTGCTGCCTCTATCTTCCTCCTATTTTCGAGTCAACTCCTTGGCTACGGTATCGGGGGCTTGATGAGGTGTGCGTGTGTCGACTCAGTTCGATGGAGACACCATCTGACTTAACTGACTATCGTCTCTGCTAAGCGATCCTCTTGTATCCTTCTAAGATGCTCTATCCCGTTGTGCTTCCCTTGGTCTCCATGTTGGACGCATTCCATCGGAAAGGGAGTACGAGAAAGTCTGACGAGAATAAGAAGAGACTAAAAGTGTTCTACATTGCGTTCGTTGCGTAAGTTCTTTTCCGTACGATGCATACGTCAGCGGGCGGTAACTAATCGGGGATCAGAATTTTCATTTGGGAGATCTTTCCCGAATGGATGTTCCCGCTACTTACCGGCTTCTCCGTGTTCTGTCTCGCAAATCCAAGATCCACGGATTTCACACGAGTGTTTGGAGGTTCCAACGGTAATGAAGGATTAGGTCTTTTCTCGATTTGCTTCGACTGGCAATATATTGCGGGAAATGTAAATCCGTTGACAATCCCGCTGAGAGCTCAGGTATGGCGCTCACTCGAGTCTCACAGCAGAGCTAACACAGGTTTCCTAGGTTTCCATGTTTATCGGCTACATTTTATGCATGTGAGGCGCCTCGGTAATCGATATCATTGACGCCGCTTGATGTTTTCGATTAGGGTTACCTTCGCTGCTGTTTACTACAACAACATATGGGAATCCAAGTCATTCCCATTCGTGAGTGATATTCAATTTCGTCAGGTCTCCACTGATACTACGCCTCCCCAGCTCTCTCAAGAATTATTCTACGAGAATGGCACTGTCTACGACCAGCTTCTCATCCTCAACGATAAATTGGAGGTCGATCCGACGCTGCTTGCAGAGCAGGGGCTCCCTTTCTATGCTGGGACGTGGGTCACATACTTGTTGACCTCTAATATCGGAATGGCTGCTACCTTTACCCACCTTTTACTGTGGAACCGAAACGACCTCCGCGCAGCGTGGAGCTGGATAAACAAGGACTCGATCAAGCAGATGTGGACAGAATTCGACTGGCGCTTCTGGAAGGCTGATGGCAATAGACAGGCGGCCCCTGATGACGATCTGGACCCTCATTACCGGGAGATGCTCAAGGTATATTTCTCTTCTAAGCTATTTAGAATACTAACAGACGCGGCAATCCCCTCAGTATCCAGATGCCCCAAATAGCTGGTATGGTGCCGTTCTGGTATGCGCAGTTATCACTGCACTGGTTATTATTTACAAGACCGATTCAACTCTCCCATGGTAAGAAAATACGGAAATGTGACTCCTCGTTATACCTTATTGACCTTGTGTTCTTCCTTCTATAGGTGGGGCTTCATAATTTCGTGTTTGTTGACCGTCATCTCCATTTTGTTCTTCGGGTCGCTTTTTGCGATGACTGGCCTTAGTTTCATCATCCAACCCTTCGTCCAGATGATTGGCGGATTCATACACCCAGGAAAGCCTATGGCTAATATGTACTTTGTACTGTTCAGCTACAGTAAGTCACCAACTTCAATGTCCGCTTGTGTATAGCCGCAGTTCTCAAATTGGGGCAATCAGATTCCGTATTACAGGCGGGGCTTCTTCTCAGGGACCTGAAGATTGCACAGTGTGAGTCTCGACTGTCGCTTCATACTCAGAGGCTCATTTCCATATCAGATACAAAACTCCCTCCTCGTGCGGCGTTCACAGCGCAGATCATTGGCACGTTATTTGGCTCAATTCTAAACTATGGTGTGTCTCGTTTTGTTATTTTCTCCTTCCAGATTCCAGAAATAATGCGTATTAGTCATTATGAACTCCATCATCGATAATCAACGTGAGATCCTGTTATCAGTTCAGGGAACCAACATCTGGTCGGGTCAGCAACCGCAATATTTTAATTCACAGTCCATCGCATGGGGCGGCCTTGCCCACCAACTCTTCGCGAGCGGAAAGCGCTATCAATGGGTCTCGTGGGGCTATCTCTTAGGCCTCTTTCTCCCCATTCCGTTCTGGCTCATCCACCGGTTTTACCCAAAACTTCGCGCCGATTACTTGTACACCCCCATCATCACGTGAGTCTAGAACCCCGCCCTCTTTTCATTAGTTGACCTCCTGCCGGATAGATACTACATAGGCTGCCTTTGCGTAGGGATCAATTCGTTTTTGGCGTCATACTTTGTGGCCGCGTGGTTCTCCCAGTGGTATCTGCGCACACGACACCCCAAATGGTTCGCAAGGTACAACTACATACTTGCCGCAGGTGCGTTCGTTTCTCGATGTTTGCTCGAGGCGTCGCAGTGCTAAGAAGATCTCGTGCAGCGCTTGATGGTGGAACACAAGTCATGGTTTTCTTATTGTCGTTTGCGGTCGAAGGCGCGTCTGGAAAGTCCCACCTGTTCCCGCAGTGGTGGGGCGCAAACCAGGGGGGCAATTACGATCGGTGTGCGGTCGCCAGCTGATACCTTAGCGAGTGCACCGGTATCACACGGACTGTCCTCGCGCATGTGAATGTTATCAGATAACCGTCTTCTCTGTATCAAGTGATGCTTTTATGCCCATCCATGGTCTTTATTTTTCCAATGTGGTAATATATTTGAAACTTTGATATATCTATTCTTGGACGAATCCCCCCATGGTGGATATTAAGAAGCGGAGCCGTCAAGGGTTGCAGTTCATCCATTTGAAACCCGGAATGTTATACTTAACTAGTGCCCATCGGATAGGACCGTGTTTCGGCGTAGTATGGAGATGATGATCGATGATCTGTCAAGCAGATATCGTAACTAGTCCGCTAGTACGCGACGATGTGCGGCGAGACCGTTTTTTGCGGCCGCTGGCCCCCAGTACTGGGACTCCCTAGCTCTCTGTTATTGTGTTGTGACCTGAGAACGAGCTGCCCGCGGTGCATCGCATCCTTTTTTTGTGATGTCGGCTACCGATCTGGGGCGAGGAAACCTCCATTGCACTAACTGAGAGGTATAAGCAATTTATTGGTCATCATATCGTGCATGAGATTGTGCTAATCCGGTACACTACTCTTATATGAAAAAAAAAAGGGTAACCCCTAGCCTTCCGACACATTAACAGTCTATTTAGATTGTTGCCGTCACACCGACGTGGATGATCCTACAGGGCGAAAGAAGAAAGAGAAGCGCGTAGTTGCGTGAGCGGAAGTCCTATATGCGTCGGTTCGGTTAAAAATGACTTACTCGTCCGCAGGGGCCAGCCAGGCCTCGCCTTCAGGAAACATGATACCTGATAAAAAAGCAAATTGAGTGATCACCGTTGCCGAACAATTTGTGACGGGTTAACTCACTGAGTCGCCCGTAGATATCTTCGATGAGCACGCGGCGGAGGTAGTTCGCGATCGGGGTAAGACGGCCCATGACAAAGCCTTTGCTCTTCGGCGCGTAATGCGGGATGCTGCAGGGTGGGCGTCAGCACTAGCCTACGAGGATAACAAAGGAGAAGAGTGCGCACACATGCGTGGGGCGGCGAGCGAGTTCCACGAGTTGCTCGATGCGGGCGCGCGCGGCGGCGCGGCGGTCCGCATCCGGATAGCGCTCCTCGATCTCTCTGATGCGCTCTACGATCTCGTCGATACGCAGCGCGGCCTGGTCGCGGAAGCCGAGGTACTGCGCGACGCCGTAGAAGCCCGGGAGCACCTCGACGCGCGAGACGACGTATCGGTCTGTGTCGCTCACGTGCGGGACAGGCAGCACCTTCGTTGTCAGGAACACGCCGAACGTCGGGAGCGCCGGCCATTGCCTCAGGAAACCTGTGTGCAGAAGGCGAGTGAGTAGCGAAAAGGGAGCGTGAGGGACGCGCGTGCTTACCGGTGAAGGAAGGCGGTACGCCGCGTTCGTGCGAAACGCCGTGGAAGATAGCAAGTAGGGGCAATCGCGAGAGAATGCGGCGCTCCTCGACCTCAACCTCGCCGATCGCAACTGGGAGTGTGGGCGTGATGAAGTACAGGGCTTTGTTATTGTCGCCCTCGTTCTCCTGCACCGTAACGAACTCGCCGGCTTCCTGCTTCTCCGACTCGCCTAAGATCGCGGCGGTGCCATCGGGCACGATGAATCCTTCGAGGCGCTTGCGGCTCTTGAGGTCGAACCGGTCCTCGAGTCCCTGCACCGGAACAAGGCCTCAACGTCGTCTTTGCGGGATAAAAAGGAGTGAATGTTTACCTTGGCCCAGGTCCAGAACGACATGAGTGCGAGACTGGGTAAAGTAGGAAGCGGAAGGTATACTCTCAGTCGTCTTGGCCCCGACCAACAGGATTTAAAAAAGCCTCACAGAACAAGTCCTATCGTCAGTGGTACCCACGCACCCTGGGGGACCTTCTTCAACGACGCGCCCCAGAAGAGACCTGATAGGGCGTTAGCGCAGGTACACAAGGGGAGTGCTGGACTTGTCGCTCACCATCAAAGAAACCAAAGAAAACGAAGAACAAAATCGAGACAATGAGCGGGAGATGTTTGACGTAGCGAATTTGCATTGCAATGAGGACAGTGGTCGTAAACATAACTGTCGCCACGGCAAATCCGTAGGCGTTCGTGAGCTGTGTGGCATTTTTGAATGCGGCGACAATGACGATCGTTGCTATCATGACTAGTGAACAGATTCAAAAATTTGCCATCATCTTGTTGAGAAATTTCAAGGCTTACGGATCCAGTTTACAACAGGGATATAAAGTTGGCCCTGATTCTTGTCCGATGTGTGAACCATGTGCAAGCTGATACGACACCTGTGAGCATATGCCCGAATAACCAGGAAAGAGGATATGTACTTACGGAGGTAGACTGCGCATGTTGACAAGCTGCTGCACCAAGGAGAAAGACGCAGTGATCATAGCCTGAGAGGCGATAAGCGTGGCGAGAATTGCGTAGACGTAAAGAATCCAGAATAAGGGTCCGTCGTGTTTACCAGGAATGGTAAGGTAGAAGACGTTTGCGATGACATTTTCTCCGTTGACAATGAGCTGGGAGCCCTGACCGAGATAAGCCAGTACGAGCGACGGATACACTAAAATTGAAAAAGAAATCTGTTCGTGAACGAAAGAGGTCAATGGACGCTCTAATTGGAACGATGCCTCTGGCGTACCTGGATTGATAGCATGTTGAACTGCCCAAGGCTACAAGCAACGTTGAATAGATATTGTCTAGGAGTTAACTTGGTAGCTTACTTTGCAAAGAGCGCCTCGCAACCAGTAATGGCAAGTAGAACACCAGCAAGTGTGTCGTAATCGCCAGTACGCACAAAATCTTGTTTGCTCGATCAGCCACGAAGGCAAGTGCAGAGGTTCCATAAACTTACACATCACCGCACGCGATGGGTCGAACGCGCGGAAGATTCCAGGATACTTTGTGATGTTGTAAATTCCCGTTCCGGCGAGGAGGAGCAACCAAACAAAAGTGACTACCCGGCTTCGTGAGGGGAGTTAACAGAACACGAAAGGAGTGTTGCATGCATACCAGGCGCAAAGATGAACGACAAGCGCGCAGTGCCTAATGGTTGTGAGAGGAACAACATAAGCAAGAATACCTGCCAGGGAATCAGACGTAAATCGAGCAGGGGGAGAACGAGCCGCACTATCGAGATTACGACGACGTGACTCGCCACGCTAGGCTTGGCGACAGCTATCCGAGGGGAGGTATTCAGTGGACTATACTAGTGCGGTTTTGTAAGAGGCTCACCAATGCCTCCAACTGCGCTCGTAACCGAGACGGCAGCGGTGAGTACACCGTCCGCCATTGTCAAACTTGTGCCAAAGAGCGCCTTTATTACGTGAGGCACTGAGCACATCGAGAGAGAAAACGAAAGTACCCATATCAGCATAGGCCACGCAAGGGACTGGGGAGGCTTGATGTCATCGCGCCTCCTTTTTCCGGCCATCATAGAGTCGTGAGTAGGAGAGCTTTCGAAAAACTTCGGGGGAAAGATCCCATGATACAGCGCGAAAGGTCCACCCTCCCCTGGAGGACCAAAAACACGTAAGATTTCGTAGCACCAACAAGGACGTCGACCCTACCTTCCTGGGTGCCAAAGTGCAAGCAGATAAGGACCTAGGTGGTATTACACACGATGCTTAGTATGGATCAGTATAAAATGGGGTAGGCGACCGACGTATTTGCAAAGCGGTAGAAGGGTCAAAGACCAAACGATTGCACTGAGACCTCCTATGACATCATCCTTGGGTGGCACGGGGCCCGTCGCCGACCAGATACCGTTAAGTACGTACAAAGGCGACGTGCCAATGTCAGAGTATATGATCCCTATTCGAGGCGCGTATTGCTGTTGGTATTACGTACAATACCTAGGAGGGACGACGGCATACCGAGTGTCTGGAAGCTGAGTATGGCCAATGCCAAACCAGATACGTTCACAGGGCGGCGCTTTTGGTGGCCAGGTTTGAGAACCGAGGAATCTGCAGAAGACGTGGACATTTCGAGTAAATGGGTACTCAAAGTTGCAGAAGCCCGAGAGGTCCCAAAATTTAAACGGTTTGCTCTGGCCCTCGACGCTGATAAGAGACTTGAAATTCTGCCTTCCAGGGAATGGCGGATATGCCTCGAGATAAAGTTTGATTTCTGTATATATTATGACATTCGGGTGGGTGTGTGTCGTAGAGGGAATTTAGCTATCGGTTGGATAGCCATTAATTATAGGCCAGTTTATAAATTTTCGCGGTGACCGTGACATACATGACCAGCGGTTTCGTTTGGACCGTGGGCGGTCGACAATTGAGGTACTGTATTATTTTGCGCAAATGCCCGTTCATGATGGAGCTTGGTATCTTCAGTGGAGGTGAGTTCATGTTGGCGTATGCGTCGTGTCCAAAAATGTACCATGCACGTTGAGGCGCTGCTTATCGGGATGTTCCTGACCACTGACAGTACTGACCTCGCGGAAAGAGGCGCCCACTGAGTGACGCCACAGCTAATTCAGGGTGATGTAACCCATCCGAGTCGGCAAACGCTATGAATTACCATCAAAAAATGTGGTACGCACTTACAACTATGAATTCCATCGAAATTCTCGATACGACCAGGACACTTCACTAGCTTCACTCGCTGATGGCCAAATTTGAGGCTTTGAAGACCCAGTCACGATGGACTTTTGAGCGTAGCCTGAGCACGGTCGCCCACAAATTGACGTGTTCGCGCGCTTAGTTACGGGAACTAGTGTGCGGACATTGCCGGTTCGTCGTTGTTTCAAGTTCGTCCTGCAGGCTGACGCAATACAGCATCATGATAAGGTGATTCGGCGGTGATCACGACTAGTCTCGTCCTCGGTCTGCCTTCTTCCGAGTCTCCCCTATCTTCGCTTGCATCCCCCCCTTGGGCCACCGGAGGTGCTCTTCTGATTGCCGGATCGCTCATGCTCACAATTAGTATGGAAGATCAAATTTCGATCGAAGTTGGAGACTGTCACGGCGTTCCTCACTGCAATATTATTGTCATCCCTCTGTCGTGTAAGTGCTACCCTCTTCTCTAAGCGAGCTGATGGAGGCCATGCAGCATCGCGTACGGAGTCACTGCGGGTATGGTCAATCATAGCATTTTGGCGGGCATTGCTCCCAGTTCTCATCTGGATATTTTTACGAGAGCAACTAATTACAAGGAAGCTTTTCTTAAACGCATCCAGCCATCTGAAAGTCCCCAGTGCCTTTTGATTACTGTGAGGCTTTTTCCAAGTCGTATCATAGCAGCTCCCTGTCACTCTCTTGTTGATCGTCTTAAGCCATGCTGCATGCGTCTCCATCTTCCTATGACGTGTGTTCTTTACCACGTGTGGGTTGTTCGTGCCTCCGCCAAGAAGGAACGCTGATCCGATATCGGGCTTTGATCGATTTGATCCGGCATGTGTTGTCCTCATTGTGGCTGAGTGTGTGTTCGAGAAGTCTCGATGAGTAGCTCAATAGGCATGTCGCACCCAATCATCTGGTCATCGAGTGAGACTGTTCGGCTACTAGTTAGGGAACCAACAGACGATAGACCAAGCTAGCACCGGGGATGATATATGATATCGGAGAGCCTGGACACCTTTCGAGCGGGGGTCAATGTTCTCCGATCTTGAGCGCTCACGGTCCAGTCTGAATGGTGCCGCGCACGTTGGTCGTCGGCGCTGGCCTCTTCCGTTCACATTGAGCGAGCATTGGTCCCCATTTTGTGACAGCATTATTATGATTTCGAGTGGCGCCTAACTTACTAGGTGTCGACTGTCACCTGAAATCTTGCTTGTCCTGATCCTGTATTTGAGGTTGTTTGTTGGCTTTGTTACAGTATCACGCAAAAGTATTGGTTTATTGGTTGGATTGGACAGGGGGTGGTCTCTTTCGAAGGCATCAAAGGAGAGGTTGCATTGGTGTGAATAGTAAGGGAGACTCGGGCGGGCAGAGAGATTACGAGAAGGTGAGGAAGTGACATTTAATTGCAGTAGGCATGCTACTCCTTGTTTCCATCCGAAAGTAAGAATGGTTTACTATAGTGATGTCTTCTGTTGTGAGAAGTTCGGAAAATAGAGTAAGTAGAAAGAAAGTGAGAGAAAACGTCGCAGGGAACGTTGCCAAATGTGCGCTGCAAAGCAAGGGCAGACAAAATTTGACTAGTTTTCCGAGGCAACAGCCGAACGAAGGGAAAACGCCATCGCTACGAGTATAATATCAGATCCAACACGACTGAGATGTGACCTTGCCAAGCAAGGTAATCATTCCCTTCGTGATCTCATGGTCTTTATTCGTCTCTGGAGGCTGTGTACCTTGAGGACAAAGCGTGATGCTGTACCACCTTCGCTTCTCCATTATCTCCTCCCCAAGTCGTACCCTTCTCTAAGGAGCCAGCACTATGTCGGCTTTCCCGGTGAACCCGGCGCCATCACCCTCGTCCAACTTTCAAGAAATTTTCTGCGCCGCCGTGAAAGCTTATGAGAACCGAACGAAGAAAGGTCTCCTCGACCATCCCCTCGCATCAAAGCTTCAGGCATGCGACTCCCCTGCGTCGATCCTCGCCGTACTTCAAGGTCAAGTGGACGGCTTGGATCAAGCTCGGAAAGGCGACGAAAGATTAACAAAATGGCTCAACCCTACAGTTAACGTTCTTCTCACATTCTCAGCTACCATCGGCGGAGGGGTTAGTCTGGTAAGGATCCAGTGCTCTCGTTTCGGACTACAAGTTTAAAGTGACTACGTAAGTATTCTCTCCCTCAACAGTGATCTTTGCAGGGGCCGGTATCCTTCTCCAGGTCGGTATTTTGTCACCGTCTCCTTGCAACTTGAGTTTGACATCAACCCTTGTCAGGCGGCTAAGGATGTCAGCGCAGCGCAAGAGGCCCTGATCGACATCTTTGAACGTATCGAGAACTTTTTCAAACGCCTGGAGACCTACACGGAGGTCCCACCAACAACAGCAATGACAAACATCATCGTGAAGATCATGGTGGAAGTACTGAATGTTTTCGCTATCGCGACAAAGGAGATTCGGCAGGGACGAACGAGTAAGCTTCCCGATGCTCCATTATGCCTGCATTTATGTCGACTCTACTGATCGTTGATCAGAGAAATACCTGACTAAGCTGTTGGGAAAGACGGAGATCGAGGACTCTCTCAAGCGATTGGATAAATTGACCCAGGAGGAAGTTCGAATGGCAATGGCCCAACTTCTGAAGGTCACTCACGGCGTTGGCGATACGGTCAAATTGGTACTCGATGGTACGTGGTGCATCATATTTTCTTTTTGATTCATTCGTGAACATCTACATGGTCAGATGGAAAAGATACAAAAGCAATCGTGCAACAGACAGCAAAAGAATCGACTGCAATTATGCAACTAATGACGAACAACATTAGCGATGTGATGAGTTCGATTCCCGTAATCTATCCCCGTTACTCATCGATGCTAAAATATATCCCCATTAGGGAGCCAGTGGCGACAGGACCTTCGAAAGTGGTTCTTGTCTCCAGATCCATCCACGAATCATGTTATCCTGTGCGGCGCTCAGCACCAGGGCACGGCCAACTGGTTCTTCCGAGGCAGTCTTTTCGAAGGGTGGAAGTCCACTGCTTCGCTGTTGTGGATCCATGGGAAGCGTACGTCGTTTATTCTTTCCCTGTTCCACTTCCTGACGAAACTCGTCTGTAGCAGGCTCTGGGAAAAGTGTTCTTTGGTGCGCGCTCTCTCATGTTTTTTCTTTCCACGTGACCTAAATTGTATGCTAGCTCTGCGGTCATCCAAGATATCCTGACTTTGCGCGATGCTGGACTGGCTTCTATGGCCTACTATTACTTCGACTTCAGGGATACTGAGAAACAAAATCGCCGGAACTTGATCCTTTCCCTTCTTTCCCAACTCTCTGCTCGCTCCGATCTTTGCTGCTATATCCTCCATCGCATATATGTGACTCACGACAACGGCGCTCATAAGCCCACTGATGACGTCTTGATACAATGCCTCAAGGAGACACTCACACTGTCCAATGACCGCCCAACCTACATCATTATGGACGCGCTGGACGAATGTCCGAACTGTTTTGGGATGCCATCTCCCAGGGAAATGGTTCTGGATTTCGTGAAGGAGCTTGTCGATCTTTCCCTCCCAAATCTTCATATATGTATCACCAGTCGCCCTGAAATCGACATCCGGACTGTTCCAGAGCCTTTGACTACCCGTCGAGTGTCGCTCCACGACGAAACTGGGCAAACGGAAGACATTGTCGAGTATGTCAGCTCTGTTGTTCACTTGGACATGCGGATGGGAATATGGCGAGAGGAGGATCAGAAATTGGTGATCGAGACGCTCTCCGAGAAAGCCGATGGGATGTGCGTGTCCAGTTTCGAAGGACAAATTTTCTTCACTGACATCATCGCAGGTTCCGATGGGTTTTCTGTCAACTGGAAACGCTACGACACTGTTTCCCGCCAAGTCTGCGACGTATTCTTCGCGAGCTTCCCAAATCACTAGACGAAACATACGATTGCATATTGAAGAATATCAACCAGGCGACGCGAGCTTATGCGCATCGACTCTTACAATGTCTCACGGTGGCGGTCCGGCCTCTCCGCCTTGAGGAGCTTGCAGAAGTGTTCGCATTTGACTTCGATGAGGCGCCAGGAGGAATTCCTTCACTGAATGCGGACTGGCGACGGGATGATCAAGAGCGAGCAGTTCTATCAACGTGCTCCAGTTTAATCACCATCGTTCACGACGGTGACTCGCGGGTCGTGCAGTTTTCACACTTCTCGGTTAAAGAATTCCTAACTTCGGATCGTCTTGCCATCGCCGCCGAGGACATTTCATTCTATCACATCGCCCCCGCCCCCGCGCATACGATACTCACGCAAGCTTGCCTGGGCGTCTTGCTACTTTTGGACGATGCCACCTGGGGAACTTTCGTGCAACGCTTTCCGCTAGCGGGATATGCTGTTCGACACTGGGTCAACCACGCGCTGTTTGACAACGTGTCGTTGCGCCTAAAAGATGGGATAGAACGTGTATTCGACATAGAAAAACCTCACTTTTCGCGATGGATCTGGATCCGCGACAAGATGGACAATCATGGGAGGCGACCGGATCAGCTCGAAGCCGCCTCACCCATCTACCATGCCGCCTTCTGTGGATTCCATGACGTGATGGAGAAGCTCATTGGAGAGTATCCGGAGCTCGTGAGCGCCAGGGGCGGCCCTCATGGAACGGCATTGCACGCAGCGTCGTCACAGAATCGCCTCAAAGTCGTACAATCACTACTGCGGCACGGCGCAGATGTGAATGCCGTGGGGCTGTGGGGGCGGACACCTCTACTGCTCGCATCGGTACGGGGACACCTCGAGGTTGTGCGGTGGCTACTTGAACATGGTGCCGACGTGAACGCCAAGGACGTGAACGACTGGACCTCACTCCATCTGGCTGCTTATTACGGACATTTTGAAATAGGCCGGACGCTTCTCAAGTATAGTGCTGATACCAACTCTCGGAACAACTTTGGGTGCACCCCGTTACATGAAGCATCCAATTACGGACATGTCGACATTGTACGATTACTGTTGAACCACGGCGCTGATCCAAAGGCATGCGAGAACCGCCAGCGGACGTCATTGCATTTGGCATCATCCTTGGGGCACTTGGATATCGCACGCCTGTTACTCGAACATGGGTCAGACCTAGACGCTAAAGATAACAGGGGCAGAACGGGGTATCAGATTGCGTTGGGCAAAGGGCACGACCAGGTTGTTCAGCTGCTGTTGGCACATGGTGCCGAGAGCAGGTCGTAGGATTTACTCTCCTGTAGACGTGACTATACCTATTCGAGTGTGAGATGTAATGCTTAATTAGCTCTTAAAAGGCGAGGTTATCGAAATTGTAGTATCTCGGATAATCGATGATAATATCGGTCTCGATATCTCTGAGTCGCCGTCCAGAGCTTTCAGAGACTGAGTGAGGAACGAGCGAAATCCGAGAACTTTTGTCTTACGAGAGAATTTTATGAGAATTTGACGAACGCGCACCGTGCCGCTTACAGTATATTATCCAGTAATTCCGCAGTCGCTCCGCGCCCCACGACCTCGCCTCAGACTCGGGCCTAAACTTGCTCCTTTCCGATCAAGAATCGTGCGCCCAACATCTATTCACTTTCTTCATTTACCCTACGTCACGCCAAAATACCTCCCGTGAGAGTGGAAGAGTGGCTCATTGATGAGGGATGCAGTACCGCAGGCAACATCTCTGAGTTACGATGAAGAATGCTAAGCGCCGGCCACTCCACCCTTGTCGCCTAGGCCAAACCGCCTTCTATCATACTGTACGTTGGGTGGCACATCGATACCCCATATTCCTCTGTGCTACTAAATGCATTCGTTTTCGCTGTCCCCTCTGGCTTCGTTAAAGCACTTGGCAGCTTCAAAGAGACAGAGGGATGGTACGATGGGAGGAATCGGCAAGTTCAGACCAAGCGAGACGGTATTAAAGGTCGAGGATCCGAGTGACCGAGTCTCCAGTTTCAGTCCAGTTTCGTTGCTCCTCAGACCGTCCGTGATTCCAGCTCACACAGTATCATCATCATCCTGGCTCTGAACAGAAAAATCGGTCACGCGACCGTGAAACTCACTCCTGTTAGTAAACAGCTCTTGTCGCTCAATTATATCTTTTAGTCATCTTCGAAGCAATGTTGCGGTTCTTCTGTGTAAGAGACTAACCAGCGTATCGTTCGTACCATTTGCGGACGTGCGAAGTTACATCCTATACGTGATCCTGCTTCGCGATGGCGTGCGAAACCGCTCTTTGCGACTGTGCCGTGCTGGAATCCCTCAGCTGCGTGTTTTAGCGATAACTTCTAGTACACAATTGCACAACGTTTCAGCTCGATTTGGGTAATCTGCGCACACTCTGTAGGACTATTTCCCATCATGCCGACATCGTCTCTTCTCCTTCCCTGACGTTCAATTTCTTCATTGTTCTTTCGGAAGGTCAAATGCGTTATTCCTTCCTCTGTTGCAATTCTGGTTCAACTAGTGCCTCTTATCGGCTGCGGACAGCTCGCATCCTCCCACGAGCGCACGGCGTAGCAAGCCAATGATGTTAACGTTAGCTGAGTAAATTCCGTTAAATACGGGCAGTTCTCAGCTACACCCCGTGGTTGGAGATTCCCCAGATTCCCCGTATCAACCTTTGGAGGAAATGGGCGATACTAAGCATAAGACTCGCCCTTGGTCAAGTTACATCTGGTGCGCCTCTGATTATAATGCTCTCACTCAACGGTTTTGGTTTAACTTACATGAAAATACAGGGATTCGTGGAACAAGTCACCAGAAGAGCGCAAATTCATTCGACGACTGGATGCCTGTCTCATCACATATGCAACCCTGTCCTACTTTAGTAAATACATTGACCTGCAGAATGTCACAGTGAGCACACTTTGTCCCAAACTCCAAAGATTGACTTCATCTCTGCGCACGCAATAGAACGCCTACGTATCTGGGATGAAAGAGGAGTAAGTTATCACCTTCCGCCGTGTCTTGAACTGTGTCTCACGGCACCGCGGAAAGTCTGCACCTTCACGGAAATCAACTCAATTATATCACAACGGCATGGACTGTGGGATATGTTGTCGGGCAGATTCCGTCAAAGTGGGGCCACATTATTATTTTCAAATTGACAAGCAGTATCTCACAAATTACGTAGCATGCTTATTACACGCATACGGCCATCAATATGGGTATGTTTGGTCTCTCTTCCCTCCGAGCGTTCCTCATGCCCTGGCTTTAGATACCCGCAATGGAGTTGATTTGGAGTTCTCTCACTATGTGCCTCGCGTTGAGCAAAAACTTTTCGACCCTCTGCGCAATCCGTTTCCTAGTTGGGTTGGCAGAGTCAACCTTCTATCCTGGCATTCAGGTGAGCCCAGATCTAGAAATGACATTTCTTGATGCGGTGGTAATGACGTTAAACCGCCCGGCGTAGTACGTTATCGGGAGCTGGTACAAAAAGGAGGAGCTTGCAAAGAGAGGCTGCTTATTCCATGTGAGTCTATAAGTCACTTTTTCTGCGTAGTGGCTTAACCACTTGTTACCCTCGCAGACAGCTAGCGCGATAGGCCCCATGGTCAGCGGGCTCTTACAGGCGGTATGTAAAGGATTGGTCAATGACTCAATGACATCGTTCGTATTCACATGGTCTATTCTAAAGGGTCTGAGCCGTCTTGACGGTAGGGGTGGCATCGCGGGATGGAAATGTGAGCTTAGATGTCTCTTCGCTTCAATGCATGGCCAACAATTACTTTCCTCAGGGCTGTTCATCGTCGATGGGGTCATTACCATCCCTATCGCCCTGCTTGGTTTTCTTATTATGCCGGATTTGCCAACGACCACCAAGCCATCCACCTTTATTACGCAGGAACACCTTGACATTGCCATCGAGCGTATGGAGTCTGAGAGACGGAAACCCCCCGAGAAGTTTACCAAGCAGAAGGTACGACTTGGGTTCACGTCTTTCGGCTACTCACACGATTGGATAGATTTTCAATTTTTTTTCTACATGGCACATATATGCGCTTGTCCCCCGTAAGTTGTCCATATCCATCACCTCTACTCTAGTGCCAGCTGATATGGGTTGGTCGTTTAGTCTATGTCTTGGTACGGTCTCATGCAACCCTTGCGACCGACCACTGATCGTATCTTCAGTTCAACAATGGCAATGGGGTGATGTCTATGATTTTCTGGAAAGTTTCGCTTCCTATCTCATAATTAGCCTGTCCTCTGATGCGGCGTCACAGGCTGAAGAGTTTCAATACCCCCGGGCACACCGTCTATAGCATCGCGCAGATCAATACATATCCCCTTGGTATATATTCCCTGCAAATCGTGACGAGTATGTCTCGATTCCTGGCTCAGTAGCAGAGTGCTGATGTTAATACAAAGCCCTGATATATGCCTGGTGGAGCGACGCGGTTATGGCTCGCTGGCCACCAATACTCTTTGCAGGGGTAAGCGTCGAAGCATTCAATTTTCCTACAATTGCTCATGGCTCCGCAGGTATGGTCAATAATTACCTATTCCGTTCTTGCAGCAACGCCTGTATACACTCACGTCGCACGGTATAAGTCTTTTCAATGGTCTGAGATCCTAAATCTAACTGCTCTTATCGCGTAGACGCTGGACATTTTATTACTTTGTAAGAGGCTGCCCAATTCAGACCCACATCCGGTCACGATTCTTTAAATCCGTAGACCGGTTGCCTTGGAGGTTTAGCGGGTATTATCATGGCGTGGGTAAGTGAGCTCAATAGCCATGACAGCGAGAGTACGCACCTCCCTCCGCACCTCCGTGAAGACCGTGGCAGGACTGACCTGATTCCACAGAACGCGCTTTCGTGATCGCAACTTGCAACGCGTTCGCCTATGTGTTTCAAGCTTGGTTGCCCATGTGAGCTACCGTCCGTCTCATCGCTCAACCACCAGTCGATCTAACCGCAGGCCGCCTTCAAGTGTCGTATTCCCTCAGGTTCAGCAACCACGGTATGTGATTTGTGCACGGTGCCGCTCAACTAATGGTGATGTATCTGTGTAGGGTGTTCGTAGGTAACATCACGACTGCCTGCATCAATTTCGCGATGAGTACGTATGCGAAATACTTCCCGTAGACGTCGAAACTCAGGCATTCTGAAAGTCATAGCTGCGTTGATAACGCTGTTCCTCCAACGTCGCGATGAGAGGCGCGCGGCGAAGAGTGAGATTAGAACACCCGATGACGCCAGGGACGTTAGCCAAGGGAGCACAAAGAGCGCCGATAAGGAGATGCGGGAGGAGAAAGAGGTCCCTTAGCTCGGGGCTCGAGCCCAAATTTGGCCTTCACTCTTGCTATAGGGTCACCTTGTGGATTTGTGGTTGACCCGGAATGATTTTATTACTGAAAGGAACAGCTCTTGTACACAAGGACCTTACTGGGCTTTGAAGTGGTGTGTTGGTCTTTCACCACAAGTGGGTCTGTCGCATTGTCTGCGCGGTGCTGCAGTGGCATCTGCTGACCTGTCCAGACACGTTGCAGTTCTTTGTGGGTGTGAATAAAATAGCTTGGGTTGTGGCCTCGTGCTCAATGGATTGCGGATGCCTTGAGTGATTGTCAATCCCGCTTGCGCGCGATGCCACCGAAATTCCTCAATCCCAATCCCTGATATAAAAGTGATTCTTGCGAGCCTCAACAGGAAACATCTCCCAAAATCACACACGGAAATGGCTTATCACTATTCGGACCCACTCTCACCAACATCCTCTTTGCGTACTAGTAGCGCAGCTCCCTCAGTCGACGACCTCTCTTCCCGGCTTTCACACAACCTGTACATGCACGAGTCGGCGCGCATAGAAACCGCGGTGCAGGACACCGAATACGAAAAAGAAAGCGGCGCGCGCTGGTCCGCGCTTCGTCCTCTACCAGCCACTCTCTGCGAGCGGGTCAAGACCGGACTGCGTGCGGTCCGAGGCGTAGCCGGTCCGCAAGCGCGCTCCGACGGGGAGAAACACCCACCGATGCCGAACGACCGGCCCGAATCGGCATTCTCCGCCCTCGGCGGCGGCGGGCGTCTCTTTCTCGCGCAGATGCCCCCCGACGCGCCGCCCCCAACGATCGTCTGGGCCAGCCCGCAGCACCAGGGCCAAGGAGTCACGTGGGGCCAGTGGCCGTGCCATACCTTTACGCACTGCGTTACCGTGCTGACGGAGCGCAATGCGCGTGCGCTATACGAGCTCGACGAAGCGCCGCTCCCACCCGTGTGGGAATGTGCGCTCGACGGCGTTGCTCACCTCTGGCTAGTCATCCCGCCGCGCAGTCGGAGGGCAGACGCGCGCGAGCGCTCCATCCTGAGCGACGCGCAGATGCATGCTGCGGTGGTGTTTGCAAATACGGCAACGGGGGAGATGCAGGGCGACGAAGGCGGTGCTGGACCGATGTTGCTGGCGTGTGCAGAGGGGAACGAAGTTGACGTCGCTGCGCTCGCGGTCTTACTGCTTGCGCGACGTTCCGCACGCGAGCAAGTTCCGTTCCCGGCTGCGGACCGCCGCTGCCGCCAGCGTAGTGAGCGTGCCATCGCAGGCTGCGAGCTCGCGTATCAAGCGGCACGGCTACTGGACGATGACCCGGGAGTTTCACTCGTCTGGAAGGGGCTATTGGGGTGGCAGGACGTGGAGCGTCTGCAGGCAGTGCTCTAGGATAAAGATCGGGACGGTGTTTGAGGGTATTGGTCACGTCAGATTACAGGCTGAGTGACGGGCGCTACACTCGAGTTTAAAGAGTAACCGAAACAAAAAAGGGTCTACGTCAAAAATAAATTGAATAAATTCAACCATCAGGATCTTTTGTTCACGCCGCGTTTGTAAGATGACATTTGAGGTGAGACGCGCGCGCAGCTTCCCATAGCTTACTGGAGTCATCCCATTTCCGTTCGCAGGCGTGCTAAGATATGAAGAACCAGAGTCAAGTGACCTTGGGGGCTAGTTCACTCCGCCCGTCTCACTGACACATGACATCACACTATTGTAGCACTCGTGCCTGTGTCCCTTGCTGCAGCGTTCCTCCGACCTTTCATTGCAGCACCGTCAAGCGTGTCTCTTTCTCCTGTTGGGCCGTTGTTGAGAAAATTAGGTCATGGAGGTGCCGCTGGTCATCCCAATGTCCCACGACAAGGACTCAGCTGCTTGCTCAGCTGAGGTTTCCGTCTCTCTTTCAAACTCCCCGTCGATTGGCAATTTCGAGTCTTGATTGTCCCGCGTGCACGCGCGCCACCCAAAAGGGGAAGAGCCAATCCCCGTTGCCCTACGCGGATGCGGATGCACCCGCTTTTCAGTCTTACGCCTCACACACCCGTGTCTCACACACCCATCAGGGGGTTCCTTGTGCACTTTGCCTCACAGAAGACGCCCGCGGTGCCGTTCGGATCTGAGCAAATATAACCGACATGGATAGCCGATGGCTACCCTTCTCTCCCAGTACACTTTGACCTCGTATCAACACCATCGGTCATGCTTTCTCTGGTCTTTCTGGTCGACATTTTCGCTCTAGTATCTTTCTTCGTCGTCCTCTTAGCATTCCGCGACCATCGACGACGCAGAGGGCTCCCTTACCCCCCTGGCCCTCGGCCTCTACCTCTAATCGGCAACCTTCTGGATATTCCAAAGGAGTATTCCTGGCTCAAATATACTCGCTTGTGGAAGACCCACGGTATGGCTTTCCCTTGCTATTATGGTTTCCCTATTTACAGAGAGAACGGGTAGGGGATGTGTTCTCTCTTCGTGTTTTTGGCCAGGTTATCGTCATATTGAACACCTCCAAGGCCACCAAGGATCTCCTTGAGAAACGTGGCGATATCTACTCGGATCGTCCTGTCATCCCGATTTTTGATATGTAAGTGCACTCGAAGTTAGTTTACCCTGACTGACTGTGCTCAAATCAGGATGGGATGGGGTTGGCTTGTACCGTTTTCACGGTATGCTGAATTTTGGCGTGAAGGACGCAAATTACTCGATCGAGGCCTGCGGCCGGGTGCGGTGGCTACGTATCGACCTATGCAACAAACTAGGGCGCGTGTACTCCTCACACGATTGCTGACAACCCCGGAGAACTGGGAGGAACACATCGATCTGTGCGTAACACAATCATTCTGTTGTGTTGACTCATTCTCAGTATTACATTTCCGAACTTTTAGTTTACAGGGAGAGATGATCTTATCTCTGACGTATGGATACGATGCCAAGGGACCAGAAGACCCGAAGATTGTAGTCGTCAAAAAAATGGCCCAACTCGCAGCGACCACGACGCTTCCAGGCGCTCTGCTCGTCAATAATCTTCCTTCCTGTGGGTTCTATCATTCGCATAGTCACTGTATAATAATGGTCCGTCTCAGTGCGGCACGTCCCGGAGTGGTTGCCTTGGTTCAGCTATAAGCAGCTTGGTCGCTTGGGCTACAATATTGGGCAGCAGGCCGTACTAGAGCCGATGGAGTTCGTTATGGAAAGCATGGTAAATACCTCATGCAGACCGCTTTGGCAGCTGCAGAGACTCATAGGGCTGCCTCTAGGCTAACGGCACTGCGAAGCCCTCTCTTGCTCTCGAGGTTCTGGAAGACGTAGATAAACTTTGTCAATCGGAGCGCGAAAAGGCATTGGATACTATCACCAGGTCTCTTGGGTCGATGTACGCAGGTGGGTGATCACACAACTTCTTTTGGACCTGGTTGAAATAGCCTCTATAGCCGGGACCGACACAGTACGTCTGCGAACAGATTATCTAGATTTCGTTCCATTCAGCCCTTTATCCCTAGACCGTCACCACCTTGATGACATTCTTCGTCGCGATGTTACTTCACCCCGACGTACAGAAGAAGGTGCAGGACGAGATCGATGCCGTCACTGGACGAGAACGGCTGCCGACGTTTGAGGATCGCCCAAAGCTACCATATATCAATGCGATCTGTAAGGAACTTCTGAGGTGGAGACCTGTTGTACCTCTAGGTACGTTTCCAACCCGCCACACGTCATTACTCATGCGAAATATCGGTTTACACTAATCGATCACCCAGCTATACCCCATGCAGCCATGCGGGACGACATATATGAAGGTTACTTTATCCCAAAGGGTTCGCTATATCATGATGCGAGTCTATGTACGTGTTGCTGACATATTTCATCAGGTTCTCTAATCATCCCGAATGGATGGTGAGATGCTTGTGCTATGCGTTCGCGTCCATGATAGCTTCAATTATTCTTAGGGCGATCATGCATGATCCGGCCGTTTACACAAATCCAGACGACTTCGACCCAGGCAGATTCATTAACTCAGACGGCAGCATTCGGGACGACTCGACCTGGGTGTCTGCGTTTGGGTACGGAAAACGCATCTGTCCCGGGAGACATTTCGTGGACACGACGATGTTTATTGTCATCGCGTCCATTTTGTCGGTTTTCAATATCGAGAGGGTCAAGCGAGCTGATGGAACGCCCGAAGAATATACATTCACCGGAACAAGCATAACGTACGCGTCTCTTTCGTTTCTCCGAGAAGTGCCAGCTGATCGCCGATTCTGTTTACCTTGTTTTAGTGGCCCAAGTCCGTTCTCGTGCTCAATTGTCCCAAGGGACAAAAGGGCTGAGGACCTGATCCACGCCGATACAATGGCGCGCTGAAACGCTACCAGTCGCAGGCTTCATGCATCTACCGGAGTAGTCCTTCATTTGAAGAGAGTGTCCTATCATAGTGCTGTATTTAATTCGCACGACTTCATGAAAAACATCTGAGAACCATCAGTCGTGAGGTGTACCTACCAGCTACAGCTAGCAATGGCAGTTCGGCATGAAGGCTAAAGCGCTAATGTCCGGTCTTCAAATCGCGGTCGGGCCTGCCAGTGATGAGGCGCCAGGTGCCTAAGAACCTCTGCGGGAGCTGCTGAAATGGTTCTTTTGACTTTAGACTCGCAGTGTGACGATAAAAAACGGCTCAAATATCGAGCGACGTGTGGCACCTCCCTCAAAGACCCTACGATGACGTTCTGGCAGGTATCAACTGGGCACGAGTATGCTGTGGTACTGCACCTCCAGAACCGAAGCATGTCAAAGTTGCAGGATAAGACAGCTTCAGAAAGTAGCTCGGTGGTAGCGATACAGTTTCAACATGGTGAGTAGCATCGCGTCGTGATGAAAAAAGTTTTAGGAAAGTGGCCCATTAGGGGAGACCCGAGCCAACTTGAACTCCGGATAGACCCACGCTACATCATGTGGAATTTTGATTGGAAACCAGCCGAGCGCAGGCGCAGTCCAAGTTTCGATCTTTGGAATTCTCCAAGTCTCAGGCTCGTTCAGGCAATTTTCTGATTCTGTGACATGGCACTGTATATGAAACCTACAGTAATGTGGCACCCGATCACGCCTTTTGTCTTTTGTGTTGTCTTTAGACTCAGGAGATACTCCCAATGCGGCGGCGCTCTCTCCGACTGGCCACCTCAAGAGCACTGTAAAGCGCCCCCTTCCCATGACTCGGATGTCTAGACGCGGCGTCAATTTGTCCTTTTACGGTGATGTTGGAATTCCTTTGTATAAGGTCTTATCACTCTGTTCCTTCACCAGGTCCTTCCACGATGCCCGAACCCCGCCGAGAATTTCTGTACTCTTCTCCCCGTGATCATATCCTAGGGATAATCCCAAGTCTGACCAATTGTCTACTCTTGCCCTCTACGTCAGCCCCAAATCATGGAAGCACGCGCAAACCATCTTGTGCAGCGTTTGTAACGCTATTGTCTATGCTTTTCGCCGAAGTGTCCCTCCGAGCTCTCCTCTGCTGCAGTACCTGCACACGTCTGCGTTTGAGATAGACGGTCTATTCAGTGACATTTCTTTGCCATGCCCATTGCCTTCGCGGGGAAGGGGTCCGGATAATGGGAAATGATCCTGAAGTTTTGACTCATACTCTTTCTCGCTCATACGCGTGTTCGTGATTTCTTGCTCGAGCCCAGAGACTGGTCTGATGTGACGAGTATTACAACATGTTGAAGGTTCGTCTTGTCGACCATTGTGGTCATCGATTGCTCGCCAATCACAAAGACGATACGCCCTCTTGTCTGCACTAGCTCCTCGAATACCTCTTCAAACACTCTAATGTTCTGTTCAGGCTTTCCCATAGTCCGACGCTTGTATTCTGGTGTCGTCGACTCCCTTATTGGTTGTGAGGATTTGGACTTTAGATACCATTACAGCAAGACCTGAGCGTCTTTTTTGGAGGGAGGGCGTAAGACAAAACAGGTACTGAAAAAGATCAAAACTTGGCCGGGACCATAAATACGTTATAGGAAGAGTAGTGACTAAGAGTAAGGCGGCGAGAATTAGTAGAAGAAACAACTCAAGGTCGTAGTCCGCACTCGCCGCGCCGACTAGTTGTTCACAACAACGCAGGTGAGATTCTCTGGCAAACCGACGAAATGCGAACGGGTTTTTCCAACTTTCCAACGACGACATGCACTACGGTCTCAGTATACAAACTACAATCACTGTAGCATACGCTCAATAGCCTACTTATCCAAAATCAGAGAGCTGTCATTCAGAAAACGAATGGAATGGAGGACTCCGAGCCGACCAAGGAGCCCGCGGCCCGCGGCTCCGCAAATCTCGTTCGGTTAACGGCGATTTCCGCTTCCGCGTCTCGATGAACTATTGTTCAATGTACGATAGCGAACGAGTTCGCACAGGGCCCGTCCTTTGAATAACCGCAACCCTTCTCCAAGGGATTCGAATGTCAAGGGTTGACCCACGGTGAGACGGGCTGCATTCTCTGCTTCTAAAACGAGCCCCATACTGCTCGCGAAAGCATACGCACTGAAGGCCTCAGCCTCAACCGGGGCAGGAAACGTCCCACGTTGAACCTCGGCACGGATATAGGATTGAATTGACACCATGTCATACTTCTGGCAGGCAGCGAGTAGGGCGAACACCTTTTCATAAGAGCCAGGTATGACGGGGGAAATAGGGTAAAGCAACGAAACAAGGCAATTCAGCAGGGCAGCGTCCTCGGATAATTGGATTACAGCCAGGCCGTCGACAATTTCGCCATCGGGTGGCTGAGGTAGAGAGAGCATATCTTCAAAAAATGGCGAAGACACGGCAAGCAGCGACTTGTGAACACGGAAGTTGACTTGGTCAGACGACCGAACTATTATGCTTGCATCGGGTAGATTCAAACGCAATGGCGCGAATGACGGATCCGACTCGGAAATTTCGGAGGTTGTCTCTTCCTCCACGAGAGTCAGAGTCGAATCTGCCTATGGGTGCAAGTGTTCGCATCAATTACCGCGATGAAGCGAAGTCATACCAGCCTTACGTACCCTTTCTATCGCTCCATCAACAAAAGATGTCAGAACCTCCCAGAAGGTGCGTCTGAGCTGGCTGGATAGTGTTTGAACACATAAACATGTTGCAGAATAAGAGGCCTCGTTCTCCCTGAGGTGATGTGCCCATGCATTTTCAAATTCGATGAGATCAAAGAGATGGGGAGATTCCGCGATGGACTCGATGTAATTATCAAGCCATCGCGGAAAATGGCTGTTAGGGTAAGGGCGAGGAAGTTTACAGCTTGAACGCAGAGCCCTTATGCCCTCTAGTAAACCAGAGGTTCTGAACCCAAGAACGCCTGCTTTGAGATCAGCTCGAACACGCTTGTGATACTTCCAAAGCTCCCGAAGATAGGGACCTGTCATGTCAGAGAACTCAAGCTTGTCTCCCAAATCCTCGATGACCATCGGCAGGCGCAATGTAACTCGCGCAGCCTGAAGCGCCTCTTGATCAAGTCCATACTTCTGTGCAAGGAAATAAATGTGGAATGCTGTCTCTGGGCGAATAAATGGCGGATCCTTTCGGGCGCTGACGATGCCTCGAATATGACTCAAAACTGACTTCATTTGATACTTCTGAGTCACGGCTAGGAGCTCCATTATCTTCTCGGAGGTGGAAGGAAGGATGGGATCGACGGGGAAAATGAACGTGAGGAGGTTTCGAAGGGTCGCCCCGCTTTCCGGAAGTTCGACTACCGGAAGCGGTTCTATTTCTTCACCGTTGGCGACGTCGGAAGTGTTTGAAACGTTAACGGTTCGTGTAAGCTCTCGAAGTAGCGGGGAACTATTGACGATGTAAAGCTTGGGTACGTGGAAACTATGGGAGTCGCACGAGCGAAGAACGAGATCCGAGCCAGGGTAGTCGAAGTGTAAAGTCTCCTCCGAGTCTGAGGCAACCTCAGCAGGTGCAGGGGGCTCGTGTACAAGGGGGTCTGTAGGGTCTGTAGACATGGTGTTGATAGCACTGTGCGTGATATGTCAATCCATCGTAGCTTTTAAAAGCGCCAGCTAAGCGCCGCCGCAAACCTTAGGATAATAGGATGAAGTAATGGCCGCAGTGTCACGAGGACTCTTTGAGCCAGCGCTAATGTGCAGCAAGTGCACAAGGCCGCAGAGAGAATCCATGCAAATTATCTCGCATTTGCATTGATAGAACCTAGACTGGGAAAGGGTGTTTTCAAACGGTCGATGTGACGTGAACGCACAACAGGTTTATGGCAGCATCACCTAAGTTAGGAATTGGCAGTAGTCAGGTGAGCCATTGCGCGAGGGATCGGAGCGCAGCACGAGTTGATAAGCAATCAAGCGCGCGTCCTCGCGGTTCAGTCAGTTTGCTCTCGCTTGCTCGTTTACCCGTTACTTGCCGGATCGTTGTGACTTTGTGCTAGACGTGTCGTACTGTTTTTTCCACGCTGGCAAACTAACGAAATGCGAACGGATTTTCTTGCTAACTTGACAAATACGACATGCACCATTGTCTCCGTATGAAAACTAATACAATCACCGCAGCACACACTCCGTAGCGTACTTATCCAAAATCCGAGACTATTCAGAGAGCTTAGAAACGAATGCAACCTACAGTTGGTATAGCCCGCTACTCTGCAAATATACGTACCTTACGTTACATTAACGTTTCTCCTTTCCGCGTTCGAACTACTATTCGCTACACGATAGCGAACAAGTTCGCACAGGGCCTGCCCTTTGAATGACCGCAATCCTTCTCCAAGGGATTCAAATGTCATCGGTTGACCCAGGGTGAGACGAGCTGCATGCTCCATTTCTGGACTGAGCCCCATGCTGCTCGCAATAGCATATGCACTGAAGGCTTGAGCCCTAGTTGGCGCAGGGAACCTTCCAAGTGTGACCTTGTCACGGATCTCCTGCTGAATTGATACCATCTCGAATTTCTGGCAGGCAGCGAGTAAGGTGAACACCTTTTCATAAGAGCCAGGTTTATCGGGGCGGTGGTAAAGCAATGAAACGAGGCTATTGAGCAGGCCAGAATCCTCTGACAATTGGACTACAGGAAGGCCGTCGATAAGTTCATCATCGGTTGGCTGGGGGAGAGACAGCAGATCTTCGAAAAAGGGTGAGGAGTTGGCAAGTAACGACATGTTAACACGATAATTAACTTGATCAGATGAGCGAAGTATGATGCTGGCATCGGGAACGTTCAGATGCAATGGCATGAATGATGGATCCGAATTTTCGAAGGTTGCCTCTTCCTTCACGAGGGCCAGGGTCAAATCTGTCTATAGGTGCCAGTGTTCGTATTAGTCGTCGCGATGATGCCTAGTTACAGCAGCTCTACGTACCCTTTCGATAGTCCCATCAACAAAAGTTGTCAGAGCCTCCCAGAAAGCGCGTCTGAGCTGGCTGGATATGTGGACACATGAACATGCTGTAGAATAAGAGACCTCGATCTCCTTGATGTGGCGGGTCCATGCATTTTCGAATTCGATGAGATCAAAGAGATGAGGGGCTTCCGCAATGGACTCAATGTAATTATCAAGCCATCGCTGAAAAGACTGGTCGGGATCATAACCGTCATAAGTTGTACAACGCAGAGTCTTCATGCCCTCTGGTAAACGAGAATTTCTAAACTCAGGAAGACCCGATTTGAGATCAGTTCGAACGCGCTCGTGATACTTACAAAGTTCGTAAAAATAGGCGCCTGTCATGACAGAAGATTCGAGCTTGTCTACCAAATCCTCGAGGACCATCGGGACGCGCAATGTAACTTGCGCTGCCTGAAGTGCCTCTTGGTGGAGTCCCTGCTGTTGTGCAAGGAAATAAATGCAATATGCCGTCTCTGGGTGGATGAATGGCGGATCCTTTCGGGTGCTGATGATGCCTCGAATATGATGTAAAACGGACTGCATTTGATATTTCTGGGCCACTGCTAGGAGCTCCATTATCTTCTCGGAGGTGGAAGGAAGGATGGGGTCGACAGGGAAAATGAACGTGAGGAGGTTGTGAAGGGTCGCCCCGCTTTCCGGTAGTTTCACTACCGGAAGTGGCTCCGGTCCTTCACCGTTCGGGATGTCGGAACTGTTTGAACCGGTTTGCATAAATTCTCGAAGTACTGGGGAACTATTGACGATGTAAAGCTTGGGCACGTGGAAAATATGGGAATCGCATGAACGAAGAACGATATCTGAGCCAGGAAAGTCGAAGTGTAAAGTCTCCTCTGAGGCGACCTCAGCTGGTGCAGAGGGCTCGGGAAAGGACTCGGGTACAGGAGGGTCTGTAGGGTCTGTAGACATGGTGTTGGTAACACTGTGTGATATGTCCATCCGCCCATAGCGCAACCATAGCGTTTAAAAGTGGGATGAAGTAACGGCAGTGTCACGAGCACGCTTTGAGTCAGCGCCCACGCGCAGCAGGTGCAAAAAGTCTCATAGAGATTATCTTGCAGTCACATCGATAGAATCGGGGCTGGGAAAGGGTGTCGTCAAATGGTCGATGTGACGTAAACACGCAGTAGATATATGACAGCATCACCTAAGGTAGGAATTGGCAGCAGTCAGGTGAGCTAACTTACACTGTTACACAAGAACTTACAGTTGTAACTTACGCAACTGAGGGATCGGAGCGCAGCACAAGTTGATAGCAATCATGCGCGCGTCCTCGCGCAGCGCAGTCAGCTTACAATAGGTTACTCTCGCTCGCGTTAATTGCCAGCTCTGTGTCATACTTTTTTTTTCCCACGCCGCTGCTTCGTTCCACAAGTTGTTCGTCATTTGTGCTTGCAATCCAGATTGATGAAGGTCATAACTTGTTGGAAAATCACCCTGTAGATCACCGTGGTCATGTCAGTGGGGGAAACAAAGATATGCTCGCCAATCACAATTCACATATACGATATCTCCTCCTGTTTGCGCTGGCACTTAGAATATCTTTCAAGTTGGGCCTAGTGATGGAAAAGTTCAGTTCTGAACCTCGGTCCGAACCCGAACCGGACCGGTCCGAACTCCAAATTTGGGTTCAGGTTCGGGGTTTTGACCAGAACCGGACCGTCGGTTCCGTTCGCGGTTCGGCAAACTCCCGAACCCTTGCGAACGGGTTCTGAACGGGTTTGAACCTAAGAACCGGTAGTTTTTTGGAACTGAAAATACCGATGCCAAAACCTTTAAAGTATTCAAATATATAAAGTGTGAAGCATGTGAAGCTGTGAAGCCTTGTGAGACTCGGATGTCTGTAGCGTGAGACTTTTGACAACAGCGAAGATGACTTCAGATCACGGTTCAGTTGGTGACGCTCTACACTGACCCTTGACTATTATATCATACTGACATATCAAGTTCATGCTTCGCACCCTCGCCCCTTCCTTTAATCCGACTCCCATTTATGCCCAAACACTCCTAGGAATTTTAACACCACCGACTCTTGCTCGTTGGTTCCATCGATGAACTCTCCCATTCTCGTCTGGATGCTTTATCTCAACCACGAGGTCTCCACACTGACAGAGGCCCGTCCTTTTCTTTTTTTACTGTCGTCCTAATCCTCGACGACCATCTGCAAGGAATGCGAAAAGTGCTACGAGCTCATCCACAAAACCGTCCTCCATGCGAAGAACATCCCCTCAAACCTATTCCACGGCGAATCACTACGTCTGTTTGCCTTTCCAGCCACTCGTCTCGGCAGTGGCGCAGCCTGTGCTCCGTCACGAGGGCTCCTCCTCCTCGAGGTGAGATCCAAATCGCTGGGAGTCCGACCTGTACTCCCTCTCGCCAGCGTCCTTCGTCGCGACTCACCTCAAAGCTTCTCTAGCTACCTTACGTGCGTTTCTCACCCCACGGCAACGCTTTGCCAGAAACTTCTTCCAGTGCCTTTCAGCACATCGTTCCCGCTCCGAATACGCTCGCCGAAGATGAAGTCCTCGCACAAGTCAGTATGTTTGACTGCAGGAAGAACGACCCTCGTGAACTCACTCGAGAGGATCGAACGCGCCTTTCCGTGACTCCTCCCACGGCGCCAGGACGATTCCGTTCCTAAGCCTGCGCCCTTGCCCTCGCCTTTGCCACCAGCTGGGGGCATCCTCGCACGCTTCGGACCGCGCTGTCTGCCGCAACCCTCGTCCGCCTGAACGCCGCCAAAGGTGCACGTTTCTATTTGGAGTATTTGCCGTGCTAACGCTCTAACCTCTCGTCTGTCCTGTCACAGGACTAAAGTTTTAACTCACCACGTGACCACGCTCTGGAGGCAGAGCTGCTTACACTGATGTCTGCTCGTGGGCACAGAAGGTAAGCGTTGGCAAGGTGACTCCACCATCACTCCCCCCTTACTTGCCGACGTGATCTTTTTCGTCGACAACAAAACACCCTCGATCTCCCGAATCCCGACCCCTCGACTCTCAACCATGTCTGGGTACAAAGTGGCCGAACCCAGTCCCACCGTCCCCATCTCACGTCCCCGCCCCACAGGAGGACGACTCAAACTGAAAGAACGAAAATGCACGGAACGTGAAGCCAGAGTTTCGGGTCAAGTACTCGTGTGCCTTCCAAGTTCTTATTCTACCTTTGCTGGGACCCATCCGAGGGTCTTCTCCCACTTGTAATAAGAGTAATTTCCACTTGTACTTAGCACTAGACCGTAATATATTGTTTTTCAAAGTTATACCCCAAAAGCATGTCTTTTGTGGTACACTGCCAGGGAATAATGCACGGTTTTTTTGATTATGTAAGCAAGGCACCATGCTTTGGGTCCGGTTCGGCGTTCGGACCCAACCCGAACCCGAACCGGACCTATTAGAACCTGAACCGACGGTCCGGTTCAGGGTTCGGGGAAATACCCCGAACCGGACCGATGGTTCGGTTAGCAGTTCAGCTAAAAATGGCAAAGAACCGGACCGAACCGAACTTTTACAACACTAGTTGGGCCTCTCGACAAGCGCTCTGATGTTCTGCCCGAGTCTCATAATTCGAGGCTTGTACGCTGGCATCTTCTCGTTGGTCATAAGGACTCTAGATATCACTGCAAACCGACAGTGTCTTTTTCGGAGGGTGCGTGTGAGACAAAACATGAACTGACAATGTCCGAGTCCTGGCTCGGTTGGGACAATGAAGACGGTATGGGGAGACTAGCAACTGAGGACGATGGCGAGAATAGGAGAAACGACGCAAGGTCTCCGGCTCATCGAGAGATCAAAGACCGTGACTGGTTGTTCCATAACTTGAAAGTGTTCACAACGTGGGTGACTGACAGGCCGGGTAGGTGACGTTTTCTGGCAAACTAGCCTTGAAACTAACGCAATGCGAACGGAATTTTTTTTTCCCAGCTTGACATAGGTGACATGCACAAAGGTCTCCATAGACAAACTACAATCACCATGAGCACACACTCAGTACCGAACTTATTCAAGTACCATACTTATTCAGATTTCACGGAGGAACCTTCGGCCCGCCGCTCCGCAAACATACGTAACCCTTACGTTCCCCGTTGGCGCCGATTCCGACTCGGACCACTATTAATATTCGCTGCACGGTAGCGAACGAGTTCGCGCAGGGTCTGCCCTTTGAACGACCGCAAGCCTTCTCCAAGGGATTCAAATGTCATCGTTTGACCCAGAGTGAGACGAGCTGCATTATCCATTTCTGGACCGAGTCCCATGCTGCTCGCGATAGCATAAGCGCGGAAGGCTTGGGCTATAGCTGGCGTAGGGAACCTTCCAAGTGTGACCTTGTCACGGATCTCCTGTTGAATCGATACCATCTCGAATTTCTGGCAGGCAGCGAGTAGGGTGAACACCTTTTCATAAGAGCCAGGTTTGACGGGGCGGTGGTAAAGCAATGAAACAAGGTTATTGAGCAGGCCAGCATCCTCTGACAATTGGACTACAGGAAGGCCATCAATAAGTTCGTCATCGGTGGGCTGGGGGAGAGACAACAGATCTTCGAAAAAGGGTGAGGAGTTGGCAAGCAACGACATGTTAATACGATAGTTAACTTGATCAGATGAGCGAAGTATGATATTGGCATCGGGAACGTTCAGATGCAATGGCGTGAATGATGGATCCGAATTTTCGAAGGTTGCATTTTCCTTCACGAGGGCCAGGGTCGAATCTGCCTATTGGTGCCAGTGTTCGTATTAGCTGTTGCGATGAAGTCAAGTCACACCAGCTAGTAGACGTACCCTTTCTATCGCCCCACCAACAAAATCTGCCAGAGCCTCCCAGAAAGCGCGTCTGAGCTGGCTGGATATGTCAACACATGAACATGTTGTAGAATGTGAGACCTGGATCTCCTTGATGTGGCCTGCCCATACATTTTCGAATTCGGTGTGATCAAAGAGATGAGGGGCTTCCGCAATGGACTCGATGTATTTATCGAGCCATTGTAGAGAAGAAATTGAACAACGCAGAGCCCTCACGCCCTCCGGTAAACGGGAGTTCCTAAACTCAGGGACACCTGATTTGAGATCAGTTCGAATGCGTTCGCGATACTTCCAAAGCTCGTAAAGATAGACGCCTGTCATGTCAGAGAATTCGGGCTTGTTTACCAAATCCTCGAGGACCATCGGGAGGCGCAATGTGACTCGCGCTGCTTGAACTGCCTCTTGGTGGAGTCCCTGTTGTTGAGCAAGGAAATAAATGTGGAATGCCGTCTCTGGGCGAACGAATGGCGGATCCTTTCGGGCACCGATGATGCCTCGAATATGGCTCAAAACTGACTTCATTTGATACTTCTGGGACACTACTAGGAGCACCATTATCTTCTCGGGGGTGGAAGGAAGGATGGGATCGACGGGGAAAATGAATGTGAGGAGGCTGTAAAGGGTCTCCCCGCTTTCTGGTAGTTTGACCACCGGAAGTGGCTCCAGTCCTTCACCGTTCGGGATGTCGGAACTGTTTGAAACGGTTTGTATCTTGGTTTGTATAAGCTCCTTAAGTACCGGGGAGCTATTGACAATGTAAAGCTTGGGCACGTGGAAAATATGGGAATCGCACGAGCGAAGAACGATATCTGAGCCAGGGAAGTCGAAGTGTAAAGTCTCCTCAAAGGCGACCTCGGCCGGTACAGGGGGCTCGGATACAGGAGGGTCTATAGGGTCTGTGGACATGGTGTTGCCGCTGTGCGATATGTCAACCCACCCGTAGCCTTTAAACGCAGCCGTAGATAGGATAATAGGTTGAAGTTATGGCAGTGTCACGAGGACGCTTGGAGCCAGCGCTAAGGCGCAGCAGGTGCGCAAGACCTGAGACAATCCATACAAATGATCACGCAGTCGCATCGATAGAACCTCGACTGGGAAAGAGAACCGTCAAATGATCGATGTGACGTGAACACGCAGCAGCTGTATGATGACAGCATCACCTAACTTAGTGATTGCCAGTGGTCAGGTGAGCTGGTGAGCCAGTGCGCAACTGCCAGTGAGGAATCGGAACGCAGTACGAGTTGATAAGATAGTAATCGAGCACGCGTCCTCCCGCGGTCAGCGCTAGTTAGATTTCGCCCCCTCGTTACTTGCCGGATTGCTGTGACACGTGCTTGGGGCTCAGACGTGTCGTACTTTTTTCTTCCGCGCAGCTATTTTGATCCTCAACTTGTTCGTCATTTCGCCCAAGGCCGGGCACAGATGATGAAGATCATCATATGTTGGAGAATCACCTGTAGATCATCTTGGTCATACCAATGGGGAAATCAAAAGACACGCTTGCCAATCACGAACACGATATGCCCTCCTGTTTGCCCTGACTTTTCGAATATCTTTGGACCTCTCGTAAAGCGCTCTAATGTTCTGCCCGAGCTCAGCTGTCTGATAATCCGACACTTATACGCTGGAATCTTCGACTCCTTTGTCGGTCACGAGGACTCTAGATGTTATTGCAAACTGATAACGTCTTTTTCGGAGGGCGTAAGACAAAATAGGAACTGAAAATGTCCTGACTTGGCCAGGACAAGGGAGACGGTATCGGGAGACTAGTAACTGAGATGAGAAGGCGAGAATAGGAGAGACAACGCAACGTCGTCGGCTCATCGGGAACTCAAAGTACTCAACGTTCACAATCAACGCGAGTGATGTTCTGTGGCAAACTAACGAAATGCGAGCGTATTTTTCCTAACTTGACAAAGACGACATGCATCAATGTCTCTGTATAAAAACTGATACAATCACTGCAGCATACACTCCGTAGTGTACATATCCAACGTCCGATACCATTCAGAAAACTTGCAGAAAACTCAGAAAACGAATGGAGCCTACGGCCCACCACTCCGCAATACGTACCTTACGTTAACGTCCACGTCTTGAACTACTATTCGCTGTACGATAGCGAACGACGCGCAGAGCCGGCCCTTTGAATGACCGCAACCCTTCTCCAGGGAATTCGAATGTCATAGGTTGACCCAGGGTAGGACGAGTGCGTTTCCATTTCCGGGATGGGTCCCAGGCTGCTCGCGATAGCATATGCACTGAAAGCTTGGGCCTTATCTGGTGTAGGGAACCTTCCAAGGTCGACCTTGCCATGGATCTCCTGTTGAATCAATATCGTGTTGTATTCTGGCAGGCAGCGAGTAAAGCGAAAACCTTTCGTAGGAGCCAGGTTTGACGGGGCGCTAAAGGCGATAAAGCAACGAAACGAGGTTACCCAGCAGGCCAGCATCCTAGGACAATTGGACTACAGGAAGGCCGTCGACAGGTTTGTCATCGGTTGGCTGGGGGAGATAGAGCAGATCTTCGAGAGAGAAAATGGTGAGAAGGTCGTAAGGATCAACTTGTGAACACGGAAGTTGACTTGGCCAGACGACCGAAGTATAACATGTGAATCGGATATGTTCAAACACATTGACCCGGATGAGGGTCCAAATTTTTGGAAGCTGGCTCTTCGTTCACGAGACTCAGAGTCAAATCCGGTTATAGGTTTTCGAAGTAATGACGCCCAGTCGCACCAGCTCTACGTACCTTTTCTATTGTCTCATGAACAAAAGCTGTCAGAGCTTCCCAGCAAGAGCGCATGACCTGGGCCTGGTATGTTTCAACGAACAAGGGCGCCACGATGGACGCAAGGAGGCAAGCATAAGAATTAAAGACTTCTTTGGACAAAGCATCCACTAGGTAGAACGCAGGGAGTTTTATCCCAAGAGGCACCCAAAACGGAAAGAACAAAGAATGAGCCACCATGGAGTGCCAAAGGCCAAAAGGAGACTAGCGGAGCGAAGTGAAGAACAGATGGACAGAACATCACCTTCGTCCACTGGGAAAGGCGGGTGTCAGGAGCCGAGAGGACCAGGGTGACGCAAGAGAACCAGGAGGGTAGGTGAGAGAGGGAATGGGAAGTGGTGAGTAGGGGAATGGGAATCCAAAAAGTAGGGCTCGTACAAGTGTGAATGGAGCCTGTAATAGCCATGTGTTGAGATGGCAGCGAGAAGACGGGGAAAGGCAGGCGTCACGAGCCGAGCGACCACGAGAGGATAAGGGAGGGCACACAAGAGGAAAAAGGAGGGCACACAAGACGAGGGGATGAGGCGGGTGTGGAGTGAGGAAGGCGTGAAGACAGTGGGAAGGGCGGGTGAGAATAGCGTGAGAGGAGCGTGGGGCGAGAGGGCAGGTGTCCGAAGCCGAGAGCGACCTGGCCCCAGGATAATGCAACAGGGAAATGGAGGGCATACGAAAGGAGAGGGTGGGGCGATGGCGACTCTCGAGGACAAAGGTGAGCGAGACGAGACCGACAAGGGAGGTGAGAGAACGATCGAGTGAATAAACCCGAGCCCTAAATTAGTGTTTGGTCCGGTTAGGCTCCTGCAGTTTGGAACCGAACTTTTCCGTGATTGCAAAACTAACTTAGGATCCGGACGTTACTCGACATACCCCACGACTGGTACATATCAAGGTCGCCATAGTACACGACTCGTAGTGCAGCTGGACTGTGACTGGTCGGGCCTTGGGCCCGTATAATAGAAATGGTTCCAAAAAAAATACAAAACTTGAACCCAGGAACTGAAAATGTCCTGACTTGGCTGGGACAATGAAGACGGTATGAGGAGACTAGTGGCTGATAGCAGAATGGCGAGAATAGGAGAAATGACGAAGATTGTCGGCTCATCGGGAGCTCAAAGACTGGACATTCTGTTTACAATCAACGCGGGTGAGGTTCTGTGACAAACTAACAAAATCGGGATAGATCCTATACGAGATTCACGACGGTCACATCAGCCCCAGATCATGGAAGCTATTCCGTGAAATTGATGTGCATTCATTCGGAAGGATAGTCTTTGGCTTTGCACTTCCCAAACTGGTTTTTTTCCCTTCTCCCATTGCCTTCGCGGGGGAGGGACCCGAATAATGGGCAAGATTTTGACTCGTGCTCCTTCTCGCTCATACATGCATCCGTGATTCTCTGCTTGAGCCTAGGGACTGGTCTAAAGTGACGAGTACGACAGCATGTTGGAGGTTCGTCCTGTAGACCATCGTGGTCGTCGGACGCTCGCTAATTACAAAGACGATGCGGCCTCTTGTCTGGCCAGTTCTTTGTTCGAATACCTCTTATCAGGCGCTCTAGAATTCTGCTCAAGCTTTCCCATAATTTCACGCTTGTACGCTGGCGTTGTCAACACCTTGTTGGTCTTGACTCTAGATACCATTGAGACTTGAACGTTTCTTTCAGTGGGAGGTTGTAAGAGAAAATAGGAAGTGAAAAGATTAGGACTTGGCCGGGATCATGAAGTAGCCATGACGAGACGAGTAACTGAGAGTGATAAGGCGAGAATACAGTAGGACTCAAGGTCGCTCAGCGTTCGGTGACTAGTCGTTCACAATCAACACGGTTTTCTCGTAAACTAACAAAATGCGAACTTTTTTTCCAACTTGACCAAGACAACATGCATCACGGTCTGTATACAAGGTAACACAATCCCTGTAGCATACACCCAGCATCGTACTTATCCAAAATCCGAGACCATATAAAACAACGAATGCAAGACTTACGGCCCGCCCTTCCGGTATGGGCACAGCACCGGCGATTTCCGCGTCCGTGTCTTGAGACTGTCTTGAGCTTGATCCTTGATCCGAACTACTTGGACTTTGCACGATAGTGAATGAGTTCATACAGGGCCTTCCCTTTGAATGATCGCAAGACTTCTCCAAGGGATTCAAATGTCATCGGTTGACCTATGGTAAGTTGGGCCGCGTGATCCATTTCTGGGATGAGCCCCAGGCTGCTCGCGAGAGCATATGCACTGAAAGCTTGAGCCTCAACTGGCGCGGGAAACGTCCCACGTTCCACCTTGTCGCGGATGTCCAATTGAACCAATTCCATGTCGTACTTCTGGCCTGCAGCGAGTAAAGCGAACACCTTTTCATAAGAACCAGGTTTGACGCGGCGCTGAGTGACGTAAAGCAACGAGATGAGGTTACTCAGCACGCAAGCGTCTTCTGACAATTGGACCACAGGAAGGCCGTCGATAAGTTCGTCATCGGGTGGCTGGGGAAGAGAGAGTATATCTTCGAAAATTGGCGATGACATGGCAAGGACCGACTTGTGAGTACGGAAGTTGACTTGGTCAGAAGACCGAACTATGATACTTGCATCGGGTATGTTCAAAGCCAATGGTACGAATGATGGATCCGAATTTTCGGGAATTTCCTCCTCCTTCACGAGAGTAAGAGTCGAATCTGCCTATGGGTGTTCGTATTGGTTATTGAAATGAAGCCTAGTAGTCACCAGCTCTACGTACCCTTTCCATCGCTCCATCGACAAAAGCTGTCAGAGCCTCCCAGAAAGCGCGTCTGAGCTGGCTGGATATGTCAATACATGGACATGTTCTGGGGTAGCTGGGATACGAGGAATACGGGGAATACGAGGCCGCAATCTCCTTGACATGGCGTGCCCACGCATTTTCGAATTCATTGAGATTAAAGAGATGAGGAGCTTCCGCAATGGACTCGATGTAATTATTGAGCCACTGCGGAAAAGACTTGGGGGAATGAGGGTAAGGAGTCGCACAAAGCAGAGCCTTCACGCCCTCTGGTAACCGAGAATTTCTAAACTCAGGAAGTCCTGATTTGAGATCAGTTCGAACGCGCTTGTGATACTTCCAAAGCTCGTAAAGATAGGCGCCTGTCGTGTCAGAGAATTCAAGCTTGTCCCCCAAATCCTCGATGACCATTGGGAGGCGCAATGTAACTCGCGCTGCTTGAACTTCCTCATGGTGAAGTCCCTGCTTTTGTGCAAGGAAATAAATGTGGAGCGCTGTATCTGAGTGAAAGAATGGAGGATCCTTGCTGGCGCCGATGATGCTTCGAATATGACTCAAAATCGATTCCATTTGATACTTCTGAGCCACGGCCAGGAGTTCCATGATTTTCTCGGGGGTGGATGGAAGGACTGGGACGACAGGGAAAATGAGAGTGAGGAGGCTGTGAAGGGCTGCCCCGCTTTCTGGTAGTTCGACTACGGGAAGCGGTTCTGTTTCTTCACCGTTAGCGACATCGGAGGTGTTTGAAACGGTTTGCATAAGTTCTCGAAGTACCGGGGAACTATTGGCGATATAAAGCTTGATCGCGTGGAAATTATGGGAGTCGCACGAGCGAAGAACGACATCTGAGCCCGGATAGTCGAAGTGTAAGGTCTCCTCCGGCGGGGGAACCTCAGGGAGCTCGGGTACGGGAGGGTCTGTAGGGTCTGTAGACATAGTGTTGGTAACACTGTGTGCGATATGTCAATCCACCCGTAGGGTTTAAAAGTATCAACTCAACGTCGCCGCAAACCACAGGATAATAGGATAAAGTAATGGCAGTGTCACGAGGACTCTTTGAGCCAGCGCTTACTATGCGCAGCAGGTGCACAAGGCCTCAGAGAATCCATGCAAATTATCTCGCAGTCGCATCGATAGAACCTAGACTGGGAAAAGAGTATCGTCAAATGGTCAATGTGACGTGAAGACGCAGTAGGTTTATGACAGCATTCCCTAAGTTAGGAATTGACAGCAGTCAGGTGAGCGCAACTCAGGGCTCGGAGCGCAGCACAACTTGATAAGCAATCAAGCGCGCGTCTCAGTCAGTTTGCTCCCGCTCGCTCACTCGTTACGCGTTACGCGTTCTGCACGATTTTCTCGACTGTTGTGAATCTAGATCTATGGTGTCGTACTTTTTTCTTCCACGCTGCTTCAAGTTCGGTCCGCGGCTGGCGCCGGTGCCCAGCGGCGGCTGTTCCAGTTTCTGGAGCGTGCCCCCGCCGTTCACAAGCCATCAAGAAGCCCCTGGCTCCCCGGCATTCCCAGACGCGATCCACACAACGACTACTGGTACTGGGACGACATCTTTACTTGACGGACTCACACTCAGTCCTTGGTGACACTGGGCCCAGAACCACGCCAAGCAGAATCAGCCCAGGTTGTCTCCTTTCATGAGGGACCTGGGACCAACGTCTAGAGTTAACGCAATAGCTGTTCTTTCTCTCCCCCTCTACCATGTAATTGGCCACGGCCGACCGGCTTTTGTTGTAATTACATGCTCCAGGATACAAGTCAAGCGGACATGTCCCCGGTAATACAAATTGATTTTTAAAAAAAAAACGCGTGGCTGAATATGGTGACACTCTACTATGACTCCGATTTCTCTCCGGGAACGAATTCATGTTCCTTTCATCAAGCGAAATGATGTATATAAACGCGCTTGGGAACGGCGTCCTCATCCTCAATAGCCAGCGTGTTGCCGTGGATTTGCTCGAAAAGCGAGCCAACATATATTCCGACCGACCGCACTACATTTCTTGCGGCGATTTTTTGACTCAGAACTTGACATTATCCTTCGCGTTGTTTGATGACGTGTAAGTTTTGTGACCTCCGACTCCGTTTTATATGGTGTTCGTACTGATTCCCACATATATGGCACCGATTTCGTCGTGTCGCTGTGGAAGGCTTCTCCAAATCGGCCTCACAGACCTTCCATGCTATCCAGAGTCGTGAAGCGCTCATGTTGGCGCTTGAACTGATAAAGAATCCTCCTTCTCCGGAGAAACATTTCAAACGATACGCATCATCTATCATGCTGTCCATAATTTACGATCTTCCACCGGTAGAATCAGAGGACGACCCGGTTGTCGTGGCAATCAATGAGCACGTGGACCGCATCTTGTTCGAACAGCCTGGGTCGCGCCTGGTCGAATTTTTCCCTTGGATGAAATATATTCCGAGCAGGTGAGGATCGTGCACGTCGCACATCGCACCATTTATCGTAATTTTCCGTTTTTTTAATGATCCGTGCAGGTTCGCCAAGTGGAAACGTGACGCACAGTATTGGTATATCCAAGATTCACTCATGTTCGAACGCCTTCTCGGAAAAGTTGCTGACGAGCTGGTACGTGCCAGTGCTCGCTTCGCTATAGTGGTCTTCCAAAAGATGTATCATAATTACCAACGCAGAGAGACGGAATAGATCGGCCAAGCTTCGGTGCTACAGTCCTCAAAGGTCAGAGTAAATACGGTCTTTCAGAACGCGAGCAGGCATGGATCGTGGGTAACATGTTGAGCGTTATCCAACCCGTGCTGCCGAAGCAAGTTGACATCTAACGTATCATCTATTTCAGTGCTGCGGGTCAAGAGACAACGGCCACTACGCTCCATTGGTGGCTTCTCACTATGCTCGCGTATCCTGATGTCCAAGCCAGGGCCCATGCTGAGCTCGACGAGGTCGTAGGCCGCGCTCGTCCACCCACCTTCGCCGATGCCCCCTCTCTCCCCTATATCCGCGCAATGGTCAAAGAGACACTGCGCTGGTCGCCAATAACCGTCCTTGGTATGCCGCACACCACGATTGCCGACGACTGGTACGAGGGGGTGTTCATCCCCAAGGGCACGGTCTGCCTTCCGAACATGCGCCTGCTCAACTGCAGCACGGAAGCGTTTGGCAAAGACGCGGCGGAGTTCGACCCAACTAGGTATCTTGACGAGGGTCGGGTCAATCTGCAGGCAGGGAGGATGGACATGTGACGTTTGGGTATGGGTGGCGTGTATGCCCTGGGAGGTATGTCGCGGAGGCGTCGCTTATGATCGACTTGGCGACGCTTCTTTGGGCGATGCGATTCGAGCGTCCAGATGGGGCTCAGGGGAAGCTGGATACGCATACCGTTGTCCATTCCGGCGTGATGACGTGAGTGTTGTTGTTGCTTATGTGTATTGGGTCGAACTAACGAGACGACAGCGCCGTCCCGTGCCTTCAAGTTCAAGGCCGTACCCCGGATACCGGAGGCCGAGGCCTTGCTGAATGAGTCATTGAGCTTGTGCGAATGAAATGACCCAGTAAGGTGTTTGGACACCGTGAACAATACGGTGAATGTACTGAGACCCCAGTCCCTGTTTCTCTTCGTTCGGAACGATTCCGCTCCTACTCTCACTTGTTACAAAGCCGATGACCACTATGACCAATGCCCGACCCTATCTGCAGAACATTGTGTTTATATAAACAATACACCAACACCGTGCTTGTACCTTGCTTGTCGAGGTCACATCCCAGGTCTGAATCTCGTAGTTGAGCCTGTCATGATGATGGCCCGCCGCTTAGCTCAAGCATATAGCTTGTATGCACTGTAGGATAGTTTGGTGTCTTGATGCAGAAAACCCTCAGAGTGAGATTATCACTGGCACACGAGTTAGTGAAATCATTACAGAGGCATTTGTGACCCCACTTGCGACTTTATAGCCTATCTAGAGTACAGGCAAGTATTGGTCACGATCATTACAGTTTCGAGGCTACAGTACTGCTACAAGCGGTCGTGTAAAAAAATCCAGTTATCGAGTGGGGTAAACACAGCACATGTCAAAGTAGGTCGGCATCAAGGATTTTTTGAAAAGTGTCAAACGTAACCCAGCCACCGAGCGTGTCATCGGCGAAATGTGAGGTTTCCGGCCTGTCCTGAGGTGCCGAGTTGTACCTGGAATATTCATGTGCAATAGTTTTTGCCAAACGTCCCTGACGAAACATCGCGTGCATGCGGGAGATATGAGGCCCGTATGGTTGGAATCTTTCTGTTGGTATGAGGGATGGCTCCGAAAGGAAAAAGCCTTTCGCCATCACCACAAGTTGAGGCTTTCCCTCCGCCCAATCTTGGAGTGGAGGTTTCTCGATCTCTACCCCGTCGTGGAAACGTGAAGTTATCCAAACTAGAACGTAGAAGAGCGACTCGAGATCGTGCCGGTACATATGTACCGTCGATTCATTGCCAAGAAGGTCAATCGCCATGAATGGCTTAGTGCCTGTACGATGTTTCGACGACTGTCTCTGGACATCTACATTTACAGAGAGATCGAGGTCGTTCAAAACCGCGTATACATGACCGTCTTCCTTTCGGAGCTTTAAGTTATTGAGACTGATGTCCCGATGAAGAATCTTCGGGACTTCATATAGCCACCTATAACCTAAAACCAAACTATGAGCTGTTGTGACATCACGCTGAATGTAAGCACCTACACTTGAATATTTCTCGGAAGGACTGAGCAAGATCGACTGCATTCGTCCGTTCTGTAATCGGATACAGTTCCTCCTGTACAATAATCCTCAGAACTCGCTCTTCGTACGCGTCGCCCATACGCGCAATCAACGCAGGGGATAATGACTCGATCTGTCGATCTTCCGCATGCAGAACCTTCGGTAGGTGCTTCAGAACCCAGCGGTGCTCGTCATGATCAGCGGCGTTGCGAGCCTTCGCGATGAGATCGTTCTCCGAAACCCTGGATTTAGCTGGCCAGCTCAGTTTCACGACGAGCGATCCAACCCAGCCATCATCGTCGCAATGGACCCCACTCCCAGCGATATATGTTGCTCGGACCACGCAAGTCCCGCGGCCGATGATACCGTGCTGCTGGTAGATGGTACTGCCAAGCCGAAGACCAGTCCCATCATTCAACGTCAGCGTCAAGCCGTCGAATATGTCTTCGCTTCGGCGTGGAGCTCCTAAGAAGGGTGGAGGTTGAATTAAGTTTGTGTGGCCTAGTTGCGACAGCGGGAGATTGCCCATTGCTCGCAACATTGCGACAAAGCTTGACGGGTCTTCCAGGAAGTTAAGGGGTTGAGATTTGAGAACGATCGAGCGGTCGTAATATAAGAGTTGAATAGTTCCGTCAGTTACGAGTGCACCGATGACATGACTCCGCAGGCCACCATGGGACATCATCTCGAGAGCGTAGCTAGCGCACTGCAGCATGGACTCAATTCCAATGCCGTCCAGCTTCCGCCTCTTTGATCTGGACGACGGGTTTGAAGAAAGGGTATTAGGGCTTCGCTTTGACTCCGAAGCTGAAGGTACTAATGAACGCGAAGCGGCGTGGGTGGGTATTGTAGGGAAAGTGAATTCCTCGGATGGTGTGAGAGATGTAGACGGGGAAGGCAATGCTGCTACAGGAGAGTTCAACACCAACGGAACCACTGCTACCGTAAATGCTTGGTCTTATAAAGGAAGAACGAGGATAAACATACATGAGCAGTGCTCACTTGTCACCGTATCCTGTGGTTCCAGGTATTTCTCAACAAGTTCGAACTCGAAGAATGACAATAACTCAGTCCACCAAAAAGGAGCTTGCTTTGGTCCGTGCTCCATAAGATTTTCAACACCAACTCTCTCCGGAACTTCCAGACTCTTGTTAAGCACAACCGCCACGTCCGGTTTCCTAACTGCACGTGAACATCCAATAGTGAGCGGATCGTTGCGGCAAAAACGTATCCTTGAGTTGGGATTGATATTCAATTGATCGATGATGTGGTTGGTGAGTTCGATGAAGCGGGAATAACGATCAGCCTCCTGACCCCCACGCTCGCAGTATTTGGAAAGCAATGTCCGAAAGCATTTATCGGAAACGATATCGCGGTTTTGGGATATACCCGCACTGTGTGGAGAATGACCGTGACACAGGATATCATTTAAGAACTCGTCAAAAGTGATCTCGTGTTGGTGTGCGATGTCCTCTCTGAGATAGGTCTTGTAGTCGTACTGGCAATGTTGAGACTGATACGAGTAATGGCTGCCAGATCCTCGACTATATGGAGTACTTTGTAAAGAGACGGGTATCGTTGCGATGCCTGCGGGTGGTGTCGAAGCTCGTGAGGGCATCATCAGCAAAACCGGTTGAGAATTGCAGCGCTTGCCGATTAGGAAATTGATTGCGTACATTACACTTGGTTGCAACTGGGCTGGAATCATCGATGTCCGATTGTATGGATTCGCGAGCCCTTGCAACCGGCATGGAATAATTGTGGGCAATTGTATTTTATGATTCAATTTCATGCCTATCTTGCAAGCGATTGCAAACTTCAACAATAATTGCAGCAAAGTATAATCCAATTGTAAGTAGTTGTAATTTCTGTATGTAGATTCAAATATAGATTGTAAGCGAGTGCAAGCCCCTCGTAATTTCTTGTGGCCGATTACAACCACTTGTAAGTAGTGGTAGCCTTATTGGATGTGTCGTTGTATCTACATGACTCCAAACGATTAGTCTTTACTTGTCATCCCCCCGATCCCAAGCAACTCTGGAGCTCCTCAATCATACCCTCAAGGGTACCTTTGCTTGAAAGACAATCCCGCAATACAGTGTAAGGCCTGCTCGCGCGCTGAGCCCGAAACCTCATTTTTCTTATCTCGATTTCTCTTGCCTCGATGCCCGAACTCTCATATGCTTACCATTTCCGTATTCCCCCTTTTCGCTACCTCGTTTAGATACTTTCTTTTGTACTTAAACTCTCTTGCTTCGTGTCTTCGGAATATATTCGCTCACAGGAGAGTTTTTCCCCAACTTGCGTGCTCGTTCCGGAAGTCAGGCCTATCGTGGCACTCGAAGGACGCTTTCGCAACCCTTTTACCTCTTACCTCTTGGAGCAGGAACTCCCTCTGCCACACGAAACTTCACGCACGCACTTACGAGCGCGTACAACAGGTCGGATCAGCTCTCCTGCAAATGCACGCTGTCGATGACTCAGTACATGCACTAGCAAGTCGACATCGGTGTTGTCAAGGTCGATGCCTTGGAGCAACACCCCATAGAGCACAGGAGAGTTCCATGCATCGCTGTGATGGCGAGCAGCTCCCAAACGGCCTCGTAACGCGCCCTTTGAATGGAATTTGGCACCAAAAGGTGGGGACGAGACTGGCCGTCGGCAGCGAGCACACTTGGACGCGGAGGGTGGTTGCGCCGGTCGAGCATGTGTACACGCCACAGTGCAACGGCCGGGACAGTGGAGAGCAGTGGGGGGAAGGGGTACATAGATGCGTCCCCCCATGCAAGGGACAGCTGTAGCTGGGCATAGAGCGTGTCAAGGAAGCGCCTGCTATGTTGGATCTAGGGTCACAAAGCGTGAGGATATTTTGGAGATGCAGCTTGGTAAGGTGATTTTGAGAAAGGTGGGGGTTTTGGGAGGGTAATATTCTGAGGGTTTAGTCGTGAGAGAAACAGAAATTGAAATTGAAAGAAAAATTATCTCAATACAGGTACTTAAGAGACGGCATGGGCACAGATTTATGAATGAGAATGTAAAGTCTGGTCTGGTTCGTGATGCATAGGCCATAAATCAAGCCCAGATCAGCAGAATGGTGTAGGGTATAGCAGAAAACGAAGGGAATATGGTGGGTGTATCGCAGACGGATCAAGGCTCTGTGAAGCAGCAAAACTGGGTGAGCTGGGCTACACGGAGAGAGAGGAAAACTCTTGCAGACGTTTCCTAACGTTTTGTGACAGGCACTGCGGACCTTCGAACAAGACTTATGTCCTGGGTGCTGGTGTAATAGTGCCTGCACAGGGAGCAGATCTTGTCCTGGTGCCACGCATTTAACTTGATCTTCTTGTATGTGTCAGTCTCGACATTGAAACTGACTGAGAAATGTCGAAGTCAAAAAAGGTGAGAAGAAAATTCAGTGTATCGCAGAGCAGACCTGTTGGGATAGTCATGATGGATTGATTTCAACTTGAGCTTGTATATGATCGCTGTTGGTCCACTGTTAGCTCATTGGGGGACAAAAGGACGTAGCAAAGCAATAATTCCTTATTTGTTTTTCAATGCGGCGCCCAGTCCTAACATTAACAACCTCATCCCCCTGGTACCAAATATACGATCTGGCGGTACAAAAGGCTTGGGTTTCAGATGACAAGCGCCGGTGCGAAAGCAACAACATACTCACCGATTTGAATATTGCATGAGACTAGTAGAATGAGAAGAGTGAACTAAAATAAATGCACTGCCCTGCAGCTTTTAGGTCGCGCCCTTCTTCTTAGTAGCTTCGAGCTTTTCCTCGTAAAAAAATAGTCTCCACCCATACTGCTCTTCCGGTGGCACCTATTGGAGGATCAGCAAATGGCGTGGAGCGTGCCTTGAGTCAACCTTACAATTATTGACCATTTGTCCATCGCTCCAAGCCAGCTTGAACTCTGCCTCTTCCCATACAAAGATGTGGCCTAAGCAGAGCTGCTCTCGCTCCGTCTGGTAATCAATGGGAGAACACCGAGCCTGACGGCTTCGAGAATGATGTGTGCATCTCTCGCATGACGAATCTCTATCCATGGGGAATGAGATGCAGAGCTTGGGAGGATGGAAACGTATGGAGGGAAGGGTGGATAGTAAAGTTGAAGTGTGATTGGGGGTGGTTTCCGTGAGGGGTGTAGGCCATAGCACACAAGGAAGTGAGGGGGAATGCGCAGCTGGACGACAACAATGACACTGACTTCGGCGGAGGAAGCTGATCCGGCAGTACAGGCATGGCAGGCTCGTAGATACCACTGAGCTAAACACTGTCAGGCGTGAGGGACTGTCTGCGCTCGGCGACGAGGAGCGTGCCAGCGCTGTAAGTAGCAATGACGCCCAGGCGGCCAAGCACGTCCGTGACGAGCCAGGCAAACCCACCCGTGCCACCTCTGCTCCGGACTGCATGCCTCCTTGCGTGGCGGCAGTGACATAGGTTTTGAGGTCAGTGAGAGAGCTGAGTTGGGTGGTGATGATAGCACCGAGGATCTGTGTGCGCTCGAGATTGAGAGATTGAGAGGTTAGTGCGGATTCGTGGTTCTGTGCGGGGGATTTTGGTGGTTTCTGATGAGGTGTGAGTGTGGGCTTTTGGGAAGGAGGTTGAATACGCACGAGGTGGTGGAGGAAGAAGCTATTGTTGAGCACAAGGCTCGCGTAGTTGAACGCAAGTGTCTGGCTCTCATCTGATGCAGTTGAGATGACGATTTGGGCTGCACTCCGATTTTCAAGCTTCGTGCCTGTCCAAACATCCATCAGCCCCTAAAACTCTACATGATGTGAGGGGGACCTGCACCTTTTATTTGCTCATTAAGACAGTTCAGTCCTCCATGATAATCTTGAGTGCAGTGGGTGGGAGAAAGCCCCCCATCCCATTCTTGATGATGTATGGGAGTGGAACGTGGACGTGAATGCTTCGACATGGCGTAGAGGGATGTAGCTGGTGTGTAGACGACATGGCTGCTGTCGCAGTGCTATGCCAGGAGCTCGTGAAGCTAACTCACCCATCTTGACACGTGATTTATTTGGGACAGGTGCGGAGTGGCACCGCATATATTCACCAAATTTCTGACGTGTTTTTCTTTTCCACCTTGTCACTTGTCTTCCACCATCATCCTTGTGTTGCCTCCACTTCACGCTGTCGGTTCCCTTTCCTTCGCTTTTGGCCATGCTCTGGCTCAGGTGAAGACAGGGCAGGAAATGCAAGACATCATCCTCTAGATCATCAACACTCCATTGCATGCACAAATTGGCAAATTTCTGAACATAAGTTGTCCCCATCAACTCATACGTCTCCCACCCCAACTGATTGCACAGTACTGGAGTGTGCCATAATCTCATTCCTCGCTCTGCTGCAGGGCCTATTCCGCTCTTCAATGTCCACTTCCCCTCATTGCCTCTCACCTATGTGCCATTCTACTTTTGGCCTCGCATCCACACATCCACGTCCATGTCACTCTTCGGCCTGTTCACCACCACCACCGCACCATACCTACCCTTTGAGTTTGTTGCATCCCACCTGGGTGCATAGTGACATCGTCCCACACTGGCAATACATTGATAGGTTTGTTAACTATACCGCTAAATACCATCTTGATATTCCCACCTGTAAGCAGGGCACCAAAGATAAAGCCAGCCAATCAGATCCAATGGTATGCTATGTCATCACAGAAGGTGCGTCACATCTACAATATATATTTGATGTTAGGTTATCAATACCTGTATGTTATGACGCCTACATTTTCTTTCTCATTTCTCACCCTTTCTTGATATTTATGACTCATGATGACTCTAGTAGGACACGTCGTCCTTAGCTAGGTGACAGGTCATCATTACCCATATGACTCAGTACTAGGACACTTTGTTGTGACTCAGTCCTAGTAGCTTATTGTTCTTTACTGTTACAGTGACGTGGACTTGGATACTGACACGTTGGTCTCTTAGTTCTCTATTGTTCCCATTTACTATAAAGTCTCATAGCTAGGTAGCCAGTAGCTTTAGACTTGACTTCTTGTATCTTACGGTACTAGAGACAACAAGCAGAATCATCCCCACTCTATCACTCGCGTGACTAAGAATCTCCCTCTCACAACTCTTCTCAAAGTCCTTGTTTGACTTGGCAGAGAGTTACTCGTCATCAGAAGCTTACTAAGTTCTCTTCGAACTTAGTACTCTCACACCGAACCACAGTCCAGACTCCTTAGTGTTCCTGTCATCGTAAACGTAACCCACGTTGGGTGAACGTCCCTACCGTGACGTAACATTAAGTCAAGTCTTTAAAGACAGACACACTGGGGAAACAAAACAGAAGACTTACTCAGTCCAGAAGCGTAGCGGGATTTATTCCATTCGTAATCGAAAGACGAATCGAAGACAATCTACCTTCACACATCAGAGGAGCAGCCCGTTGGAACGAAGCCAACAACACAGAAGGATATCAAGTTTACGACCTCCTTAGCCAGAACTACCTCGAAGTCGAGTACGACGAGGACAACAGACAGTGGTACTTTATACAGCAAGACTCTAGATCTCGCCGTTGGGTAGCCACACAACCAGTACCTTCCCAATACAACTTAGGAAGACAGTCAATCGCTCCCTCTACAGTCGCCGCAGCAGCAGTCGACGACACAGAAACCGGACATAATCAAAGTTCCACCGCTATAGAGCATAATCAAAGTCTCTCAATGGCAACACAGACCATGCCAGTAATATCCACGGCAGCAGCAGCCCTTACCCTCGCAAATACGAAGCCAGGGAAGGTACACTCATACTTCAGACCTGGCAGTGGACCGCCAGGAGGATCTGGAGGACACGGACCAGGAGGACCACCAAGCGGGCCCCCTGGAGGACCACCTGGAGGACCACCAGGCGGACCAGGATCCATTTTCGGGCATACAGGCCCCGGAGGTGGAGGAGGTGGCGGAAGCAAGTTAGGCGGAAACCACCCAACCATCTTTGATGGCGATAGATCAAAGGCCAATAATTTCATGACGGAATTCAACCTTTATCGAATCACAAATCATGACACCGATCATATGGCCAACCCCATGAAACGCGCAGCGCTCTTCCTAGGCTTTATTCAGGGGCCAATCGTCCAAGCCTGGATTCAACGTCAAACCCAGTGGATGGTGGATCAACTAACCACGGGAATGGCTGATACGGACGAAGGATACTGGACTCATATCTCCAATGAGTTCCAGTCCGCCTTCCAGGACACTGGTGCCAAGGAACGCGCACAGGACAAATTGCGTAACCTCCCCTTCATTCCAGGAGAGGTGGACACATTCATCGCTCAATTCGAAACATTGGCACATGAGGCCAACTTCCCCATCGACGCCGACAACACCATCACTATGTTCGCCGCTAAACTCCCATATAAAATGATGCAACACATTTTATTGGTTGTCAAACCCATTGGCTTCCAGAATTGGGCATCAGCAGTACGAAACTACCACAAGGACAATACCTTGGTCCAGAATGTGGCAGCAATCGGAGCAGATGGGACGGGAAGAAAAAACAAACCGATGAACAAAACAGGGTTCTCCCCTCAGCAATGGGCCAAGATCCTAAATGTCAAAATGCCATTGGACCCCAACGCAATGGACACTAGGGCCGATAGATCCCGTTCCTATAATAGGAATAAAGGAACCCGCGGACGTGCTTCTACTACGGAAGACACCCAGAAACAGCGAGCAGAAGGCCGTTGTTTCACCTGCAACAAACAGGGGCATATCTCACGCAACTGTCCTGATAAAACACAGAAGAAGAAGTCTCAGGTTAAAGCAAAGAAAGCCGAGACTTCGGATCAGGACAGCGACAGTGAAACCGAAGACCCGAAGCCCATGGACCTTGACACTTATGTGCGACTTGGGAAATCACTCCCAGAAGATACCAAGATTGCTATCATAAGGAAGGCCATTGAGGCGGAGCAGGGGGCGGAAGGCGACGACGCGGATTTTTAAGAAGTGCAACCCCGACGGCCTGGGCGCGCACACTAGGACTCAAGAGTGTCTTTGCTTGTAAATACAAAAGTCTACGAATCCCAACTCTTTTACAATCATCGCACTCGAAGGCCGAAAGACAAGTTCTTGTCGATTCTGGAGCAACCGACAATTTCATAAACCCAAAGCTCCTTAGAAAAATGAAGATTGGGCAAGTCCCACTTCAGAGAACGCGGAACATCTGGAACATTGATGGAACGCACAACAAAGCCGGTTCAATAACGCACTATGTGGACCTACAAGTACGAGTCGGAGCCAAAGTCCAGGACATGAAGTTCCTGGTAACCGATATCGGAGAAGACGAAATCATCCTTGGGTACCCCTGGCTAGTAGCCTTCCAACCAATTATCGATTGGAAAGAAGCGGTACTTGACGAGAGCATGCAACCATTGGTCATCAAAACCTTAGGATTGCCAATAGAAGATGAAGTTGCACGAGTACGCAAGGCGTGGATTCGCCGAGCAGAGACACTGGCAACTCCCGGAGAAGAAATCTATGTTTCATACATGGATCAATCAAAAATCCGGAAAACATCTACAGCCGCGCAAATGGCGGCTAACGCACAAGGAAAAGAAAAACCTTGGGACCAAATAGTTCCTCCACAGTACCACAAATGGAAGAAGGTCTTCTCAGAAGAAGAGGCAAGGAGATTCCCGGAACATCAACCCTGGGACATCGAAATCGATCTTACGGAAGATGCACCAAAAATATTGGATTGCAAGATATACCCTTTAACACTTACAGAACAGGGAAAACTTGATGAATATATCAAGGAAAACCTGGAAAAGGGATACATCCGACCATCGAAATCGCAGTACTCGTCTCCCTTCTTCTTTGTGGGAAAGAAAGATGGGAAATTACGTCCGGTGATCGACTACAGGAAGCTAAACTCATTCACGGTACCTGATCGATACCCACTGCCACTTATCCAAGAACTAGTGGATAAAGTCCGTAACGCACGGATCTTTTCCAAGATGGATGTACGTGCTGGATACAACAATATCCGAGTAAAGGAAGGCGACGAACACAAAACAGCATTCAAAACCAATATGGGACTTTATGAAAACACAGTTATGCCCTTCGGTCTTAAGAACGCGCCAGCAGTCTTTCAGAGATTCATGAATACGGAATTCACAGATCTTACTGCAACTGGCCAAGTCATCATCTATATGGATGACATTCTTATTGCAACCGAAGATAATATCACAAAGCATCGCAAACTGGTACACCAAGTCCTGGAAAGGCTGTTGAAGTTGGACCTATATCTCAAACCCAGCAAATGTATCTTCGAAACCAGAAAAGTCGAATTTCTGGGAGTATTACTGGAAAACGGCACAGTCACTATGGACCCGGTCAAGGTCGCCGGAGTAAAAGAATGGAAGACACCCAAGAATGTGAAAGACATACGCAAATTCCTTGGGTTCTGCAACTTTTACCGACGATTTATCCGAGGATTTTCACAAATTGCAAAAGCACTTAACGAACGCCTCAAAAAGGGTGCCCAATGGACATGGGGCGAACCCGAAGAAAAGGCTTTCCAGGAACTTAAACGGCGCATATGCGAGGAACCAGTCCTGTTACAACCCGATCAGACGAAACCATTCGAAGTCGAAGTAGACGCATCAAATTACGCTATTGGTGCTGTCTTGATGCAAAGGGACGACAAAAATATCCTCCACCCAGTCGCATTCTTCTCAAAAACCATGAATGAAGCTCAAAGAAACTACGATGTTTACAATCGGGAGCTTCTGGGATTAAGAGAAACGCTTAGGACTTGGAGGCCATATCTGCATCAAGCCAAGCACAAGGTCAAAGTACACACGGACCACGCCAATCTACTATTCTGGAAGAATCCAGGAGAACATAATAGAAGAGTGGCGCGATGGCACGCAGAACTGATGGAATACGACTTCGAACTGGTTCACATATCTGGAAAGAAGAATGGACGCGCCGATGCCCTATCTAGACGCCCTGACCATGATACAGGAGACGACGATAATAAGCAACTTGTGGTGTTACCACCAAAGTTCTTTAGTCGTGCATATGCCCGAATGACGAAAACGGAAGCATATCAGTCGGTCCAAGACAAAGTCGAGCAGGATCAGCAGGAAAACCAAGCTAGTATCCTGCAAATCAAGAAATGGACCAATACCCACCAATTGATAAAGTTAAATTCAATCTGGTGGAAAGGCGAATCTGGACGGCTTGTTGTTGCCGGAGACAACAATCTGAAGAGGGGGGTAATTAACTTTTACCATGACTCCCCACCAGCCGGACACCCGGGAATTTCAAACACATTCGAACTGGCAAAACGAGACTTCTGGTGGCCAAACATGAAACAAGATGTGGAGCAATACGTCAAAGGTTGTGCCGTGTGTCAAGCAAACAAAGTAAACACGAGGCCGCTCAAACCTAGTTTAATCCCCATCACACCAGAACATACCTTGCCATTCCAGACAATCGCAATGGACTTCATCACGAAGCTACCGGTCTCAGAAGGATATGACACGATCCTCACGATCACCGATGTTACGTCACGGTAGGGACGTTCACCCGACGTGGGTTACGTTTACGATGACAGGAACACTAAGGAGTCTGGACTGTGGTTCGGTGTAAGAGTACTAAGTTCGAAGAGAACTTAGTAAGCTTCTGATGACGAGTAACTCTCTGCTAAGTCAAACAAGGACTTTGAGAAGAGTTGTGAGAGGGAGATTCTTAATCACGCGAGTGATAGAGTGGGGATGATTCTGCTTGTTGTCTCTAGTACCGTAGGATACAAGAAGTCAAGTCTAAAGCTACTGGCTACCTAGCTATGAGACTTTATAGTAAATGGGAACAATAGAGAACTAAGAGACCAACGTGTCAGTATCCAAGTCCACGTCACTGTAACAGTAAAGAACAATAAGCTACTAGGACTGAGTCACAACAAAGTGTCCTAGTACTGAGTCATATGGGTAATGATGACCTGTCACCTAGCTAAGGACGACGTGTCCTACTAGAGTCATCATGAGTCATAAATATCAAGAAAGGGTGAGAAATGAGAAAGAAAATGTAGGCGTCATAACAACCGACCATGACTGTAGCAAAGCAGCGATTTTCATCCCCTGCAAGGAAACAATCACGGCAGAAGGAGTCGCAGACCTTTACCTGAAATATGTCTACCCGCGATTTGGAATCCCCAAGAAAATAATCTCAGACAGAGACACCAGATTCACATCGAAATTCGCAAAAGGACTATGTCAAGCACTGGAGATATACCAGAATATCTCCACCGCTTACCATCCACGTACCGATGGACAGTCTGAAAGAACAAACCAGTGGCTCAAAGGATACCTTCGGTGTTATTGCAAAGAACATCGGAGGGACTGGCGCAAGTGGTTGCCAATAGCAGAAGCCGCGCATAATCAATGGCCTAATGCTACCACCAAGAAAACGCCTTATGATTTGATCATGGGATATACGCCACAAGTCAACTGGTCGTCTATTCCCAGTCAGGTGCCAGCAGTAACGGCACGAATAGAAGAACTAGACAAGATAAGGGACGATGCCCTGAAAGCAATAGCAAAGGCGCAAGCAGACATGAGAAGAACTCGGTCGGGAAACAAAAGATTCAAACCCTACAACAAAGGCGATCAAGTATGGATCGAGGGAACAAATCTTAGAACCCTGGACCCTACAAGCAAATTAGGACAAAGACGATACGGACCGTTCAAAGTGCTGAAACGATTATCAGACGCGGTGTATCGTGTGGAGCTGCCAAGACAGTGGAAGATCCATAACGTGTTTCATGCGGATCTAATAACACCATATAAGGAAACGGAACTCCACGGTCCTAACTTTACCCGACCACCACCAGACCTGATTGATGGCGAAGAAGAATACGAAGTAGAGAAGATACTAGACATGAAACAGAAAGGACGAGGGCGCAAGATGCACTACCTAATCAAGTGGAAAGGATATCCCACGAGTGACAACTCTTGGGAACCCGCAGAAAACGTACAAGCGAAGGACTTGATCAAGAAGTACAAAGAAGAACAAAGAAGACAGGACAAGGGCAAAGCTAGGAATCTATAAAAGAGTGAAGCAAGCAACGACAAGAGACATCCGCTTCACTCCCCATTACACCCCATTCCTATTACCACCCTTCACATCCTTCACCATTCATCCCTTGTTTAAACCCCTCGTCATTATAAAGAAAAATGTCGACGACCTCATCCTCCTTTGAGCTGGTGTACCCAGACTCGCTATCACCATCTATCCCATCTACCCCCAGTCCCATCCAGTCACCACCCAAGTCGCCTCTTTCAATTAGTCCAAAATTGGAAGAGGGACTTCCACCATCCCTGTCCAGCCCAGTACGCCACTGGACAGAAGGACTCCCTTCCCCCACCTGGAACCTCACTCCACCCCAGTCACCACTCCCCTCTAACGTACCAGAGGGGACCCCAGTCACCTTCCTTCCACCCCAGTTGGCACGACGCACAGTGCCACTTAAGGGAAAGAAGAAGAGGTTCGCTCCCTATGCCACTATGAAGAGTGGGCAGAAGGAGCCGAAGAGGTGTTTCCAGTGTGGCTCAGGGAGCCATCTCAAGAAGGACTGCAAGACAGCTAGGGGACGGCCACTGTGCCCCTACTGTGGGAGTATTGGGCATGAGGAGGATGACTGTCCCCAGTTGGAGCCAGAGCTCCCAGAGTTGATGAAGAAGGCCCAAGGTCTCCCTCAGTTGTCGTTGAGGGAGAAGGTAGAGATCATGTGGAGTAGAGAGTGGACGCCACAGGTGTGCTCCTACTGCTGGGTTAGGAACCCAGGGCACAAGGAGGTAGAGTGTTGGCAGCGGGAGATGTGCTGGTCCTGCAGAGGGTCAGGCCCAGCAGGGTATCTCAGGAGGCACGTCTGCAAGTTATGGGCAGACGAGCCTGAAGTCTTCATGCATGAGGACTATGACAATTACGATTATGACATGTTCCAGGGTAGAGACTAGGTGCAGTTGGGGCAACTGCACATCTGAAAGGGGGGCTATGTTATGACGCCTACATTTTCTTTCTCATTTCTCACCCTTTCTTGATATTTATGACTCATGATGACTCTAGTAGGACACGTCGTCCTTAGCTAGGTGACAGGTCATCATTACCCATATGACTCAGTACTAGGACACTTTGTTGTGACTCAGTCCTAGTAGCTTATTGTTCTTTACTGTTACAGTGACGTGGACTTGGATACTGACACGTTGGTCTCTTAGTTCTCTATTGTTCCCATTTACTATAAAGTCTCATAGCTAGGTAGCCAGTAGCTTTAGACTTGACTTCTTGTATCTTACGGTACTAGAGACAACAAGCAGAATCATCCCCACTCTATCACTCGCGTGACTAAGAATCTCCCTCTCACAACTCTTCTCAAAGTCCTTGTTTGACTTGGCAGAGAGTTACTCGTCATCAGAAGCTTACTAAGTTCTCTTCGAACTTAGTACTCTCACACCGAACCACAGTCCAGACTCCTTAGTGTTCCTGTCATCGTAAACGTAACCCACGTCGGGTGAACGTCCCTACCGTGACGTAACACTGTACCCTTTGCAGAGATTGTAGATGATACATTCTTTCAGCCTCAGGTGCGTTGGCTATATCCACTTTTAATGTCTTACTCATGACTTCCAGCAGATGACACAAGCTCTGTGAACAGCCAAAGTCGTTGGTGCATGGAGCTATGATCCCAGGATGCTTGTAGGGCAGGACATGTTGCCTTTCTTTCCTCGATATCTTAAAGTACTTGTAATAATCATTTATGCAAGTGCTCGTAATACAAGTGATCACTCAAATTTAAAATGAGGGAGGGAAAACAATTATAAGCCATTACTAGAATTGATGTGCAAGTTATGAAATTGAGTAGAATCACTTACAATTTTTAATCAGGTCAGCAAAGCATTGCAACTCATGCAATTGATCGCAACTGGGGCAATCAGCCAAAATCGATCATAAGCTCATATGATTTGTAGGGGCATTTGCAACCCATTGCAATTCACTGATAGAATTACAATTTACCCTCAAAATTATAATACACATCTAATTTACGTCAATCGGTAACATGTCGCGATCGCCCGAAATATCAGCCCGGCTTGGGCTGTTTGTGGTGATTGTAATCACTTATAAGTGCTCGTAATTCTTAACTCAATTTGCTGATGATGGTGGCGGGTAATGGTTGTTGTGTTGGTTGGTTGTTGTGTTTGTGGCACGGCGCCAACTCTCTCTAAACAATTGTCAGACCCAAGATACAAGTAAAATAAAAATAAAATAAGTTCGGCCCGCGACTTGTTTGTTTGCCATGCCACCAATTCGTGCTTGCAAGGGCCTGCTCCAGATTGATGAAGCTCACAACGTATGTGTTGGAGAATCACCCTGTAGATCAACGTGGTCGTGCCAGGGGAAAACGAAAGATACGCTTGCCAATGAATCGAATCACAACACGATATGCCCTCATGGCTCTTCGAATATCTTGGGCCTCTAGTCAAGCGCTCTAATGTTCTGCCCGAGCTCAGCTATTTCATAATCCGACGCTTGTACGATTTCATCTTCGACTTCCTCGTTGGTAGATGAGGACTCTAGATATTTTTGTGAACTGACTCTGATCTTGGAACTGAAAGCGTCTTTTTGGAGGGAGGGCGGCATAAGACAAAAAAGGAACTACAAATACCCTGACTTTGCCAGGCCCAGGACAATGAAGAGCGTATTGGGATACTAGTAGGCTGAGAATGAGCTGGTGAGAATAGGAGGAACGACGCAAGGTCGTCGGCTCATCGGCGGGAGCTCAAAGGCTGGTTGTTCCACAAAGTGTTCATAATCATTGTGCGTGAGGTTCTCTGGCAAACCAATGCTATGCGAACGGGTTACTTGTTTCCAACTTGACAAAGACGACATGCACCACGGTCTCCGTAGGCAAACTACAATCAATATAACATACACAGGGGGCCCACTAAGTAACGTACTTGCTGTATTCCATTCAGAAAACGAACGGAGGAACCTACAGCCCGCCGCTCCGCAAACATACTAGCCCTCACGTTAACGCTTTCCCTTTTTCTTTTTGCCCTTTGAGTTTGAGCTTGGACCTTGACTAGCTTGACTCGAAATAGTTAAACCACCATTCGCCGCACGATAGCGAACAAGTTCGCACAGGGCCTTCCCTTTGAACGATCGCAACCCTTCCCTAAGTGATTCGAATGTCATCAGTTGAGTCAGGGTGAGACGGGCCGCATGCTCCATTTCTGGGATGAGCCCCATGCTACTCGCGAGAGCATATGCACTGAAAGCTTGAGCCTTAGTTGGTGCAGGAAATGCTCCACTTTTGACCTTGTCGCGGATATCTGATTGAATCGATATCATGTCGTATTTCTGGCAGGCAGCGAGTAATGCAAACACCTTTTCATAAGAGCCGGGTCGGATGGGGGGTCGGATGGGGTAAAGTAAGGAAATGAGGCAGCTCAGAAGGCCAGCGTCCTCGGACAATTGGACTACAGGAAGGCCGTCTACAATTTCGCCGTCGGGTGGCTGAGGTAGAGAGAGCACATCTTCGAAAGACGGTGAAGTCATGACAAATAACGACTTGTGAACACGGAAGTTTACTTGGTCAGACGACCGAACTATGATGCTTGCGTCGGGTACATTCAAACGCAACGGAACGAATGACGGATCCGAATATTCGGGGGCCGCCTTTTCCTTAACAAGAGCCAGAGTCGAATCTGCCTATGGGTATTCGCATTAGCTATCGCGATGAAGCCTAGTCAGTTGTCACAACAGCTCTACATACCTTTTTTATCGCCCTATTAAAAAAATCTGTCAGAGCCTCCCAGAAAGCTTGTCTGAGCTGGCTGGATATGTCAACACAGGAACATGTTGTAGACTGAGAGACCAGGATCTCCTTGATGTGACCCGCCCATGCATTTTCGAATTCGATAAGATCAAAGAGATGAGGGGCTTCCAGAATGGACTCGATGTATTTATCGAGCCATGGCGGAAAAGAACTGTTGTTATAAGGGTAAGGAGTTACACAACGCAGAGCCTTCACGTCCTCCGGTAAACGGGAGTTTCTAAACTCGGAGACGCCTGATTTGAGATCAGTTTGAACGCGTTTGTGATACTTCCAGAGCTCGTAAAGATAGGCGCCTGTCATGTCAGAAAATTCAAGCTTGTCCCCCAAATCCTCGATGACCATAGGCAGGCGCAAGGTAACTTGCGCTGCTTGAACTGCCTCTTGGCGGAGTCCCTGCTTTTGTGCAAGGAAATAAACTTGGAATGCTGTCTCTGGGCGGAAGAATGGCGGATCCTTTTGTGCGCCGATGGTGCTTCGAATATGACGTAAAACTGACTGCATTTGATATTTCTGGGCTACTGCTAGGAGCTCCATTATCTTCTCGGAGGTGAAAGGAAGGATGCGACCGATAGGGAAAATGAAAGTGAGGAGGTTATAAAGGGTCGCCCTGCTTTCTGGTAGTGAAACTACCGGAAGTGGCTCCGGTCCTTCAAGTCCACCGTTCGTGATGTCAGAAGTGTTTGAACAAGTGTTTGAAACGGTTGGTACTATAAGTTCTCGAAGTACCGGGGAAGTATTGACGATGTAAAGCTTGGGCACGTGGAAATTATGGGAGTCGTGCGAGCGAAGGACAATATCCGAGCCAGGGTAGTCGAAGTGTAAAGTCCCCTCTGGGGCGACTTCAGCTGGTGCAGAGGGCTCAGGTACAGGAGGGTCTATAGGGTTGGTAGACATGGTGTTGGTAGCACGGTGCGATATGTCAATCCACCCTGCACGTTTAAAAGTATCAGCTCAGCGCCGCCGCAAACCATAGGATACTACGGGATAAAGTAATGGTAGTGTCACGAGCACGCTTTGCCAGCGCCCATGCGCAGCAGGTGCAAATTGTCTCGCAGTCACATCGATAGAACCCGGACTGGGAAAAAGGTATCGTTAAATGGTCGACGTGACGTGAACATGTAGCAGCTTTATGGCAGCATTACCTAACTTAGGGATTGCCAGTAGTCAGGTGAGCCTGTCAACTGAGCCATCGGAACGCCGCAGCATAACTTGATATAAGATAGTAATCAAGCGCGTGTCCTCGCACGGTCAGCTTGCTCTCGCTCCTCCCATGCTTGTCAAATTGTTGTGACGTTGCTCATGCGTGACCTTTTCTTCCACATTACTGTTTCGGTTCTCAGCTTAGTTTAACTTGTTTGTCACTTCGTGCTTGCAGCCCAGGGGCCGGTCCAGATGATGAGGATCGTGGTACGTTGGAGAATCGCCCTGTAGATCATCGTGGTCATGCCAGTGGGAAAACAAAAGATATGCTTGCCAGTCACGAACACGCTATTCCCTCCTAACTACTAGTGACTGCGCTGGCTCTTTGAATATCTCGTCAAGCACTCTAATGTTCTGCTCGAGCTCAGCTGTCTCATAATCTATTGTCATAATCCGACGATTTTACGCTGGCATCTCAAGTTCGACTCTCATGAGGATATTATAACGAAGTGTTAACATCTCTCAAGTTTCCAGGGGAGGGTGTAACTGAAAATGTTCTGACTTGGCCGGAAAACGAAGGCTGTAGTATGGGGAGACAAGTGACTGAGAGTGGGATTGGGAAAGTAGGAGAAACGACGCAGGTTGTCGGTTAACCGTGAGCTCAAAGACTGGTCGTTCACAAAGTGTTTACAATCAATGCCTTGATCAACGCTGGTGGGGTTCTCTCAGCTTCTCTGACCGACTAACGAAGTACGAACGGAATATTTTTCCCAATTGACATAGACAACATGCACCACGGTCTCCATATACAAACGACGATCACTGTAGCATACACTCAGTAGCGTACTTATCCAAAATCCGAACCATTCAGAAAACCCACGGAACCAACGGTCCGCCACTCCGCAAACATAACGTACCTCACGTTGACGTCCGTGTCTTGAAAGACTATTCGCTACACGATAGCGAATGAGTTCGCGCAGGGCCAGCCCTTCGAATGACCGCAACTCTTCTCCAAGGGATTCGAATGTCATTGGTTGACCCGGGGTAAGACCAACTGAATGCTCCATTTCCGGGATGAGTTTCGGGCTGCTCGCGATAGTATATGCACTGAACGCTTGGGTCTTATTTGGTGTAGCTTCCAAGGTTGACCTTGTCACGGATGTCCTGTTGAGTCAATAGCATGTCGTATTTCTGGCAGGCAGCGATTCAAAGCGAACACCTTTTTTCATAAGAACCAGGTTTGACGGGGCACTGAGGGCGGTAAAGCAATGAAACGAGTTACTCAGCAGGCTAGCATCCTCAGACAGTTGGACTACAGGAAGGCTGTCGACAACTTTGTCATCAGTTGGCCGGGTAAGAGAGCAGATCTTCGAAAAATGGTGATAAGGTCGCAGGGGTCGACTTGTGAATACGGACGTTGACTTGGTTAGATGACCGAAGTATAACATGTGCATCGGATATGATCAAATACAAAGTCACGGATGGAGGATCCAAATATTCGGAAGCTGGTCCTTCATTCATGAGAGCCAGAGTCGATTCTGCTATGGGTTTTCAAATTAATTGTCACAATGACGCCTAGTCACACCAGCTCTACGTACCTTTTCTATCATCTCATGAACAAAAGCTGTCAGGGTCTCCGACTCTCCGAGCAAGAGCGTATGACCTGGAACCTGGTGGGTTTTAAGGAACAAGGGCGCCACAGAGGCAAGCATAGGGAAAGCATCAACTAGAACGCATGGAGTTTTATCCCCAGAGGCACCCAAAACGGAAAGAACAACAAATAACTCACCATGGAGTGCCAAAATCCAAAAGGAGACCAGCGGAGTGAAGTGAAGAACAGATAGACAGGATACCACCTTTTCCACTAGGAAGGGCTGGTGTCAGGAGCCGAGAGGACCAGGGTGACGCAAGAGAACCAGGAGGACAGGCGAGAGGAGAGGCAATGGGAGGCAATGAGTAGGGTACTGGGAATACGAAAAGTAGGGCACGTACAAGTGTGAATGGAGCCTGTAATAAGCCATGTGTTGAGATGGCGGCGAGAAGACGGGGAAGGGCAGGCGTCACGAGCCGAGCGACCATGAGAGGATAAGGGAGGACATGCGAGAGGACAAAGGAGAGCACACAAGACAAGGGGATGATGCGGGTGCGGAGTGAGGAAGTCACGAAGATAGTGGGAAGGGCGAGTGAGTGAGAGAAGCGCGGGGTGAGGGGAAGGGGAAGGGCAGGTGTCCGAAGCCAAAACACGAAAGGAGAGGGTGAGGCAATGACGACTCTTGAGGACAAAGGTGGGCAAGACGAGACCGACAAGGGTGAGGTGAGAGAACGATGGAGGGTGAACCGGTGAAGCTGTGAAGCCTGTGAGGTGACGGGTAGCACTCGTATGAGAAGATGAGTTCGCGCGTTCAGGAGCCCACAAACTAAACCCGAGCCCTAAATTAGTGTTCGGTCTGGTTAGGTTCGTGGTCGGACCGCAGTTTGGACCCGAACTTTTCCATGATTGCGAAACTAACTTAGGATCCGGACGTCGCTCGAATGTATACCCCACGACTGGTACATAGTAAGGACACCATAGCACACGACTCGCATTTTGGACTGTGACTGGTCAGGGCCTTGGGCCCGTATGATACAAATGATTCAAAGAAAAATACAAGACTTGAACCCAGGAACTGAAAATGTCCTGACTTGGCCGGGACAACGAAGACGGTATGGGGAGACTAGTGACTGAGAGAGCGGGATGGCGAGAATAGGAGAACCAACGAAGATTGTCGGCTCATCAGGAGCTCAAAGACTGGTCATTCTGTTTACGATCAGCGCGGGTGAGGCCTTGATCCTTGACTCGAACTACTTGGACTTTGTACGATAGCGAATGAGTTCATACAGAGATTTCCCTTTGAATGATCGCAAGACTTCTCCAAGGGATTCAAATGTCATCGGTTGACCCAGGGTAAGATGAGCTGCATGATCCATTTCTGGGATGAGCCCCAGGCTGCTCGCGAGAGCATATGCACTGAAAGCTTCAGCCTTGACTGGCGCAGGGAACGCTCCACTTTTAACCTTGGCGCGGATATCCAATTGAATCAATTCCATGTCGTATTTCTGGCCGGCAGCGAGTAGGGCGAACTCGATTTCATAAGAACCAGGTTGGACGCGGCGCCGCGTGAGGTAAATCAACGAAATGAGGTTACTCAGCACACAAGCATCTTCTGACAATTGGACCACAGGAAGGCCGTCGATAAGTTCGTCATCGGGTGGCTGGGGAAGAGAGAGTAGATCTTCGAAAATTGGCGATGACATAGCAAGGACCGACTTGTGAGTACGGAAGTTGACTTTTTCAGAAGACCGAACTATGATACTTGCATCGGGTACGTTCAGAAGCAATGGCACGAATGAGGTGTTCGAATTTTCGGGAATATCCTCTCCCTTCACGAGAGTAAGAGTCGAATCTGCCTATGGGTGTTCGTATTGGTTATTGAAATGAAGCCTAGTCACCAGCTCTACGTACCCTTTCTATCGCCCCATCAACAAAAGTTGTCAGAGCCTCCCAGAAGGCGCGTCCGAGTTGGCCGGGTATATCAGCACATGGACAGGCTCTGGGATTGGAATACGAGGAATAATGGGAATACGAGGTCGCAATCTCCTTGACGTGACGTGCCCATGCATTTTCGAATTCAATGAGATTAAAGAGATGAGGAGCTTCCGCAATGGACTCGATGTAATTATCGAGCCACTGCGGAAAAGACTTGTTGGAATGAGGGTAAGGAGTTGCACAAAGCAGAGCCTTCACGCCCTCTGGTAAACGAGATTGTCTAAACCCAGGAACACCTGATTTGAGATCAGTTCGAACACGCTTGTGATACTTCCAAAGCTCGTAAAGATAGGCGCCTGTCGTGTCAGAGAATTTAAGCTTGTCCCCCAAATCCTCGATGACCATCCGCAAACGCAATGTAACTTGCGCTGCCTGAACTGCCTCTTGGTGGAGTCCCTGCTTCTGTGCAAGGAAATAAATGTGGAACGCTGTCTCTGGATGAAAGAATGGAGGGTCCTTTCGGGCGCCGATGATGCCTCGAATATGACTCAAAACCGAGTCCATTTGGTACTTCTGAGCCACAGCCAGGAGTTCCATGATTTTCTCGGAGGTGGATGGAAGGATTGGGACGACGGGGAAAATGAAAGTGAGGAGGTTGTGAAGAGTCGCCCCACTTTCTGGTAGATCGACCACCGGAAGTGGTTCTGGTTCTTCACCGTTGGCTACATCGGAAGTGTTTGAAACGTTTTGCATGAGCTCTCGAAGTACCGGGGAGCTATTGACGATGTAAAGCTTGGGCACGTGGAAAATATGGGAGTCGCACGAGCGAAGAACGATATCTGAGCCAGGAAAGTCGAAGTGTAAAGTCTCCTCGGAGGCGACCTCAGCAGGTGCAGTGGGCTCGGATGCAGGAGGGTCTATAGGGTCTGTAGACATCGTGTTAGAAGCACTGTGAGAAATGTCAATCAACCATTTTGGCCTGGCTAAAGCTGTCACGGTCGAAGAAGTGCTGACCCAAGCTTCGCAGCACAACTGACAGCGCCAGACGTAAGCGCGTAATGATCTACGTCTTGCTAATCTACGACTTGCTACAAGCAGTCATCAACTTGCAGTCAAAATCCGCTCAACAAGCTGTGCTGCTTCTCCATTTCTCCCTCACATCCTTCACCACTACCCACCCATTCTTCTGTGTTATCTTATTATGTCCCTCGCTGAATCACTCCGTAGAAAAACAGATGGGGACACTCGCACTAGTAAAGGAGACTTGCCAACTCGACCGCCCGGACTCGGGCCTGGACTGGATCCAATCCATGGCCTTCCCGAAAGATAGGAAAAGAACAAAAACCTTTGAAGAGTGGGCGCAGGATTGGCATAAAGTCGGACCATACGCACCAAGAGTCGGGTCGGAAGCCCACCGACTTTGCATACAGCCACGCTCTCATGCGCCCACCGGATGGCAGCAACCACCCTCTTTGTCAAGCGGCGGCCATTGACAGGATAAAGACGACAGCGGAAAGAAGGTGAAGAAATTCACCTACTCCCGCCGCACCACGTCCACGGCCCTCCAAGTGATGGTGGACCACGCATTCACGGGCACATACTCCTTGGGGTTTCGCCAGAGAGACCCCCCGAAACCCGGGGCTGCCCCTGCGGCTCAACATATCACCGACAGCTGCTACCGTTGCACCTGGGAACGGGCGGCCGCGGGCATCAACTATTATGGACGACTCAAGTCGTTCCCTTCCGCAAAATTCTGGGTCCAACAAGAAAATCGCGATGAAGCTACCAGCGTTCATACATACAGGAGAACTGCACTGGCACATTCACTCGACCCAAATCCGAGCTTAGGAGAGTAGAGCAGAACCGGACTGAGATTCACATGGAGAGATTCACTCGGACTTTCCATCACACGAAAATCTTGGTGTCTGGTCTGACGCCCCTGCCAAACCTCCTGCTGCGCGATAGCGAAACTTAGGACCTATAGTACAAGGTGACTCAACTTATGTATAGCATCACACTCCACTATTGGTACATAGTAGTCACAGGGACACCAGAGCACACGATTCGCATTGTACTATGTAGCTGGACCCCTTCCTATGATGTCTGGAACGCGGTGTCAACTTGTCCTTTACGGCGGCGGTGTTGGAATTCCTTTGTACGAGGCTTGATCGGAGCGCACGAGTTGATAAGCAATCAAGCGTGCGTCCTCGCTGCTCAGTCAGTTTGCTCTCACTCGCTCATTACGCGTTACTTGCCAGATTGTTGTGACTCCCCTTAGACGTGTCGTACTTTTTTCCACGCTGCCTCAAGTTCGGTTCGCAACTTGTTCATCATTTCGTACTTGCAAGGGCCTGCTCCAAATTGATGAAGATGGAGAATCGCCTTATAGATCATCATGGTCATGTCAGGGGAAAACAAAAGATATGTTCACCAATGGGTCGAATCACAAACACGATATGCCCTCTTGTCTGCGCTGGCTCTTCGAATATCTTGGGCATCTCGTCAAGCGATCTAATGTTCTGTCTGAGCTCAGCTGTTTCATAATCTGGTGCTTGTATGCTGGCATCTTCGACTGCCTTGTTGGTCACGGTCATGAGGACCCTAGATAGTCATTGCGAACTGATCGTGTCTTTTTCGGAGGGAGTCACCGTGGGAGTGTATAAGACAAAGTAGGTACTGACCTGGCCAGGACAACGAAGACGATATGGGGAACTAGTAACTGAGACTGAGATGGTGAGAACAGGATTGGGAGCTCAAAGACTGGTCGTTCCACAAAGTGTTCACAATCAATGTGGGTGAGGTTCTCTGGTAAAATAACGCAATGCGAACGGATTCGTTTTTGTCCAAGTTCAAGTTGACATAGACGACTTCCGTATACCAAATACAATCACTATGGTCAGAGCATACACACTCAGTTACGTACTTCAAACTCAGACCACTCAGAAAACGAAATGAAGGAACCTACGGCCCGCTGCTCCACAAGCATACGGTCTGCGCCTTGAATTTGGACCTTGACTCGAACTACTTCAACCACTATTCGCTGCACGATAGCGAACGAGTTCGCGCAGGGCCTGCCCTTTGAATGATTGCAACGCTTCTCCAAGGGACTCGAATGTCATAGGTTGACCCAGCGTAAGACGAGCTGCATCCTCCATTTCTGTGATGAGTCCCAGGTTGCTTGCGAGAGCATATGCACTGAAAGCTTGAGCCCCAACTGGCGCAGGAAACGTTCTACGTTCGACCTTGACGCGGATATCCGATTGAATCGATGACATGTCATATTTCTGGCAGGCAGCGAGTAAAGCGAACACCTTTTCATAAGAGCAAGGTGTGATGGGGGGTCGGTGGATGGGGTAAAGCAAGGAAACGAGGCAGTTCAGAAGACCAGCGTCCTCAGAAAACTGGACTACAGGAAGGTCGTCGACAAGTTCGTCATCGGGTGGCTGAGGTAGAGAGAGCAGATCTTCGAAAAACGGTGAAGACATGGCAAGCAACGACTTGTGGACACGGAAGTTGACTTGGTCAGAAGAGCGAACTATGATGCTTGCGTCGGGTACATTCAAACGCAACGGCACGAATGACGGATTCGAATATTCGGGGGTTACCTCTTCCTTCACAAGAGCCAGAGTCGAATCTGCCTATGAGTGTTCGCATTAGTTATCACGAGGAAGTCCAGTCGCAGCAGCTCTACGTACCCTTTCTATCGCCCCATCAACAAAAGCTGTCAGGGCCTCCCAGAAATCGCGTCTGAGCTGGTTGGATATGTTAACACATGAACAAGTTCTAGAATGAGAGGCCTCTATCTCCTTGATGTGGCATGCCCATGCATTTTCGAATTCAATGTGATCAAAGAGATGAGGAGCTTCCGCAATGGACTCGATGTAATTATCAAGCCATCGCGGGAAAGAGCCTGACCCGGACCCGGGCCCAGCCCAACCAGCCCCAGCCCTTGCCCCAGCCCCACCCCAACCAGCCCCAGCCCTTGCCCCAGCCCCACCCCAACCAGCCCCAGCCCTTGCCCCAGCCCCACCCCAACCAGCCCCAGCCCTTGCCCCAGCCCCACCCCAACCAGCCCCAGCCCCACCCCAACCCCCAGCCCCGGTGTAAATTGTACAAAGCAGACCCTTCACGCCCTCCGGTAAACCAGAGTTTCTAAACTCAGGAACGCCTGATTTGAGCTCAGTTCGAACACGCTTGTGATACTTCCAAAGCTCGTGAAGATAGGCGCCTGTCATGTCAGAGAATTCAAGCTTGTCTACCAGATCCTCGATGACCATGGGAAGGCGCAACGTAACTCGTGCTGCTTGAATTGCCTCTTGGCGGAGTCCCTGTTGTTGAGCAAGGAAATAAATGTGGAGTGCTGTCTCTGGGCGAATGAACGGCGGCGGATCCTTTCGGACACCGGTGATGCCTCGAATATGACTCAAAACTGACTTCATTTGATACTTCTGGGCCACTGCTAGGAGCTCCATTATCTTCTTGGAGGTGGAAGGAAGGATGGGGTCGACAGGGAAAATGAACGTGAGGAGGTTGTAAAGGGTCGCCCTGCTTTCTGGTAGTGAAACTACCGGAAGTGGCTCCGGTCCTTCAACGTTCGTGATGTCGGAAGTGTTTGAAACGGCTTGTATTATAATGTCTCGAAGTACCGGGGAACTATTGAGGAAGTAAAACTTGGGCACGTGGAAATTATGGGAGTCGCATGAGCGAAGGACGATATCTGAGCCAGGGTAGTCGAAGTGTAAAGTCTCCTCAGGCTCTGGGGCGACATTAGCTGGTGCGGAGGGCTCTGGTACAGAAGGGTTTATAGGGTCTGTATACATGGTGGTAGCACTGTGCGATAAGGTGCAAAAGGTCTCATGGAGAATCCGTGCGAATTATCTTGCGGTCACATCGATAGAACCCGGACTGGGAAAAAGGTGTCGTTAAATGGCCGACGTGACGTGAACATGTAGAAGGTTTATGACAGCATCACCTAACTTGGGGATTGCCAGTGGTCAGGTGGGCCTGTGCGCAGCTGAGCCATCGGAACGCCGCAGCATAGATTGATAGGATAGTAATCAAGCGCGTGTCCCTGCACAGTCAGCTTGCTCTCGCTCCCCCCATGATTGTCAGATCGTTGTGACGTTGCTCAGGCATGACCTTTTCTTCCACGTTGCTGTTTCAGGCTTCGGTTCTCAGCTTAGTTTAACTTGTTTGTCACTTCGTGCTTGCGGCCCAGGGCCCGGACCAGATGATAAGGATCGTGGTACGTTGAAGAATCGTCCTGTAGATCATCGTGGTCATGCCCGTGGGGAAACAAAAGATATGCTCGCCAGTCACAAACACGACATTCCCTCCTATCTGCCAGTGACTAGTGACTGCGCTGGCTGTTTGAATATCTTTGAGCCTCTCGTCGAGCGCTCTAATGTTCTGCTTGAGCTCAGCTGTCTAATAATCCATTGTCATAATCCGACGATTTTATGCTGGCATCTTCGGCTCTCTCGTTGGTCATGAAGATATCATAACGAAGTGATAACGTCTCTCAAAAATTTCAGGGAGAGGGTGTAACTGAAAATGTTCTGACTTGGCCGGAAAACGAAGGCTGTATAGTATACAGACTAACGAAGTACGAACGGAATCTTTTTCACAATTGACATAGACAACATGCACCACAGTCTCCATACAAATGACGATCACCGTAGCGTACACTCAGCAGTGCACTTATCCAAAATCCGAGACCATTCAGAAAACGCACGGAACCAACGGTCCGCCATCCGCAAACATAACGTACCTCACGTTGACGTCCGTGTCTTGAAATACTATTCGCTGCACGATAGCGAATGAGTTCGCGCAGGGCCAGCCCTTCGAATGACCGCAACCCTTCTCCAAGGGATTCGAATGTCATTGGTTGTCCCAGGGTAAGACCAGCTGAATGCTCCATTTCCGGGATGAGTCTTGGGCTGCTCGCGATAGTATATGCACTGAATGCTTGGGTCTTATTTGGTGTAGCTTCCAAGGTTGACCTTGTCACGGGTCTCCTGTTAAGTCAATAGCATGTCGTATTTCTGGCAGGCAGCGAGTAAAAGCGAACATCCTTTTTTATATAAGAGCCAAGTTTGACGGGGCGCTGAGTGCGGTAAAGCAATGAAACGAGTTACTCAGCAGGCTAGCATCCTCAGACAGTTGGACTACAGGAAGGCTGTCGACAACTTTGTCATCAGTTGGCCGGGTAAGAGAGCAGATCTTCGAAAAATGGTGATAAGGTCGCAGGGGTCGACTTGTGAATACGGACGTTGACTTGGTTAGACGACCAAAGTATAACATGTGCGTTGGATATGTTCAAATGCAATGGCACGGATGGAGGATTCGAATATTCGGAAGCTGGTCCTTCATTCATGAGAGCCAGAGTCGAATCTGCCTATGGGTTTTCGAATTAATTGTCGCAATGACGCCAAGTCACACCAACTCTACGTACCTTTTCTATCGTCTCGTGAACAAAAGCTGTCAGGGCCTCCGACTTTCCGAGTAAGAGCGCATGACCTGGAACCTGGTGAGTTTTAAGAAACAAAGGCGCCACGATTAACGTAAAGAGGCAAACATAGGGAAAGAATCAACTAGAGCGCATGGAGTTTTATCCCCAAAGGCACCAAAAACGGAAAGAACTCACCATGGACTGGCATGGAGTGCCAAAAGTCAAAAGGAAACCAGCAGAGCGAAGTGATGAACAGATAGACAGAATACCACTTTCTTCCACTAGGAAGGGCGGGTGTCAAGAGGCGAGAGAACCAGGAGGGCAGGCGAGAGGAGAGGGAATGGGAGGCGATGAGTAGGGTACTGGGAATACAAAAAGTAGGACTCGTGCAAGTGTGAATGGAGCCTGTAATGGCCATGTATTGAGATGGTGGCGAGAAGACGGGAAAGGGCAGGCGTCACAAGCCAAGCGAACAAGATGACGCGAGAGGATAGGGTGGGCACGCGAGAGGACAAAGGAGGGCACACAGGACGAGGTAAAGAGGCGGGTGTGGAGTGAAGCAGGCATGAAGACAGTGGGAAGGGGTGAGAATAGGGTGAGAGAAGCGTAGGGCGAGAGGAAGGGGAAGGGCAGGTGTCCGAAGCCGAGAGCGACATGAGAAAATGGTTCACGCGTGGTATGGATTGCCTAAATTAGCGATCGGTCCGGTTATAGTAGATTCGTGTTTGGATCGTAGATTGAAACGATGACTGCGAAACTAACATAACTCAGGACGGACTTGTACAAATTAAAGGTCACTCGTCTTATGTATACCCCACTGGTACATAGTAAGGACACCATAGCACAGACTTGCATTGTGGCTGGACTGCGGCTGGTTGGGGCCTTGGTAGATTCTGGTAATACAATGGTTTTTAAAAAAGACAAAACTTTAACCCAGCAACTGAAAATATCCTGACTTGGCCGGGACAATGAAGATAGTACTATGGGGAGACTAGTGACTGAGGGCGGGATAGCGAGAATAGGAGAAACAATGCAGATTGTCGGCTCGTCCAGAGCTCAAAGGCTGGTCGTACTGCCAGTATTCAAAGGAACAGAACCCGGCAGTGAAACACAATCAGCGTGTGTGAAGTTCTATGGAATCTAACGAAAATGGAACTGATTTTTGTCTGACGTAGACGACATGCACCACGGTCTCTGTATACAAACTACTGTACAGTCACTAGGCTGTAGCATACACTCAGTAGGTTACGTATCCAAAATCTGAGACGTCATTTAGAAAACCAAAAAATGAATGGGGGACCGGCGGGAAACCTACGGCGTTCCTTACCGACGGTTTCCTTACGTCAACGTGTCAACGGCGATCTCTGAATCCGCGTCCACGTCTTCCAATTACCTATCATGGCCATTGACTCGAGGTGGAAGCCTCAAGCCATTTGACCCGGACTACTTGTAATATTGTTCACTCTACGATAGCGAACAAGTTCGCACAGGGACTGTCCTTTGAATGACCACAATCCTTCTCCAAGGGATTCAAATGTCATCGGTTGACCCAGAGTGAGACGAGCTGCATACTCCATTTCTGGGCCGAGTCCAATGCTGCTCGCGATCGCATACGCACTGAAAGCTTCAGACTTGACTGGCGCAGGAAACCTTCCGCGTTGGACTTCGTCACGAATATAGGATTGAATCGGTACCATATCATATTTATGGCAGACAGTAAGTAAGGCGAAAACCTTTTCATAAGGCCCAGGTTTGACGCGGTGAATGGGGTAAAGCAACGAAACGAGGCTATTGAGCAGGTTGGCGTCCTCAGGCAGTTGGATTACAGGAAGGCCATCAACAAGTTCGTCAAGTGGTGGCTGGGGGAGAGAAAGGAGATCTTTGAAAAATGGTGACGACATGGAAAGCAATGACTTGTGGACACGAAAGGTGACTTGGTCAGACGACCGAAGTATAATATTCGCATCGGGAATGTCCAAACACAATGTCACAGATGGAGGATCCGGTTTTTTGGAGGTTGGTTCTTCATTCACGAGAGCCAGAGTTGAATTTGCCTACATGTTGTTAGTTACTGTATTGTGATGAAACAAAGTCACACTGGCACCGGCTCTGCGTACCTTTTCTATGGTCGTGTGAACAAGGGCTGTCAGAGCCTGCCAGAAAGAGCGCCTGACCTGGCTGGGTATGTCCACACATGCACATACTTTACGCCGAACCGTGGTCTCTTTGATGTGGCGCGCCCAATCATTTTCGAATGCGATGGGGTCGAGGAGATGTGGAGCTTCCGCAATGGACTTTATGTACTTATCGAGCCATTCCGGATGAGAAACCTCGAGCACGGTACTCTGACAACGCAACTGTTTCACGTCATCTGGTAAACCAGAATTTCTAAACCTGGCAAGATCCGATTTGAGATCAGCTCGAACGCGTTTGTGATACTTCCAAAGCTCGTAAAGATAGGTGCCTGTCATGTCAGGGAAGTCGAGCATGTCTCCCAAATCCTCGATGACCATCGAGAGGCGCAGTGTAACCCGCGCAGCCTGAACTGCCTCTCGGCGAAGTTCGTACTTCCGCGCAAGGAAATAAATATAGAATGCTGTGTCTGGGCAAAGGAATGGTGGATCTTTCTCAGCGATGCTGCCTCGGATATGACTCAAAACTGAGTCCATTTGATACTTCTGGGCCACGGCTAGGAGTTCCATGATCTCCTCTGAGGTGGAAGGAAGGACTGAAACGATGGGGAAAATGAAGGTGAGGAGGCTGTGAAGGGTCGCCCCGTTTTCTGGAAGCTTGACTACCGGGAGCGATTCCTGTTCTTCACCGCTGGGGACGCAGGAAGTGTCTGAAATGCTCCGTAGTATGAGTTCTCGAAGTACCGGGGAACTATTGGCGATGTAAAGTTTGGACACGTGGAAATTATGGGAGTCGCAGGAGCGAAGAACGATATCCGAGACAGGGTAGTCGAAGTGTAAAGCCTCCTCTGAGGTGACCTCATTCGGTGCAGAAGGCTCGGGGACCGGAGGGTCTATAGTCATTGTATCAGTAGAAATGTGCGATATGTCGGTCCACGGTAGCTTTTAGATAAAAGTGCCAGCTCCGCGCTGCTAGCCCAACCCTTGGCCCAACCCATCGGATGAAGTAATGAGAGTCACGAGCCATTTTTGGAGCCAGCGCTAGTGGGCATCGGGCACCCAGGTCTTATAAACTCGGAGAACCCATGCAGTTATCCTGCACTCGCATCGATAGAATATGGGAAAGGTCATTGTTTATTGGGCGAGGTGAACCGGCAGTAGGTTCATGAGTCAGGTCCGACAGCCATGCACGACCATGGAAGCTAGCTATTGGCTAATATTTTGATTGGAACCCGCGGAGATAGTCACTGAAACTTGTCAGGGGTCAGTGTGCCAGTGATGGAAAATGGTCCTGAGGTTTTTGACTCACTGGTGTGCTCCTGCTCGTCGTGTTGATCCGAGACGATTCAGATAAGGTAGTAATCAAGCGGGTGTGCTCGCGCGCCGGTCAGGAATCGTAAAGCCACCCGACAAAAGGCACAACTACTAGTAATCCTAAAGGTCACGCACCGAGGAAAATCGTTAATATGATGAACATATGAGGGACCCGAACGCCCGAACAGAAACCACTGACCTGGATCATGGGATAAATATTTTGATTGGAACCTGCAAAACCCGCAGCCTGACCTGCGTGTGGCCCAAATTTTGACTCAGATCTCACTAGAATCTCCTAGTGGCCGCGCCGACTGTTGGGCTGATTCAGGGAGTTTTCTCATTCCCTTCGATTCTGTGACGTCGAGGTATAGTATAAAACGTACAATGCCTTGACTACGTTCACCAGGCCTTGCCCACTGGCACTGCCAGTGCAAATAGCAGGGTTCTCTGGCACATTAACTAAAGACGGACAAATATTTATTTTTCCAAAGAGGGTGCACCATGGTCTCTTACAGTTTGAAACAATCATCGTAGTGTACACTCAGTACTGTATCCCAAATCTAAGTCCATCGAAACACGTGAAGGGACTTACGGCTGTCCCACACTGGCACCTACAGTACGTTAACGATTTCAGCGTCCGCGTCTTGAACCTTAACTCGAACCACTATTCGCTGCACGATAGCGAACAAGTTCGCAAAGAGATGATCCTGTAAATTGCCGCAACTCTTCTCCAAGGGATTCGAATGTCAAAGGTTGACCCAGTGTTCGACGAGCTGCGTGCTCCTTTTCAGGATCGAGCCCCAAGCCGCTTGCGAGAGCATATGCACTGAAGGCCTCAGTCTTAACTGGCGCAGGAAACCTGCCATGCTTGACCTTTTCACGAATATCCTGTTTGAATTGACACCATCTCGTATTTCTGGCAGGCAGCGAGTAAGGCGAACACCTTTCGATAGGAGCCAGGTATGACAGGGGGGATGGGATAAAGCAACGAGATGAGGCTACTTAACAGGTTGGCGTCCTCAGGTAATTGGACTACAGGAAGGCCGTCTACAAGTTCGTCTTCAGGTGACATTGGTTGGGGGAGAGTGAACGTAGCCTCGAAAAATGGTGACGACATGGAAAGCAATGGCTTGTGGGCACGGAATTCAGCGTTATCAGACGACCGAAGTATGATATTTGCTTCGGGTACGCGCAAATAAAATGGGATGGACGGGGCATCCGAATTTTCGGGGGTTGGCTCTTCCTTCATGAGAGCCAGAGTTGAGCCTGCCTGTGGGCGTTCGGATTAGTTATCGCGATAAGCGCCAGCCACACCAATTTTGCGTACCTTTTCTATCGCCTTATAAACAACAGCTGCAAGAGCCTCCCAGAAAGTACGTGTGATCTGGGTGGACATTACCACACAAGAACATGTCGTAGAAAATCGGGTCTTGCTCTGGAGGTGAAGCGCCTGTGCATGTTCAAACGAGATGAGATCAAAGAGGTGAGGAGCGTCCGCTATGGATTTCATGTAAGTTTTGAGCCATGGCAGATTGACGCGACCATTGGGCGGCAAAGAGGCAGTGGAATGGCGTGTTATACAGCGCAGACCTTTCACGTCCTCAGGTAAACCAGAGCGTCTGAACTCACGAAGATCTGATTTGAGATTGGTGCGAACTCGCTCGTAATACTTCCTTAGTTCATGAAGATATTCGCCTGTCATTCCAGGGAAGTCGAGCTTGTCTCCCAAATCCTCGATTACCATCGGCAAGCGCAACGTAACTCGCGCAGACTGAACTGCCTCTTCATGGAGTCCATGATGTTGTGCGAGGAAATAAATGCGGAATGCTGTCTCCGGGCGAATGAATGGAGGATCCTTTCGAGCGATGATGCCCCGGATGTGACTCATAACTGAGTCCATTTGATACTTCTGTGCCGCAGCTAGGAGTTCCATGATTTCGTCAGAGGTGGAAGGATGGATGGGGGCGACGGGGAAAATGAATGTGAGGAGGCTGTGAAGGGTCGTCCTGCGGTCTGGCAGTTTTACAACCGGAAACGATTCGGGTTGTTCATCGTTGGCGACCTCGGAAGTGGTTCGTATGAGCTCCCGAAGCACCGGGGAACTACTGACGATGTAAAGTTTGGATACGTGGAAATTATGGGAGTCGCGCGAGCGAAGAATGATATCTGAGCAAGGGTAGTCGAAGTGTAAAGTCTCCTCTGAGGCGACCTCAGCCGGTGAAGGGGGATCGGGTACAGGAGGGTCTGTAGGGTCTGTAGACATGGTGTTAGTAGCGCTGTGCAAATATGTTGATCCACCTGTAGCCTTTAAAAGTGCCAGCGCAACGCCGCCGCAAACCATAGGATAACAGGGTGAAGCAATGGCAATGTCACGGGAACGCTTTGAGCCAGCGCTCATGCGCAGCAGGTGCACAAGGTCTCATAGATAATCGTACAAATTATCTTGCAGACACTTCGATAGAACCTGGACTGGGAAAGGTGTCGTCAAATGGTCGATGTGGCGTGAGCACGCAGCCAGTTTATGACAGCATCACCTAACTTGGAAATTGCCAGCGGTCAGGTGAGCTGGTCCGCTGCGCGCCTTGCTGCGCGCGCAACTGAGGGATCGGAGCGTAGCACAAGTTGATAATGAAGCGCGCCCTCGCGCATCCCGCTATCTCTCGCTCCCTTGTTACTTTGCCGGATCGTTGTGACTCTGTGCTCAGAAGTGTCGTACCTTTTTCTTCCACACTGCTGCTTCGATCCTCAATTGGTTGGTCAATTCATGCGTGCAGCCGCCCAGGGCCTGGTCCAGATTGATAAAGATCATAATGTGTTGGAGGATCACTCTGTAGATCATCGTGGTAGTGAGGAAAACAAAAAATAGGCTCGCCAATCACATACACGATATGCCCTCCTGTCTGCGCTCGCTCCTCGAATATGACCTTTAAACTTCTCGTCCAGCGCCCCCATGTTCTGCACGGAAGCACAGACGTCCCATGATTTCGTCATGGGTCTGCTATCTTGGGCCGAATTCCCTGTTGGCCATGGTCCTAAGTTGTGGATCCTAACAAGAGTTGATCGCGTGTCTGTTCTGGAGGGACTCGGAGGTTGTAAGACGACATGAGAATAGACTGGATTTGACAATGATCTTATCTTTACCATGAAGACGGTATAGAGTGACTAGCGACTGCGAGTGAGACGGCGAGAATAAGCGAAATGCTTCAAAGTCGGAGGGCCAAAACGCGGGACCCAACATGAACCAACGCCAGTGAGTTACTCCGACACTACAGTAACGAAATGCAGCCAATTTGACAAAGACTACATGCACCACGGTCTCCTTATTATATAAATCAAACACAACCACTGTAGCATACACTCAGTACTGTACACAAATCTGAGCCCATTCAGAAAAGAAAAGAATTCCCGGCCCAAGAGAAGAGCCAACGGCCCGAAGGGCCGTTCCGCAAAATCCGTGCAAATTGCTCCTTGCAGGAACCCTGGTACCGTGACTAACCATTCCTTGACCACGCCGAGGTTTTCCCCAAAAAACCGTGCGTACTTAAGATGTTTCTTAAGTTTGATTTCCGCGTCCGCGTCTTGCACTATTATTTGCTGCACGATAGCGAATTAGTTCAAACAGGGCCGGTCCTTTAAAGTGCCGCAAACATTCTCCAAGTGATTCGAATGTCAAGGGTTGACCCAGGGTGAGACGCGCTGCATGCGCCATTTCTGGGACGAGCCCCATGCTGCTAGCGATAGCATATGCACTGAATGCTTGGGCTCTAACTGGCGCAGGAAACCTTCCAAGTTTGACCTCGTCACGGATAGAGGATCGAATTGATGTCATGTCGTACTTCTGGCAAGCATTGAGCAAGGCGAATACTTTTTCTTAAGAGCTAGGTTTGACGCGGCGAATGGGGTAAAGCAACGAAATGAGGTTATTGAGCAGGCCCGCGTCCTCGGGAACTTGGACCACAGGAAGGCCATCAACAAGTTCGTCAAGTGGTGGCTGGGGGAGAGAAAGGAGGTCTTTGAAAAACGGTGATGACGTGGCAAGCACTCCCTTGTGAACACGAAAGTTGACTTGGTCAGACGACCGAAGTATGATATTTGCATCGGGTATGTTCAAACACAATGGCACAACTGGAGGATCCGAATTTTCGGAGTTTGGGTCTTCTTTCACGAGAGACAGGGTCGAATCTGCCTTTGGGTGTTCAAATTAGTTATCGCGGTGATGTCTAGTCACACCAGCTATACGTACCTTCTCTATTGTCTTATGAACAACGGCTGTCAGAGCCTCCCAGAAAGCACGTCTGAGCTGGCTGGAGATGTCCACACATGAACATGTTCTAGCATAAGTCGTCAAGGTCGCCTTGATGTGGCGTGCCCATTCATCGTCAAATCCGATGGGATCGAAGAGACGGCTTGGAGGAGCATCCGTAAGGGACTCGATGTACCTATCGAACCATTGCGGAGGGGAATTGTCGAGAACAAAATTGTCACAACGCAGCCGTTTGACGTCATCAGGTAAACCAAAGTTTCTAAACTCAAGAATACCCGATTTGAGATCGTTTCGGACTTGCTGGTGATACCTCCAAAGATCGTGAAGATACGCGCCTGTCAAGCCAGGGAAGTCGAGTTTGTCTCCCAAATCCTCGATGGCTATCGAGAGGCGCAATGTAATTCGCGCAGCTTGAACCGCCTCTTGATGAAGTTCGTGCTCGCGAGCAAGGAAATATATGTGGAGTGCTGTCTCTGGGCGAACGAATGTCGGATCCATCTGCGAGATGATGCCTCGAATATGGTTTAAAACCGAGTCCATTTGATACTTCTGGGCCACGGCTAGAAGTTCCATGACTCTCTCTGAGGTGGAAGGAAGGGTTGAAACGACGGGAAAAATGAAGGTGAGGAGGCTGTGAAGGGTCGCCCCGCTTTCTGGCAGCTTGATTACCGGGAACTGTTCTTGTTCTTCACCACTGGGGACGCCGGATGTGTTTGACTTGCTCTGTAGTATGAGCTCTCGAAGTACCGGTGAACTATTGATGATGTAAAGCTTGGGCACGTGGAAATCATGGGAGTCGTGCGAGCGAAGAACGATATCCGAGCCAGGGTAGTTGAAGTGTAAAGACTCGACTGAGGAGACCTCATTCGGTGAAGAGAGCTTAGGTACAGGAGGGCCCATGGCGATGGTGTTAGTAGCGATGTGCGATATGTCAACACGCCGTACTAGGTTTTAGAAGCGCCAGCTCAGCACCGCTTTTGGAACCCCTGGCACAAACCATCGGATGGATGAAGTAATAGCAGTACCACCAGCCGTTTTTGGAGCCAGCGCTCGTGCGCAGCAGATTCACAAGGTCTCATAAAGAATCATATTCAAACACGCATCGATAGAACCTGTATTGGGAAAGGGCCCAGCATTGTCAATTGGACGATGTGACGTGAGGTTCATGAGTCAGGTGAGCGGCAAGTTTGGAGTGCAGCCAAGAGTTAAGCCGCGGCAAAAGTTGCGCGCCGCATGAGTCATCCTCGCACATACCCAGGTTCGTTCGGGCAAATTTCTTATTTCCTTTACTTAGGTGACATGGCAAGACATCGTGATCTTCAATATCCCTGGCTAGTAATCATCTTGGATAAATCCAAAGGGCCTATCCTACCGGTTCAGCCTCTTGTAAACTGCTCTCCACGTCGGCTCGATGCATGGAGGCACCCGCATGCCAGTGTAATCTGCTTTTGCGGCGTATGCGTAGCACCGTGCTTTGCCAAAGTCTTCCTCCGACCTCTCTGCTGCTCCAGCGTCCACCCATCTGCGTCCGCTCACATTGACCGGCATTCTTTCGGGATGCTTGTGTTCGGTTTTGCGCACCCTACGCTCTTTTCCCCTCTCTGACATGATGTGAATCTTCGCTGCCAGGAAGGGGAGCAGAATGGTGGGAAACAGTCCCGAGGTTCTTGACCCACTGACAGTGCTCCATTCCTTGCCCGATTGGCGTGACTCTTGTGCTTAGACCTGTCGTTCCTTTATATTTCCGCGTTGCTGCTTCGGTTCTAGGTGTCCATCATGGTGTTTCTGCAGCATATGAAGGGACGGTGATCAAAGTATACTGGAATAGCGTCCTGTGGACTTTGTACTCCAGTCTGCGCGTCGGAGTCAAATACCTCTTGTTAAGCGCAGCAACGTCCTACTCTAGCCTAGCTGTCCCATGATACCGACCCTGGTCCTCTGGCAACAGCCTACCTTGTTGGAAATGAGGTTCTATATTGTAGATAGCAATGCGAACCGACAGCATGTGTTTCATAACCTGCGGGAGGAAGTGTAAATAAATAAATAAATAAACAAGAAAATACAGGAGTCGAGAACGATCCAGTCTTGACTGGGACAACGACAGACTGAGACGGCGAGAGGATAAAAAAACAACACAAGGCCGTGTCAAAAACTAATTCTCCAATCAAGTTGCATCAACATTAGTGAGGTTCACAGCAAATAACAAATGCAAACGATACATTCACCACGGTCTCCTTACTGAACATAAGCTGACAAAAATCGCCGTAAACCAAATCCTCGTCCGTTCAGGAACGCATGCAGAAAATTGAAGGAAGATCCAACGGGCTGTTCCCGACATCGCTTTTCATCCACTTGCTTCTCAGCTATCCACCCCACCCCGATCCCGCTAGGTCTTCCCCCCACCCCGATTCTGCCTCGTCTAACGCCCAATCAATTTCTGTCAGGTCTGACCGCTTGAGCGACTTGAACTTTGACTTGGGGACTCGGCGCCTCTTATGGTGGTGATTCGCTGCACGATAGAGTATGAGATCACGTAGTGCCCGTCCTTTGAATGACCGTAAATCTTCCCCAAGGGATTCGAACGTCATCGGGAGACCCAGGGTACGACGAGCCGCACGCTCCATTTCTGGATCGAGTCCCATGCTGCTTGCGATAGCATATGCACCGAAGGATTCGGACTTAGTATCTGGCCGAGAAAAATATCCACGTTTGACCTCTTCACGGATATGGGATTGCATCGACACCATGTCATATTTCTGGCAGGCAGCGAGCAACGCGAACACCTTTTTATAAGAGCGAGGTATGATGGGAGGGACGGGGTAGAGCAATGAGACGAGGCTATTAAGAAGGTCGGCGTTCTCGGGAACGTCGACTACAGGAAGGCCATCAACAAGTTCGTCAAGTGGTGGTTGTGGGAGAGAAACGAGGTCTTTGAAAAATGGTGACGACATGGCAAGCACTCCCTTGTGGACACGAAAGTTGACTTGGTCAGACGACCGAAGTATAAAATTCGCATCGGGGACGTCCAAAAATAATGGAGCGGACGGAGGAGCCAATTTTCCTGAGTCAGCAGTCGGTTCCTCCTTCACGAGAGCCAGAGTCGAATCTGCCTATGGGTGTTCAAGTTCGTATTAGTCATCGTGATTATACCTAGTCACACTAGCTCTACGTACCTTTTCTACCGTCGTACTAACGAAATTTGTCAGAGCCTCCCAGAAAGCGCGTCTGAGCTCGCCGGACAACTCCACACATGAACATGTTTTAGAAGAAGTTGCTATGGTCTCCTTGACGTGGCTTGCCCAATCATTTTCGAATGCGATGGGATCGAAGAGGTGAGGAGCATCCGCAATAGACTCGATGTACTTATCAAGCCATCGCGGAGGAGCGCCGTCGAGAACGAGGTTTTCGGGGGTCCGGCAACGCAGACGTTTGACGTCATCAGGTAAACCAGAGTTTCTAAGCCCCAAAACACCAGATTTGAGATCGCTTCGAACTCGCTGGTGATACTTCCACAGCTCGTGAAGATAGGCGCCTGTAAGGCCAGGGAATTCGAGCTTGTCTTCCAAATCCTGGATGGTCATCGGCAGGCGCAATGTAACTCGCGCGGCCTGAACCACTTCCGGAAGGAGTTGATGCCTTTGTGCGAGGAAATAGATGTCGTGCGCTGTCTCTGGGCGAATGAATGGCGGGTCCTTTCGGGCGATGATGCCTCGGATATGACTCGAAACTGACTTCATTTGATACTTCTGAGCTACCGCTAGGAGTTCCATTATGTTCTCGGAGGTGGAAGGAAGGCTAGGATCGACGGGGAAAATGAATGTAAGGAGGTTGTAAAGGGTCGTCCCGCTCTCCGGTAGTTTGACTACCGGAAGTGGCTCTGGTCCTTCACCGTTCGGGAGATCGGAAGTGGTTGAAATGTTTCGCATGAGGTGTCCAAGTACCGGGGAAGAGATGAGGATATAAAGCTTAGGCAGAGGGAAGTCACGGGAGTCGCACGAGCGAAGGACGATATCCGAGCCAGCATAATCGAAGGTCTCGCCTGTGACGACCTTGTTCGATTCCGGGGTTCCAGGACGCACTACGGGCATGGTGTGAGAAGGTTGCAATATGTCAATCCTCCGTAGCTTTTAAAGAGCCAGCACAGAGACGGCGCAAGCTAGAGGACGATATAATGATAGTCACGAGGCGTGGCCGCAGTGATAGATTCGGTGCTCGTACGCAGCAGGAGTACAAAGTCTCATCACGCACTGGCACTCGCAGCGATAGAACCAGGCCTAAATTGGAAAGGGGGTTGTCAAGTGGTCGGTTTGGCGTGAACCCGTAGTGGTTTGTGACGGCATCGTCTAACATATCAACAACTGGCAACCAGATACGCAGCAGAGGTTGAAGCCAAGCGCGCGTCCCCGCGAAGTCGGAATCGGTAAGACATCTTTAGCTGAAGGTACACACGAGTTAGTAAAGCTTCGAAGCTTCGGACAGTTTCGAACCAGCCTGCGCAAGGGCCTGCGGCTGCGGCTTATTTGCACGTACCCGTCGGTTCACGCGCTCACGCTCACGTGTAAGAGACTTTTAATTCCCACACTCGAATTTCGTCGGTCACACCCCCAGAACCCATACTATCGCCACCCTGGGTTATGCACCTGCACGGTGACTTGCAAATCTGAAAACTGCACTCGATCTCCACTTTCCTGTTATCCTCTCCTTCCAAAAAAATTACTCTAAATTTATTAAGATGTGTAGTTGCGGGATCACACAAAATAAAAGAGAAAAAAGGAAATCTCTGTGTACTGGGGGGTCTAAAAAATGGTGCATGCAGAATTTACCTGCATCTGCACCACGAGATCTTGCCGATCTCATTGACCTCTTGAAATTCTGTGTGACTAAGGTGTTAGTACATGTTCCAAATGTGATCCATGGAAATTTTGGAGCCATGGATCTAGTGATGGGAAAGTTCGGTTCTGAACTGTGGTCCGAACCTGAACTGAACTGAACTGAACTCTAATTTAGGTTCAGGTTCAGGTGTTGACCTGAACTGGACTGATGGTTCAGTTCAGGGTTCAGGCAATTCCTGAATGGTCTGAACCTGAACTGAACCCTGAACTGTTCAATCTCAAGTGGTGGTGGGCCATTGCTTGTGTGACTACCTTCCTTTTCTCACCCTCACCCTTGCCCTCCCTCCCATATTCAGTCGGTTGCTGCTTTTGGTTTCGGTGGTGCCTGCTTCTTGGGGCTGCGAGGCTGTATCCAGTACCTAATCCTCGTCTCTGAACCCCTTTCGGATACCCCAGTTATGATCTGGCAGAAATCTCCAGAACTTGAGTACGCCTGAAATTCAACAGTTGCCAAGACAGTTGCATGAGGAACCTATAATTAAACAATGGCTCAGACACTAACCACTGCCTGTACAATGTCACTGCCTGTTTAAGGTAACTCTCAAACTTCAGCATCATTGGAAAGTGCATGGGACACTCACAGTCATGCTGAAGTGATTCTGCTAGGGAGTAGTCCTTTAAGTTAGTCATCCAGGCACAGCCAGTCGATGTCCCTGATAACACTGCAGTGCCACTGTGAATGAATGTCACAGGAAGGATCACATTTTCTGATATCGCATGCAGAGTGGTGCGCTGGAATGAGGCATCCATAAAATGATTGGAATTGAGCGAATACCAATCTATGCCATCATAGAGGTTGGTTACGGCCAGAAACTTCCCATTGGGGGATACTGCAGAGCAACCTCTGAGCCAAATTGAGTGTCACGAGAGAATGAGAATGAGCCAGAAATAGTTGGTTGTGACTTACATCTTACAGGATCGAGGTTGTATGCGCCATTTAATCTCAAGAGTCTTTGGATCCCATGCTCTATAAATATGGCAGCAACGGCAGTTAGTAAAACATATGGGGTCTCAGTCATAAGAGGGTTCACATCACGCCATGATCTAGATATGTGACCAAAAGGATGTCATCATCAACTCCTAAGAAGTGAAGTGATTGAGCCATTGGTTTGGGCAGTTCCCCTTCCAATTCTGGGAATTTGGGTGGGTCAGGGAGCCAGGACACAGTATCCCAGGTAGCTATCAGCAAGGCCATCAGTCACTTTTGTCCCCTGGAGTTGGGAACCAAGATAGTGAACCAAGTGTTATGACGCCTACATTTTCTTTCTCATTTCTCACCCTTTCTTGATATTTATGACTCATGATGACTCTAGAAGGACACGTCGTCCTTAGCTAGGTGACAGGTCATCGTTACCCATATGACTCAGTACTAGGACACTTTGTCGTGACTCAGTCCTAGTACTCTATTGTTCTTTACTGTTACAGTGACGTGGACTTGGATACTGACACGTTGGTCTCTTAGCTCTCTATTGTTCTCCTTTACTATAAAGTCTCGTCCATAGGTAGCACATAGCCTTAGACTTGACTTCTTGTATCCTACGGTACTAGAGACAACAAGCAGAACCATCCCCACTCTATCACTCGCGTGATTAAGAATCTCCCTCTCACAACTCTTCTCAAAGTCCTTGTTTGACTTAGCAGAGAGTTACTCGTCATCAGAAGCTTACTAAGTTCTCTTCGAACTTAGTACTCTCACACCGAACCACAGTCCAGACTCCTTAGTGTTCCTGTCATTGTAAACGTAACCCACGTCGGGTGAATGTCCCTACCGTGACGTAACATTAAGTCAAGTCTCTAAAGACAGACACACTGGGGAAACAGAACAGAAGACTTACTCAGTCTAGAAGCGTAGCGGGATTTATTCCATTCGTAATCGAAAGACGAATCGAAGACAATCTACCTTCACACATCAGAGGAGCAGCCCGTTGGAACGAAGCCAACAACACAGAAGGATATCAAGTTTACGACATCCTTAGCCAGAACTACCTCGAAGTCGAGTACGACGAGGACAACAGACAGTGGTACTTTATACAGCAAGACTCTAGATCTCGCCGTTGGGTAGCCACACAACCAGTACCTTCCCAATACAACTTAGGAAGACAGTCAATCGCTCCCTCTACAGTCGCCGCAGCAGCAGTCGACGACACAGAAACCGGACATAATCAAAGTTCCACCGCTATAGAGCATAATCAAAGTCTCTCAATGGCAACACAGACCATGCCAGTAATATCCACGGCAGCAGCAGCCCTTACCCTCGCAAATACGAAGCCAGGGAAGGTACACTCATTCTTCAGACCTGGCAGTGGACCGCCAGGAGGATCTGGAGGACACGGACCAGGAGGACCACCAAGCGGGCCCCCTGGAGGACCACCTGGAGGACCACCAGGCGGACCAGGATCCATTTTCGGGCATACAGGCCCCGGAGGTGGAGGAGGTGGCGGAAGCAAGTTAGGCGGAAACCACCCAACCATCTTTGATGGCGATAGATCAAAGGCCAATAATTTCATGACGGAATTCAACCTTTATCGAATCACAAATCATGACACCGATCATATGGCCAACCCCATGAAACGCGCAGCGCTCTTCCTAGGCTTTATTCAGGGGCCAATCGTCCAAGCCTGGATTCAACGTCAAACCCAGTGGATAGTGGATCAACTAACCACGGGAATGGCTGATACGGACGAAGGATACTGGACTCATATCTCCAATGAGTTCCAGTCCGCCTTCCAGGACACTGGTGCCAAGGAACGCGCACAGGACAAATTGCGTAACCTCCCCTTCATTCCAGGAGAGGTGGACACATTCATCGCTCAATTCGAAACATTGGCACATGAGGCCAACTTCCCCATCGACGCCGACAACACCATCACTATGTTCGCCGCTAAACTCCCATATAAAATGATGCAACACATTTTATTGGTTGTCAAACCCATTGGCTTCCAGAATTGGGCATCAGCAGTACGAAACTACCACAAGGACAATACCTTGGTCCAGAATGTGGCAGCAATCGGAGCAGATGGGACGGGAAGAAAAAACAAACCGATGAACAAAACAGGGTTCTCCCCTCAGCAATGGGCCAAGATCCTAAATGTCAAAATGCCATTGGACCCCAACGCAATGGACACTAGGGCCGATAGATCCCGTTCCTATAATAGGAATAAAGGAACCCGCGGACGTGCTTCTACTACGGAAGACACCCAGAAACAGCGAGCAGAAGGCCGTTGTTTCACCTGCAACAAACAGGGGCATATCTCACGCAACTGTCCTGATAAAACACAGAAGAAGAAGTCTCAGGTTAAAGCAAAGAAAGCCGAGACTTCGGATCAGGACAGCGACAGTGAAACCGAAGACCCGAAGCCCATGGACCTTGACACTTATGTGCGACTTGGGAAATCACTCCCAGAAGATACCAAGATTGCTATCATAAGGAAGGCCATTGAGGCGGAGCAGGGGGCGGAAGGCGACGACGCGGATTTTTAAGAAGTGCAACCCCGACGGCCTGGGCGCGCACACTAGGACTCAAGAGTGTCTTTGCTTGTAAATACAAAAGTCTACGAATCCCAACTCTTTTACAATCATCGCACTCGAAGGCCGAAAGACAAGTTCTTGTCGATTCTGGAGCAACCGACAATTTCATAAACCCAAAGCTCCTTAGAAAAATGAAGATTGGGCAAGTCCCACTTCAGAGAACGCGGAACATCTGGAACATTGATGGAACGCACAACAAAGCCGGTTCAATAACGCACTATGTGGACCTACAAGTACGAGTCGGAGCCAAAGTCCAGGACATGAAGTTCCTGGTAACCGATATCGGAGAAGACGAAATCATCCTTGGGTACCCCTGGCTAGTAGCCTTCCAACCAATTATCGATTGGAAAGAAGCGGTACTTGACGAGAGCATGCAACCATTGGTCATCAAAACCTTAGGATTGCCAATAGAAGATGAAGTTGCACGAGTACGCAAGGCGTGGATTCGCCGAGCAGAGACACTGGCAACTCCCGGAGAAGAAATCTATGTTTCATACATGGATCAATCAAAAATCCGGAAAACATCTACAGCCGCGCAAATGGCGGCTAACGCACAAGGAAAAGAAAAACCTTGGGACCAAATAGTTCCTCCACAGTACCACAAATGGAAGAAGGTCTTCTCAGAAGAAGAGGCAAGGAGATTCCCGGAACATCAACCCTGGGACATCGAAATCGATCTTACGGAAGATGCACCAAAAATATTGGATTGCAAGATATACCCTTTAACACTTACAGAACAGGGAAAACTTGATGAATATATCAAGGAAAACCTGGAAAAGGGATACATCCGACCATCGAAATCGCAGTACTCGTCTCCCTTCTTCTTTGTGGGAAAGAAAGATGGGAAATTACGTCCGGTGATCGACTACAGGAAGCTAAACTCATTCACGGTACCTGATCGATACCCACTGCCACTTATCCAAGAACTAGTGGATAAAGTCCGTAACGCACGGATCTTTTCCAAGATGGATGTACGTGCTGGATACAACAATATCCGAGTAAAGGAAGGCGACGAACACAAAACAGCATTCAAAACCAATATGGGACTTTATGAAAACACAGTTATGCCCTTCGGTCTTAAGAACGCGCCAGCAGTCTTTCAGAGATTCATGAATACGGAATTCACAGATCTTACTGCAACTGGCCAAGTCATCATCTATATGGATGACATTCTTATTGCAACCGAAGATAATATCACAAAGCATCGCAAACTGGTACACCAAGTCCTGGAAAGGCTGTTGAAGTTGGACCTATATCTCAAACCCAGCAAATGTATCTTCGAAACCAGAAAAGTCGAATTTCTGGGAGTATTACTGGAAAACGGCACAGTCACTATGGACCCGGTCAAGGTCGCCGGAGTAAAAGAATGGAAGACACCCAAGAATGTGAAAGACATACGCAAATTCCTTGGGTTCTGTAACTTTTACCGACGATTTATCCGAGGATTTTCACAAATTGCAAAAGCACTTAACGAACGCCTCAAAAAGGGTGCCCAATGGACATGGGGCGAACCCGAAGAAAAGGCTTTCCAGGAGCTTAAACGGCGCATATGCGAGGAACCAGTCCTGTTACAACCCGATCAGACGAAACCATTCGAAGTCGAAGTAGACGCATCAAATTACGCTATTGGTGCTGTCTTGATGCAAAGGGACGACAAAAATATCCTCCACCCAGTCGCATTCTTCTCAAAAACCATGAATGAAGCTCAAAGAAACTACGATGTTTACAATCGGGAGCTTCTGGGATTAAGAGAAACGCTTAGGACTTGGAGGCCATATCTGCATCAAGCCAAGCACAAGGTCAAAGTACACACGGACCACGCCAATCTACTATTCTGGAAGAATCCAGGAGAACATAATAGAAGAGTGGCGCGATGGCACGCAGAACTGATGGAATACGACTTCGAACTGGTTCACATATCTGGAAAGAAGAATGGACGCGCCGATGCCCTATCTAGACGCCCTGACCATGATACAGGAGACGACGATAATAAGCAACTTGTGGTGTTACCACCAAAGTTCTTTAGTCGTGCATATGCCCGAATGACGAAAACGGAAGCATATCAGTCGGTCCAAGACAAAGTCGAGCAGGATCAGCAGGAAAACCAAGCTAGTATCCTGCAAATCAAGAAATGGACCAATACCCACCAATTGATAAAGTTAAATTCAATCTGGTGGAAAGGCGAATCTGGACGGCTTGTTGTTGCCGGAGACAACAATCTGAAGAGGGGGGTAATTAACTTTTACCATGACTCCCCACCAGCCGGACACCCGGGAATTTCAAACACATTCGAACTGGCAAAACGAGACTTCTGGTGGCCAAACATGAAACAAGATGTGGAGCAATACGTCAAAGGTTGTGCCGTGTGTCAAGCAAACAAAGTAAACACGAGGCCGCTCAAACCTAGTTTAATCCCCATCACACCAGAACATACCTTGCCATTTCAGACAATCGCAATGGACTTCATCACGAAGCTACCGGTCTCAGAAGGATATGACACGATCCTCACGATCACCGACCATGACTGTAGCAAAGCAGCGATTTTCATCCCCTGCAAGGAAACAATCACGGCAGAAGGAGTCGCAGACCTTTACCTGAAATATGTCTACCCGCGATTTGGAATCCCCAAGAAAGTAATCTCAGACAGAGACACCAGATTCACATCGAAATTCGCAAAAGGACTATGTCAAGCACTGGAGATATACCAGAATATCTCCACCGCTTACCATCCACGTACCGATGGACAGTCTGAAAGAACAAACCAGTGGCTCAAAGGATACCTTCGGTGTTATTGCAAAGAACATCGGAGGGACTGGCGCAAGTGGTTGCCAATAGCAGAAGCCGCGCATAATCAATGGCCTAATGCTACCACCAAGAAAACGCCTTATGATTTGATCATGGGATATACGCCACAAGTCAACTGGTCGTCTATTCCCAGTCAGGTGCCAGCAGTAACGGCACGAATAGAAGAACTAGACAAGATAAGGGACGATGCCCTGAAAGCAATAGCAAAGGCGCAAGCAGACATGAGAAGAACTCGGTCGGGAAACAAAAGATTCAAACCCTACAACAAAGGCGATCAAGTATGGATCGAGGGAACAAATCTTAGAACCCTGGACCCTACAAGCAAATTAGGACAAAGACGATACGGACCGTTCAAAGTGCTGAAACGATTATCAGACGCGGTGTATCGTGTGGAGCTGCCAAGACAGTGGAAGATCCATAACGTGTTTCATGCGGATCTAATAACACCATATAAGGAAACGGAACTCCACGGTCCTAACTTTACCCGACCACCACCAGACCTGATTGATGGCGAAGAAGAATACGAAGTAGAGAAGATACTAGACATGAAACAGAAAGGACGAGGGCGCAAGATGCACTACCTAATCAAGTGGAAAGGATATCCCACGAGTGACAACTCTTGGGAACCCGCAGAAAACGTACAAGCGAAGGACTTGATCAAGAAGTACAAAGAAGAACAAAGAAGACAGGACAAGGGCAAAGCTAGGAATCTATAAAAGAGTGAAGCAAGCAACGACAAGAGACATCCGCTTCACTCCCCATTACACCCCATTCCTATTACCACCCTTCACATCCTTCACCATTCATCCCTTGTTTAAACCCCTCGTCATTATAAAGAAAAATGTCGACGACCTCATCCTCCTTTGAGCTGGTGTACCCAGACTCGCTATCACCATCTATCCCATCTACCCCCAGTCCCATCCAGTCACCACCCAAGTCGCCTCTTTCAATTAGTCCAAAATTGGAAGAGGGACTTCCACCATCCCTGTCCAGCCCAGTACGCCACTGGACAGAAGGACTCCCTTCCCCCACCTGGAACCTCACTCCACCCCAGTCACCACTCCCCTCTAACGTACCAGAGGGGACCCCAGTCACCTCCCTTCCACCCCAGTTGGCACGACGCACAGTGCCACTTAAGGGAAAGAAGAAGAGGTTCGCTCCCTATGCCACTATGAAGAGTGGGCAGAAGGAGCCGAAGAGGTGTTTCCAGTGTGGCTCAGGGAGCCATCTCAAGAAGGACTGCAAGACAGCTAGGGGACGGCCACTGTGCCCCTACTGTGGGAGTATTGGGCACGAGGAGGATGACTGTCCCCAGTTGGAGCCAGAGCTCCCAGAGTTGATGAAGAAGGCCCAAGGTCTCCCTCAGTTGTCGTTGAGGGAGAAGGTAGAGATCATGTGGAGTAGAGAGTGGACGCCACAGGTGTGCTCCTATTGCTGGGTTAGGAACCCAGGGCACAGGGAGGTAGAGTGTTGGCAGCGGGAGATGTGCTGGTCCTGCAGAGGGTCAGGCCCAGCAGGGTATCTCAGGAGGCACGTCTGCAAGTTATGGGCAGACGAGCCTGAAGTCTTCATGCATGAGGACTATGACGATTACGATTATGACATGTTCCAGGGTAGAGACTAGGTGCAGTTGGGGCAACTGCACATCTGAAAGGGGGGCTATGTTATGACGCCTACATTTTCTTTCTCATTTCTCACCCTTTCTTGATATTTATGACTCATGATGACTCTAGAAGGACACGTCGTCCTTAGCTAGGTGACAGGTCATCGTTACCCATATGACTCAGTACTAGGACACTTTGTCGTGACTCAGTCCTAGTACTCTATTGTTCTTTACTGTTACAGTGACGTGGACTTGGATACTGACACGTTGGTCTCTTAGCTCTCTATTGTTCTCCTTTACTATAAAGTCTCGTCCATAGGTAGCACATAGCCTTAGACTTGACTTCTTGTATCCTACGGTACTAGAGACAACAAGCAGAACCATCCCCACTCTATCACTCGCGTGATTAAGAATCTCCCTCTCACAACTCTTCTCAAAGTCCTTGTTTGACTTAGCAGAGAGTTACTCGTCATCAGAAGCTTACTAAGTTCTCTTCGAACTTAGTACTCTCACACCGAACCACAGTCCAGACTCCTTAGTGTTCCTGTCATCGTAAACGTAACCCACGTCGGGTGAACGTCCCTACCGTGACGTAACACCAAGATAGAGAAAGAGAACAGAACAAACTGATAGTTCCCTGCTGTTTATCTTTCCTGCCATGTGGGTGCAGGTGATGAGGTCAGGAGTGGGTGAGAATGAGACTGGGTAAGGCCAGGGTGGAAAGGATGAGACCAGTGAGGGTCAACAAGCTGGGCAAGGGTGTGAGAACAAGGGACCAAGGGGTGAAGGGGGAAAGGGTGAGGGTGAGGGTGAGGGTGAAGTTCTGGAAATGACTAGCAATGAACTAACCCACTAGTACTAAGACTGGTTGCAACCACAAAGAAAACCAGTTAAGACTAGTTGTGAACCGGTCTCAGAAAAGACTGACCAAGAGTCCAAGACTGGTCTTTTCATGAACTGGACTGATGTGGACCAGTCCATTGTAGTTCTGGCCCAGTCTTTGTGAATTTTACATCTAGTGCAACTGGTTCTGGTCCATTTGCACAACCATTAGCCCAAAAGACCAGACTGGACTAGTGATTGACAGGGGTAACTCCAGGGTAAAACACCTCCTACCCTTATGCTACCCCCCAAAAACCCTTACACCAACCTGTCAACTGAATGGGGTCCAACAGCCACCACCATCCATTGCACATTGGTGGGTGCAGATTCAAGTTTCTTGCTTCATATCCATTTTGATCCACTTGTATGTTTTATCTAATGATTAGTTACCACTTGTACTAGCAAGAGAAAGTGTAATCAATTAGTTTCTCTGCAAAAGCAAGTTTTTTGTGGGACTTTGCCTCCAAACTATGCTCAAATTTATGATTATGTAATCAGGCACACAGGTTTGGGTTCAATTTGGTTCGAACCTGAACTGGACCCTTTTGAACCTGAACCAAGGTTCAGTTCAGGTTCAGGGAATTAGGCTGAACTGAACCAATGGTTCAGTTCAGGGTTCAGGCAATATGGGCTCTGAACTGAACTGAACTGAACTTTCCCATCACTACATGGATCCTATCCGATTAAATTGTAGATGAGAATCTTACCTTTGAGGCCTTCAGAGGTGACGAGCATGTGACAGATTCAATCTCCACTACTATAAGGCACGATTTCCGTCGTCTTGCATGTTGCGTCGCGTCCTCCACAAATGCCGAAGTGCCGTGAACTTCCAAAGGTGTGACATCGCGTGACAAACAATTTGCAGAAGTGCGAGAAAACTTGGTCGTCTGCTGCACTTCTACACCACTTAATAATAAAAAAAGAAAAATCACTGTTATATTGAGTGTACATTTCTCTACTACTATGTAAAATTTGAGGTACATACGATGTGTTGTTGAGGGTGTGGAAAATGTTTAGTACCTTTTTTGTAAGACCCAGGGACTGATAGTATAGTAACTTACTAACTACCCGAAAAAGGTATACTGTACTGTACCACGGCAAAAGATCATGCACTCGTCGCCAATTATGCACTGCGGGATACCGAAACGGAAACTGCCAACCTGGGTTATGTAGAACCAAATACTTTGAGTGGAGCCTAAGGCCTAATACTAAGGCCCGTTCGGTCTCAATGAATATCTAAATACCAGGCTCACTCTGGAAAATTTCTTATTTCCTTTGATTATGTGACATGGAAGGACATCGTGATCTATAATACATCCCCTTGCTAGTAGTTGTCCAGAATAAATCCATATCCGACCAGTTCAGCTTCTGGTTAACTGTTCTCCACGTCGATTGATGCATGGAAGCTTAGTACGCATGCCGGTGTAATCTGCTTTTGCAGCGTATGCGTAGCACCGTGCTTTTCCAAAGTCACCCTCCGACATCTCTGCTGCTCTAGCGTCCACCCATCCGCGTGACATTGACCGGCATTCTTTCGGAATGCTTGTGTTCGTTTTTACGCTCCCTACGCACTTTTCCCTCTCTCTGACATGTGACTACGCCTTCGCTGGGAGAACAGAAGGATGGGAAATGGACCCGTGGTTCTTGACCCACTGGCGTGCTCTTGCTCGACTATTCTTTGCCCGATTGGCATGACTCTTATGCTCAGGCGTGTCATTTCTTGTTCTCTCCACGTTGACCCTTTCGGTCCGATGTGTCCGTCATGACGCGTTTGAAGAATAGAGTGTGCCGATGATAAAAACTTGGCGAAGAAACGCCCAGTGGACCATCGTGGTCATTAGGAAATCACTCGGCCCAGCCTGCGCTGGATCTTCTGAAACCTCATGTCAAGCACTCAAACGTTCTAGTCCAGCCCTGATGTCCCTTGATTCCGACGCTGGTCACTGGCCGGCCGCCTTGTTGGAAACGAGGTTTTATATTGTAGATGGCAATGCGAACAGACAGCAACTAACAAATGTGAACGATACATACACCGCGGTCTCCTTACACGAACTGACAAAATTGCTGTAGTGAATCCCAAATCCAAGTCCTTTCATAAACGCATGCAGAAAATAGAAGGAGGATCCAAAGGGCTGTTCCCGATATTCGTCTTCATCGCTTTTCCTTTACTTACTCCTATCCACGACGTGACCCCCACACCGGTCGTGCTATTTGTGCCCAATTGAGCTTTGACTTGGGGACTCGGTACCCCTTATGGTGATTCGCTGCACGATAGAGAATGAGGTCGCGCAGTGCCCGTCCTTTGAATAGCCGCAAATCTTCTCCAATGGATTCGAACGTCATCGGGAAACCCAGGGTAAGACGAGCTGCATGCTCCATTTCTGGATCGAGTCCCATGCTGCTTGCGATAGCATATGCACCAAAGGCTTCGGTCCTACGATCTGGCTCGGGAAAATATCCACGTTTGACCTCTTCACGGATATGGGATTGCATCGACACCATGTCGTATTTCTGGCAGGCAGCGAGCAACGCGAACACCTTTTTATAAGAGCGAGGTATGATGGGAGGGACGGGGTAGAGCAATGAGACGAGGCTATTAAGAAGGTCGGCGTTCTCTGGCACTTGGACTACAGGAAGACCATCAACAAGTTCGTCAAGTGGTGGCTGTGGGAGAGAAAGGAGGTCTTTGAAAAATGGTGACGACATTGCGAGCACTCCTTTGTGGACACGAAAGTTGACTTGGTCAGACGACCGAAGTATAAAATTCGCATCGGGGACGTCCAAACACAATGACGCGGATGGAGGGTCCCAATTTCCAAAGTCGAAATTTGACTCTTCCTTCACGAGGGCCAGAGTCGAATCTGCCTATAGGTGTTCGGATTAGTCATCGAGGCGATGCTGCCTAGCCACACTATCTCTACGCACCTTTTCTATCGTCGTATTAACGAAAGTTGTCAGAGCCTCCCAGAAAGCGCGTCTGAGTTCGTTGGAGAAGTCCACACATGAACATGTGTTAGAAGAAATCGCCATAGTCTCCTTGATGTGGCGTGCCCAATCATTTTCGAACGCGATGGGATCGAAGAGATGAGGAGCATCCGCAATGGACTCGATGTACTTATCAAGCCATCGCGGAGGAGTGGCGTCGAAAATGGGTTTTTCAAGAATTTGACAACGCAGCCGTTTGATGTTATCAGGTAAGCCAGAGTTTCTGAACTCAATAATGCCCGATTTGAGATCGCTTCGCACTCGGTGGTGGTACTTCCACAGCTCGTGAAGATAGGCGCCTGTCAAGCCAGGGAATTCGAGCTTGTCTCCCAAATCCTGGATGGTCATCGGCATGCGCAATGTCACTCGCGCGGCTTGAACTACTTCTGGATGGAGTTGATGCCTTTGTGCGAGGAAATAGATGTCGTGCGCTGTCTCCGGGCGAATGAATGGCGGATCCTTTCGGGCGATGATGCCACGGATATGACTCGAAACTGACTTCATTTGATACTTCTGAGCTACCGCTAGGAGTTCCGTTATGTTCTCGGCGGTGGAAGGAAGGCTAGGGTCGACGGGGAAAATGAATGTAAGGAGGTTGTAAAGGGTCGTCCCGCTCTCCGGTAGTTTGACTACAGGAAGTGGTCCATCACCGTTCGGGATGTCGGAAGTGGTTGAAACACTTCGTATGAGGTGTTCAAGTACCGGGGAAGAGATGAGGATGTAAAGCTTAGGCAAGGGGAAATCACGGGAGTCGCACGAGCGAAGGACGATATCCGAGCCAGGGTAATCGAAGAAGGTGATGACCTTGTTCGGTTCAGGGGTCCCAGGACGCACTATGGGCATCTTGTGAGAAGTTTGCGATATGTTAATCCTCCGTAGCCTTTGAAAAAGCTCTTGAAAGAGCTAGCACAAAGACGGCGCAATGTGGCGCAAGCTAGAAGTCTATGTACTAGTAATGTCAGCCACGAGGCGTGTTAGATCATCCGGTGCTCGTCCACAGCATGTGCGCAACGTCTCATCACGCACTGGCACTCGCATCAATAGAACCGGGCCTAGACTGAGAAAGGGTTTGTCAAATGGTCGAAGTGGCGTGAATCTATACAGTAGTGGGCTGTGACGGCATCATCCAGCATAGCAACCAGCAATCAGATGCGCAGCAGAAGTTGATAAGATAGCAATCAAGCGCGCGTCCCCGCGAAGTCAGAATCGGTAAGACATCTTCAGTTGGAGGTGCACACGACGTGTACTATTTGAGTTAAAGCTTCGCTACGGCTTACTATATACTAGCTGACTCAACATTTCTTAAAGGCTGAATTTATTGCAAGGTTTATTGCAAGGCTTATTACATGCACCTACAAAAAAACAGCGGGGCCTGAAATCATGCAGAAGCGATTAGAGGAGAGGCGGGGCACGCAGAAAAGTAAAGAAAGCGATTGGGAGCTGTAAAACTCTGCCAAGTTTCGTGATACTGTCCTGTAAGCTGACGGTGCAAGCTACTCAAGTACGACCGCCAAATACGTATATACTCTGATACATTTCCAAGGCAGTATTCAAGCTCAAGTTCGTTTACAAAAAGTCTCTACTCTGGCCAATTCTCTGTCCATTCGTTACAAACCAAGTCGAAAAATCTCACAATTCTTCATTTCCTTACCAAAACAAGACAGGTGATTGTTATCACAGGGCCGTAGCTGCTGTATTGCCTCCAAGTTCAGAGTAAAGCACGTCATTGTTGCTCTTGCGGCGACTATGACTGCCATCGCGACGCTCATTCTTGAAGTAGTTTGAGATGAGGAACGCAACGTCTGACGATGAACAGAACCGGCATTAATCAGAAACTGTCGGCCCTAGATACAAATCTGAAACTGACCTAGAGACTGCTCGAAATTCAGGCGGGGATCACAGAAGCTCTGAAAATAGTGGATGAGAAGAGCCCCCGAGGAATATGATAAGCATGGAAATACAACCTGGTAGCGAAGACCGAGCTGCTCCTCGCTGAGCTCCATGCTCCCACCGAGACACTCGGTGACGCTATAGCCCGCCTCGTTGAGCTCGCCTGTGAACTCGAGGCTGACGCCGCCGAGACGCGATCCGCACTCGCTATGAATGCGCAGGCACGAGGTCAGCTCACTGATGATCGTGCCAAAGTGGCGCGTCTTCAAGCCTGTCGACGAGGTGAGCGTACTGCAGGCGCATTTAGGAGGAGCCGTTAGCGTGTCTGATACATATGCGACAAAGAGCTGCGGCGCAAGCTCACTTTCCATGCATCGGGTCGCAGATCCAGATGACAGGATGGCCCGATTCTTGGACGGCTTTTATGTGAGTCGCTAAATGCGTAGCAATCTTCAAAATCGTTTGGTGAGGATCAGCTGGAACCAAAGGGGTGAATTAGAAGCACCTTGTTAACTCCATAGCGAGTGATTAGCGTCACCCTTCCGCTATGGCGTTCGGGGTTTACAACTGAGGGTTCAGTCAGTCTCCAGGGGCGAGCAAGTTACCCAAACGCGGGACTGACTGTCAAGGAGCGTGACAAGCTCATCCGCGGCCATCGAGGGCCCGACCTTAACTCCGATCGGATTGCGTATCCCGCGGAAGTACTCGATGTGAGCGCCGTTCAGCTGCCTCGTCCGGTCTCCCACCCAAAGGAAGTGCGCGGAGGTATTGTAGTACTTCTTGGGTGCGGGAGTTCCAAGCTCGCGAGAAATGGTTGAATCCGGGATGCTATACATCCGAGTCATGGCTTCTTCGTAGTCGAGAAGGAGTCCTTCGTGGCTGATGGACGCGCGCTAGTTTAAGAAATTTTCTGATACTCGTGAGAGAAGCAGGTTACCTCGTGTAGAGGTCAGCCTCTCCCAAGGCTCCACGACCCCCTCCACGTTCGTAGCTCTGCGCCTCACGTCCAGAGGCCAGGCCGATCGTCCGAGTGAAATCGAGAGCGTCGGAAAGTCCTTGCGAAATGGCTTCGTATTCATCCCTGTCAAGCCCGACCAGGGTCAACCACGCAACGTATGTGCGCCTGCTTCAAAACGCACCTCAGGGACGGCGACCGTACATGTAACAAGGACCAGTCCCGTGGATGATGCAATGAGGCAAAACCGGAGGTAAGAAGGCCCCGAATGTGGTTTAGTGTGGCTGTTGAATGGAAGTACGCGCTGCGTGGGTTCAGAAGCCAGACAACAGGTGGAGAAAAATTATAAGGGATGCGCACCTCAACAGCCTTTCAGGGTCTGGAGTTCGCTCGTCTGGGTTGAAGCTGATAAAAGGTAAGAGAGAGGAATATGCGTGTCGGGTGGGCGTAATCATTACCCGTTCACATTGTCTCCCCTGTTGGTTTACCATGTGAATAGATGTGAGTGAAAACGTTAGGAAGCGCCTTACCGAAAGATCATGACGTCACGACCCCCAACCTTTTCGGTCGCACTGCTTCTTGGCTTGGCATACTGACCGGCAATTCGACCGATGCGGACCTATCACTGTATGAGCCTGGACGAGCGGTAGAGAGAAAGGCTGCTGGAGGGAACATACCACCGGGAGACGAGCTCCCCAGGTCAAGATGAGCGAGAAGGACAATATGAGCCCAACTTTCGCAGAAATATTTTCCTGTGGCAGAGATCAATGAGCGCTCGATCAAGGTGGTCCCGGAAGCCGAACCTGAGTACAGGCCTCGAAGCTTTCGGCACAATCACCTGCATGCAATAGGAATGCCTCATTTTTTTGCACGAGGCTCAATTGGTGGCGAAGTCGTTCGATCTTAACGGGGCGGATTTGCTACAAGCTCAACAAGATGATGGTGCAGGCGTACCTCAGATGGGGTGACAAGCGGAGGCAAGGCTTTGACTTTGTTCAGGACCCTATATAAATACGCGCATGAGTAACCAGACGGCATTCCAGTAGCTTGATCGTCGCACTTATTAAGATGAGCCTCATCAGGATATTTGACGGACTAAAAAAATGGGAATGAGCCATCTGCCGACGGCGAGGCAGAGAGTGATAATACCTGAGCAGCTTCTTTGCTCCTCCACGATGTTGGAACCCAATCTTCAGCATCCATTTCGACGGTTCTGCGGTTATATGCGTCGGCGGGAACAAGACTCTTGACAGACGAGGTGGCAGCAAAGAAGAGAGTTGGTATTTGTAGAAGACACTTGGCTCAGGTCGCACATGTGTCGAACGCCGGCAAACACGGTCCAAACATCGAAGAGCTACCTAGTCCACACTTAGGCAGAGAGATCCCGTATTGAATGACGGGCGATCTTACGCCGCAGCGCTACTTGCTTGTATTTCGGTACGAATACCCTATTTTTCCAGATATCAGTAAACAACGATGCGAATGAACTCTGAGACTACACTGACAGCGAAAGTGCTGAGCAGTACACACAAAAACGTACACAAATGCAGGAAAACCCGCTGGATGTCCGTAAGTGCGGCGTATACTGTCTTACTTTACAGCGTTGCCTGGCGTGGCATCACTGACTGTATGGCGCCGAGACGGAGTGATCCGATAAATTTGTCATTTCTATTTGATATCCCTCGAAAACCCGAGGCTCGGTTTGGCTAATCTTGGCCAGGAAAAGCTTCATTGTATGCGCGCTCCCTTTTCACCCATCAACGCATCACTGCATCACCACCCATGCTAATAACAGCTCAAAGTCATGCGTTGACCACCTTTGTCCTTATAACACGCGCGGAATTTGAAAAACAATGCTTGTGTTGGAGACCCATGTGGAGACCGGAGTCTCCACACTAAGCTACCGGTGAAGCCGGTGAAGTGGGATGAAGCCTTAGGATCCAAAAGTGAATAAAGAAGAACATTTCCCTAGGGACAGGCTGAGGAGAAGACAACTTTCCTGTTCACTACAAATAAAGACGGTAATATAATAACCGAACTCGCAAAGTCGTTGAACAAAAGCAGAGGAGAACCCGCACGGTGCGAAGGAGAATTGAGACCGTACCTGTAGCTTTATACAATCGGGCTAAGGGGTAGATCATTCGGGGGACGAGGTAGAATAAAAGTGTGGGAAGAGGTGGACGCAAGAGAGGCAATGACGTGTGGGAATGGTGCTCCGCAAGAAGCGCCGTCGTGCGGCTACCACATGATTGATGTAAGATGGGCCTCCTTGTGGGAGAAGTCACTTCTGGGCGGGAAGTATGAGCGATGAGCGAATGCGAAATCCAGCTTCACCTGGGTGGCAACTATGTGACGAAAGTGCTGCTGCACACCCACCCGATGACTTGAAAGACAGAGGCTAAGAGGAAGACACCCTGAAGCAGAGACATACGAAGAGGGAGACGGCAAAAGCCGATAACAGTAGAGAACGAGGGCCGCTGGTTAGCGCTGTCATCCATGACGGAGGCATGACGGAGGTGCGAGCATCCAAGACGTGCACGCTGACGTCACCTTCAATGTTAATTTCTGCCCCTGCCCACGAAGCGTTCTTTCAGGGCAGAAAGGGAATCGTCCACTTACACAGGCCATCAGGAACTGGAACCACTTCTTGTCCGGACGAGGTACACAGGAACGGAAATGGAGTAGCATGAATTTTTGGGCTTTGCTGGGGGTGCGTTGACGATGACTTTAAGAGGAGAGGCTCATACGAATTTGCTTGCTCGAAATTCGGTTGATGGGGAACGGAAGAGACGTCAACTAAGGTAGCAGAGATTGGTTGTGAGGTTCCCAACTCTTCAACCCGGCTTCAAGTTGCACAGCTCCTGGCTTTGCGGAAAAGGCGGGGCCATCGCGTATGATTGCTCCAAGAGACAGTTGGGAGACCCTGTTGGGTCGTTTTGCTGATGGTCACGTGTAGTTGAGACCCAGTCAACAATGATTATGTCATTATGTCCCACGGCACCGGTGTTTCTGCTTCCTGTTCAGTGCCAGTGGCAATTAAACCCACAGCCTTGTCCGGGGTTAGATAAGGGCGTAACTGGGATGACGATGGAAGCAAGGGTTGTACGATGTAAAAGGGTCACCAAATTTGCATGGCCCTGGCGAAACGTTGCCCCTGGAGGCACTGTGGCGAAGACCCAAATGTGGTGCCACAAGCACAGTTCGTAATTTGTCGATGTGTGCAGCATTTTTATCCCATTTCCTTGCTAATCGGTTTCTCGTGCGCAGCACGACCAATCGCAGCTGACTTGCTCTTGACTTTCAGATAAAGGAAGTGTGTCGCTCAAGTTCTTGACCTTGTGTACTCACAGCAACTCCGAATCTGGGCTCTGGGTGGGCCGATGCCTCCCTGGAATTGAAGTTCCTCATCTCAGCGTAGAACATCCGAGTCTGATCTACTGTGATTTGCGCAGTCGGAAACTCCGCGTCATGTACAGTCAACCTCAATGCGTATGAACCACTCTGAGCGCCACCTGTCGGGTATGGTCCATTGCTGCTGCCAACATTGCTGCTGCCAACACAACCAATCTCGGGTGATTTTCCCAGTATCGCATGGAACGGTGCCACCTATCATATTATCACGCTCCTTGAGGCAGGGTCGAATAACCACCAATCCCCGCAGCACTGTCGGCGCTTGGCTGTGTCCTAGTCGTCAGTCGGCTTGTCAGTCCTGATGCTTTCTGTCTTGGTGTTGTGGCAAAGACGTCCGTCTGTTCGCCTCTGCTTGTGTCATCGGAGAGGGTATGCGTCTCATAACTTCCCATCTCGGCGATAGGATTAAATTAGGAGACGCCTGGTGCAGAGACTCCCTCAGTAGCTTCGTTGGTTCGAATGTGCCTTATCATATTCGGTGTCGGTGTCTCCGGGAAACGTCTAAGCTCCCAGTATCCACTTTCAAATTACTTGAAATAAGAAACAACTTTTCCTCGTTTCCCGTTTGGTCTGCGCATCAAACGCTTTGACCACAGTGTAGAATGAAGACATAAACGATTGGCCTTCACGAGATAACTGCCCCCTGTGCTTTGGGACTGACTAGATCATGACACCATTCCGCAGCATTCCTCCCCCGCCACCCGAGGCGCTGAACTCTCGGACTTCCTTACGAATGAATGTTTCGGTCCGGCTTCTGTGCCCTTCATGCATGCGCATGTGGTTGCAGCCTTCTTCGTCGTTCTGTGCTACTCCAGTCTTCCTTGTGTACCTGTGTTCATAATTTTCCCCGTTTGGGCCATTTCTCCCTAACCATATAAAAGTGTCTTGCCGACTTGGGTGAGTGATCATTATCTTTCTCTCATACTTAACCGCGTTTTCCCCCTGGCATATCTATGACACCCTCCCTCGGGTCAACGGAACCAGAGCACCCGATCGAACAAAGGAACTTCTCCCTCTACCTGCTCTCCACGAAAGGAGAACTCAAACCTCGGGAGGAGCTGCGGGTGGTCAATGACTCAGATGGAGGCACCACTGTCTTTCTCGACTTTGAGGCGGTACCCGGAGAGGTTGTCCTAGGCTGCGCCATTTTAACTCTCTCGTCGGAGAAACGCTGACAGCGCCATAGGACCTTCGGCTCTTCGTGCGCCACGATAGCCCCGTTGACGCTAGCGCGGATGTCTATTTTGAAGGCAGATCCCTGGGGAAGTGGTCCATTGCCCGCGAGTCCAAGGTTTGGCACAACATAGCTGGCGATTCCCTCTTCAAATTTCAGGACTCTTATGGTACGATCTCTCTCGCATCGCAGTGATCTTCTCCGGGACAATCCACAGATCGTCAGTTCGAGATTTTTGAGCCAAGTACGTTCGAGATAAGATTTCAATACCTGTCCAGAGTCGCCAAAGGGCGGGGTTGGGATGTCTTAGTTCCCACCGCCGTGCTCGAGCCGACTATGGAGGATGGACTGGGTTGGGTGCAGTCAGTATTCATTTTTTTCTTGAGCTTTGTTTCTCCGAACAAAGCGTGAAATTGATTGTCTACAGACCAAGCGATGAGCTGATGCAAAGCCAGTTCGAAGATGTGGTAGATGATCCTTTTTTAACCTTCATCGTCTTGATACACCCACCGCCCGCAGCATTTTCCCCACCTACGACGAGTTCCCCGCTCATTACAAGCTCCTTACCTACAACCCCCTCCTCCCTACTCACGACGAGTTCCTTACCCACAGCAAGCTCCTTATCTACAACGAGCACCCTTTCCACGACAAGTACCTCATTTAAGACGAGCACCCCGTCCACCCCGTCCACAACACCCACAACGCTCACGACTAGTTCTGCACTCATGACGACCTCACCGCCCGCAACCGCCTTCTCCCTACTCACGACGGGCTCCTTGCCCACGATGAGCACAGTGTCCACGACAAGCACCTTATACACGACCAGCACCATGTCCACAACGCCTACGACATCCACGCCAGGCACCCCCTTACCAATGCCATCCCCACCAATCCTATCCTCTCAATCCACTCTCAAGCCAACTGGCAGTGCCGCGAACCCAGAGCCTGCCCCAGGTTCGCCAGTAATTTCTTTTGTTACGCATCGTACCGAGTTGTGCTTCCGGTTACTCGCAGCATCAACGTTACCTTCAAGGTGCAGCTCTGCCACCAGTCTACCAACTCCCACCTCGATCTCCATGGTCTGTAACTGCTCTCCGTTCCCGAGTTCGCATGCAATCTCACTGACCTCCTCCCGCCCTCCGCGAATGCATGATACCGTCACTTCAAAAGATGTCAGACGACGAGCTCCAAGAAGCGCTCTCGGAGTACGAGAAGTCCAGCCTTCTCCTCCCTCCTCGACTCATCCCTGGATTCCGTGGAAAACTTTCGATGGAAGACTTTTGTCGTAGGTATGAACTTCCAGAGGATATCCCGCTTCTTCTGGCACAGATGGGGATCAAGGATGCGCATGGCCTCAGCAGCAAGCGCTTGAGCGATCTGCGGGACAAGGGAATGTCTCCTAGGTCTATCAAGATGCTGCGGCTGGCTGTCATCCGGTTTTCCTCGGAGTCAGGTCTGTGAGTGGCGCCACTTGACCTAGGCCCAAGCATGCTGTGACCATCCGTATGAACCATTTTGATGCCATGAACCTGTGTACCTTAATTATGTTGTATTTGTGACGCATACTGTATCCCTTTTTCTTGATCCCATCTCCGTGCAATTGTACAGAACCAACCCAATGTGGCACTTTATATAACCATTCCTATCTCATGTGTCCTCAGCCATAAATATTGCTCTTCCCTTCCTCCTATACAAGATACTGTATCCTTACTCCTGGTGAATGAGAACCCTGCGACTCCGTAATAAACTAATAGGCCGATATGAGCGAGTAGCCTAGTCAATGGAAGTAGAATGATTTAGGCGGGCACTGCCACCGCAGTGGTGACTTAAAACACAGCTCAGATACCTCTAGCCAGCCGATCCAGTTGCGTATTGCGTAAATATCCAAACATGCCTAAAGCTAGAACCTGAAATACATGCTCTTCCCGTAGCAGAGAGTCACATCTACCCCTCAGACCCTCCCTTTCTGCGACGAGCTGTACAGTACACCGCACAACTGTCCCACTTTCTCTCCGCGACTCCTCAGTATCCCTGATCGATCCAGCTTTCCTCATTCAATGTTCGAACAACCTCGTGCTTCACCGCGCAGTACGCAACCTGCCAGCAGAGTCAAACACCGTGTTTCAATGCAAACGTGCTGTTCCTGGGTGTGCCACCTAACCCACTTGTAGTGCGCTTTCATCAGCACCACGTTCCAAATGGGCGCGATACGCCAGTGGCTCCTGAAAGCTGATGCTCCAACTTATCGGGGACGACACGGCCAATATAAACCATCGAGATCGAGGGAGTGATCATTGGCAGCTCTGTCAGGGCGGACACGACCGTGGGGACATGAGTCACAGTGGCGTGCCCTGGCGTGCCAGTGGAAGCGCAGAAATGGCCTGAAAACCTATAGCCTGGCCCAGGCCCAGCTTTTACAGTAGACAAACTGGCGCGCACAGCTACAGATTAGGCTGAAAGCGAAAAGGTAGTCCTTTGTGGGTCACAGACGAAGGCGCAAGCACCCACATGATCACTGGCGTTTGTGTGCCGCAACACGGGCAAGGTCAGGCTTGAGGTCAGGAGTCGTCGCTCGAGGCTATTTTTGTTTCCACCTTGCTGAATGGGGCTGTAAACGCTGACAGTCCACCCGACCAAGTCAAGTAGGGACTGTTGGCATGTTCCCACCGGCTCTAGGTTCTCCCGGAATCGAGGCATCGCGGAATATTCGATCTGTGCTGTTCCGGAAGTTTCCGTGTTCGACTTGCTTCGCATCGACCTTCTATGTACTGTACCAGCTCACGCGCGTCATAGTGCACTCCAATGCCTCAAGATGGCCAGTACCATATGATGCTGTTTCTTCTGGGTATAGGCTGGAACGATGCCAATCGCTATACTCTATCGTGTGGTTGGCGTAAATGTAAACCCCAGTTGGTGCGTGGCTGTGTCCAACTTCCAGGGCTGTCGTTACCATTCAATATTTGGCTCTCTTTAATGTACAGCATGTCATTTCCATCTAGAGAGTCGTTCCTGCTTGTGCTGTTGTGCCCGGCCTTTGTTCACCTCACAGGCCCGGGGAGCAGGTGGGTCTATTAGTGTCCTTTATCTTCGTGTCATGCACAGCAGACTCATGCGCGCTATTGTTCCCCTCGATACTGCTTCATTGGTTCTGTCGGGGCCCGGTACTATTGAGTCCTCCGGCTTCAAACCTGGAGAGTAAAATTGACATTTCTGCTTCGCGTCGCCTAAACCTGGACGCATCCCGCATCTCATGCTCTACTCTGCTCCTGCATCACGTTCCCTCAACGAATAATGATTTCGAAAATCGGAGCAACGTTTGCACTCGCAAATTGACCGTCGTTCATGGAGAGTATAGAAACTTGCGCCATTTCCTTTCTAGTGCCGCCCGCGATCCCGTGTTGCTCTAACTGAATAAATTGTCATTCCAAATGCGGCAGCTGCGCCTCTTATGTGGCAGTAACGTTCCTCGTGATTCCATGCTGTTCCACTTGCACGGATCCATGGTTTCCCCCTGTTCGGGCCCTTGCTTGCTTAGGGTATAAAACAATGCCTCGTGTCATGCAGACTTAGTCTATCATAATCTCCCTCTCCTGTATTTAATCTCGCCTTTTCATCTAGAATCGCCATGCTGTCCCCCTCCGGCCGAATCGAACCAGAACACCAGATCGAGCAATGTAACCTTGCTCTTTGCGTTATCTCTGAACAAGGGGAGCTGAGACCACGGGAGACGCCGACAGTGGTTAACCACTTGTCGGGTGGCCACACTGTCTTCGTCACCTTCGTCGCGCTGGTGGAAGAGGTTTGTTGAGCACCGCATTACCCCCCTTCAGTACTCGACGAAGCGCTGACATCGCCACAGGAATTCGAGTTCTTCGTGCGTAACAATGGCCCTTTTGACGCCAGCGCGGATATTTCTACTTGCGGCAAATCCTTGGGGAAGTGGCTCGTCGCGCGCGAGCCCAAGACATGGCACAACATAGGCAGCGATTCTCTCTTCAAATTCCAGGACTCTTATGGTACGGATTCTCCCGTACCCGTGTGGCTCTCTTCTGAACTCTGAACCGCTGCCCGCAGACCGTCGGTCCAAGATTTTTGAGCCAACCACGATCGAGTTACGATTTCAATATCTATCGAAGGTCAGAGAAGGATTCGAACAGGATCGGGACGGCTTCGTGCCCGTTACCGTGCGCGAGACCACTCCGGAAGATGGGCCAAGTTGTGTGCCGTCCGTGTTCATTTTCCGGTTCTATATCCCCGAGCGAACTGACGCGGACTGTCTATAGACTAGATGAGGCTCTGATGCAAAGCCAGTTCGAGACTAAGGAAGGCGATGCGTTTTTGACCTTCGTCATCTCGTTTTTACCTCCGCCAACGACTTTCCTGTCCGTGCCAACTCCACCTGTGTCCAATGCAGAACCGAATCAAGGCAAGTCGGCTATTTCTCCTGTTAGACATTGAACTAATAAATGCTTCCAATCACCCGCAGGGCCCACGTCATCTTCAGAAGGAGGCTCTACAACCAGTTCGGACTCTATCTTTCAGGTTTGTATAAGCCATCCTTTTCTCTTCGTCTCGTTGTTCGCTCACTGGCTTCCGCCTATCGGCCTCTGGTTCGTGATGGCATCTTTCTGTGAAGATGTCGGACGACGAACTCGATGGCGCACTCTCAGAGCACAAGAAGTCCCGCCTTCTCCTTCCCGCGCGGCTAACCCCTGGGTTCGGGGGGAAACTGCCAATGGTAGACTTTTGCCGGAGGTATGAGCTCCCGGAGGACATACCCTCCGTTCTAGCGCAGTTGAGGATCAAGGATGCGCACGCCCTCAGTAGGGTGTACTTACGTGAGCTGAGGGACAAGGGGATGGCTTTCAGGTCTATCAATATGCTGCAGCTAGCCGTCATCCGGTTCTCCTCCGAGTCCAAACCGTGAATGAGGCAAGACATGGTGACTGTACCTTTGCCTTATTCGGCACTCGAGCGCGTTATCTCGGTAAACCTATTTTCCCATTGTCAAATATCAAATCATACTTTATGGACCTTAACTATGCCATGGAATCATATGCGTACCACTATTATGTTGTATATTCGTAATGTATCTTTACCCTGGACAAATGAGAACCTATATAATTCCATGACGAGCAGGCCGAGCGAAAGACAGGGGCGGGAAGGCGATGACGGCGGCGGCTGTTTCTTTGGTGGCGTGATGGAGTTGTGGCCCACTTCCTTTCAGGTCGTGCCTAGCCGGAATACCCACACAGCCGCTGACTCGGATGAGCCGAAGTCGGTATCTGACTAAAACTAGTGCTGCAGTAGCACAGAATTCTGTCATCGAAGCACGTTGACATACTGATAGAGTATATCGACTCTGAGAATAACTCGCGAGATGTCTTGGAAGTAAGTGGCCTATATTTTCTGGATGCAGTGCTGTCAGCTGAACATTGTTAGTAAGACCAAATAGTGGCCACGTCAACGCCACTAAGAAATCGGGGCTGTACTGTAGCGGCTCGCTATTTTTTTCCCCCTGTTAGAACTCAGAAGTAAGAAGGTTCGTGCTGTACTATAATAAGCTATAGTCCAATCTAATCAGCACCTCATAAAGGAAGACGTCAGTTACCATAAATTGAGTCTAGGGAATCCGCATCAGAGTGGAAACTAGAGCCGGGAGCTCAAAAGTTTGGCAGCTGATACCCCGTGTAGTAATGGGTGCTTCTAGCGGAAATCAAGAAAGGGTACGGGAAGAGTACGGAACAGTCCTACGGACGTCGAACCAGCTAGGCGAAGAGACACAGCGATGACACCGTGGCCATATCCCGACCAAAATCGTCGTGTTCCTCGTTTCTGCTGATCAGTCTCTCTCGCACTCGAAGCCCACAGAACGTGGCACGACTGTAGGTCGTGTTGTCCATGGGGTTCTTCCTTCCCCACGGACTGGCGTCGCAGATCACATCGATCACACGTCAAGCTTCAAGACTCTTGCCTCTTTGGCTTCCAGCGGCCTCGGAGCGAGCCGGCGCACAGCAGTTCCTAGTGACTTAATTCGTCATATTTCGCGGGCCTACATTTATCCCTTCATGAGTGCCACTTGTTAATGAGCTTCTATTAAAGTAGAGCACAGCATACCTTTACTGGAGTGGTCTCATAACAATATACACCGCATATCCGTAAACTTGAAACAGGGGGCATCTGTCCTAGTGTCAAGCCCTCGCACAGCATGCGAGCATATAACATGGAGTAACTGAGCTGGCGCATCACCATTCCAAGGCAGCAGTCTCGCAGAAGGGCGCAACAGGCGCTAGGCGTCGGGTTGGGGCGATGACACTGCGGTGACGCGTCCCGGCGGTGCTCGAAATTCAATATAGTGTCTGTATTAGGTTCCCAAAGACAGATGAACGGAAGAGAAAAGCGGCGGGAGTATGAGCCTGTGAACAACGATGGTTCCGAGAACACATGCTGGCATGCGGTAGGAATTGAACTCAGGAGAAGGGTATCAGTCGAGCACTACATTGGCACTGCCAGTGCGTGGCGCCGAGGGGACCAGTTACCCGACTGGCGACCTGAGCTGGTTTGGCGGCAATCTCCCGCATTCGCTGGCAATTATGTGACTCTTCCCTTCCAACAACCTGCTTGAGACACGGCCAGGCCTCGACGCTTCAACTCTAAGCAGTTCTAGTATAGCGATATGGGTGCAATGGGTCAACGTTTCTTGGTCTTCGAGTATGCCGACGAGCGACACAGGCCCGGTGCTGTACTGCTGCGCCTCAAACGCCTCTTCTGATCCGGTTGGCTGCGCCCACTTCACTTACGCCCTCAAGGGTCCCTCAAATGGAAGGCTGGCTCAACATCTGCTCGGAACGCTGGATTCCGAGCCATCCTCGATAGCAAAAAAGTGGAGCTGACCCATTTTCATCACCATGCATGAATGCATACCTGCCTGTGGCACACAATTGCCCTTTGAAGGAGCGAATCCACAGCGTTATGACATTCGACACCTAGTGATAAATAGAACCCTCCTAGAGCCATACGTATCGTCCTTTCAGGAGATACCCTCGAGCTAGTATTATGACGACCCTGAACCTTCGTCGTTTCCTTGCCGTTTCCCTCCTTCTGGGTACGAGTCTGCTGTGCTCTGCAGCGCAACCTCCATCCTGCGCCGTGTCCTGCACCTCTTCTGCTGCCTCTCAGATTGGTTGCAATATGTACGTTCACCGTCATCCCATCCCAGCTCACCACACATCAGCTTACCTTGCAACGTCAGCTACAAGGTTGCATGTTTTTGCAACAACGACCAATTTTCGACCGCCGTGGAGGCTTGCATCCAACAAAACTGCGCCGGGTCCGATCTTCAGGATGCAAGAGGTTTCATCGAGGATCTTTGCACCGTCAGTTCAGTGGGGGCAAGCACTTGTAAGTGACTACTCGCGGCATTAGTTTGGGGGCGGGCTGACACCAGTGCCTATCCCTCTAGCATCTTCGAGCGACATACCGTTCGCCACTGCAGGCACATCACACAACGCAGCAGCGCCTCTCAAACGTGATATGGCTCTATTGGGCGGGGCGCTTGGAGCTCTTCAGGTTGTCGCCGCCATCATCTGACGCACCTAGTCTCCTTTCTCTGTATACTATTATACCCATCGATACGATCAGTATAATTGAGGTACGAATAGTGACCTAGTGACCACGTATACCCAAGCAGGGAGTACATAATTTCAACAGTGCTCAGTGACGCTGTACTTTAGTCAGACCCATTACTGTACTGTATGACTTAAAAAACGATCGCTTAGTTTGAGGAGACGTGGTAACTTGACCCAAAGCGCCCAACATTTGATGTGGGAGTTTGTCACTGCCTGGAAAAGACAGTACAGTACTGTAATCTGGGTCATCCTAACATGGTGGAAGGCTCCGGGCCTACGTAGCCGTCGTCGCCTCGAGCCGTCTAGTTCTTCGTGCAAGAATACATTACAGTATCTGTTCTGCAGCACGCACACAGATAAACGTCTTTCAATCGCGGACCCGAAGCGAACTGGCCGCGCAAATGCGGCCACCGGGGCTCCCGGACCGATGGCCCATTATTTTCATTTTCTCACCGCTCACCGGCTCACACGCGTCGTCGCACACGATGCTCAGCTTGCATCTGGGCCGCGTCGGTACTCGGCGGGCTCTTTCCGTCCGTCTCGCTCTCCCACATCCTTCGACGTGCAGACGACACCCCCTGTGCCCAACATATGCCTTCGCGCAAGGCACCCGTTTGTTCGTGACCAGTCCCGCCACGCGCGCTCCGACGTCACAGTCACCGTCATCAACGCCAACGACGACACGTCGCTCCATTCTTTCGCGTTTTCTCCCGTCATCCTTTTCTCCGAGTACCGACGGGTCGATTCCAACCTCAACCTCGTTCCGCAAGATCGTTGCTCTTGCCCGGCCAGAACGTCGGCCTCTCTTAACGGCGATCGGACTTCTACTCGTCTCATCGTCCGTGTCGTTGAGCATCCCGTTTACGGTCGGGAAACTTATTGACTATTTCACTTCTGCGAATCCGGTAGGTCGATTATCTGCTCATTCATGACACCAAACTGGATCTCATTGTTTCTCTATCTCCACAGACGATTCCGTATAATTTCTCGCTCACCCAAGCCGCCGCTGGCATTCTCCTCGTCTTCACAATTGGCGGTGCTTGCAATGCGGGACGCGCCTTTCTCATGCGCATGTCTGGTGCGTCCTGTGTCTATCCCCACCAACGCAGTTCTCATTCTCTTTTCAGGTCAGCGAATCGTTGCTCGTCTGCGCGAACAAACCTATGCTGCGACTCTTCGGCAAGAAGTCGAATTCGTAGAGCGCGGGGAGGGTGACGCGTTAAGCCGACTCAGCGTCGACAGCAGCGTTGTAGGAGAAAGGTAATGACACCGTCCTTCATCGTTTGCATTGGTTCACGAGTCAAAAGTGTTACTCAGAACCTTTCCGATGGACTCCGTGCTGTCGTGATGTCCTTTGCTGGCCGTACGCATTTCTAATCCCGTTTTTTTGGGATATATGCTGACGAAATTGCGTAAAAAGTCGGGGCAATGCTCTACATATCTTCACATCTCACATTCCTCATGCTTGCGATTGTTCCTCCCATATCTCTCGGCGCGGTTGGTACCTGCCCAGATTCTTCATTTGTATATATGTGCTCACAATGGTCATTACTAGGTATTCTATGGTCGATACTTGAAGAAGCTGTCGAATAAGACGCAAGAAGCTCTTGGCGACATGACTAAGGTTATCATGTTCCTCACCGAACTTACAGTGAAGGCGCTAATAGGTATAACGTAGGTCGCTCAAGAAGCACTAGCTGCCCTCCGTACAGTGCAGGTCTTCAATGCCATCCCACATGAAGAAAAGAAGTTCTCTGACCGCATCGATCGTGTTTTAAAACTGGCCCGCCGCGAAGCAGTCGCGAGCGGAATCTTCTTCGGTAGCACGGGGTGGAGTGGGAACGTCGCGTTATTAGCTTTACTCGGCTACGGTACGTGTATCTCTTCATTTTCTACCCGAAAAAGTCATTACACTGTGTGCATAGGTGGGTCACTCGTGAGCCGCGGACAGATCTCTGTGGGCGAACTTACCAGCCTTTTAATGTATACGGTCTACGTCGGGAGCGGCCTGCAGATGTTAACGTACGGCTCGTCAGCAACTCTAGGTCCGACTCCCCTTGCTCACCCTCCTAAATAGATCGTTCTTCGTAAGCCCACGTTTTGTTCTATAACGACGAGTCTGGACCGCGCTTCCTTAGACATCCATCATGCGTGGCATTGGCGCCGGAACACGCATTTTTGAGCTCCTTGACAGGGCTCCTGCCATTCAGCCCGGTGTGGGTGTTGCACTGGACCCGAAACGCACTGGACCGCTACGATTCGAAAACATCCTGTTCAGTTACCCTACGCGAAGTGGGGTCAACGTACTCGAAGACTTCAACCTCGAAGTTAAAGTCGGCGAAAACGTGGCAGTCGTGTACGTAATTTCTGAAACCTCGTAAGCTAAGTTAACTCATTATAACCGTTCTCGACGGGATAGCGGGAGGAGTGGAGGCGGAAAGTCGTCCATTCACTCATTATTGTTGAGATACTACGACCCTGTTCGAGGCAAAATTACGTATAACGGACGCGGTATGACTTTTTCCATTCTATTGAAAAATGACCTTCAAATGCATCTGCTTAGATATTCGCGAGTTCACACCGGAATCGTGGCGCAACATCATTGGTGTTGTTCCCCAGGTGCGTGACGAATCACGGCATTGACGCGTATGCTTAGCTCATGGATTCAAAGGACCCCGTACTATTCACGGGAACGATCGCATCAAACATCGCCTATGGCAACGAGAATGCTACAAGAGAGCAGATCGAAGCTGCTGCACGTGAGGCCAACTGCGAATTTGTTTGGGGATTACCGGAAGGTTTCGACACGCCAAGTGAGACCATTTATAATACTGGGAAGCCCCTTATCTTACAAGCGTTGACAGTCGGAAGACTGAGTCTCAGTGGTGGCCAGCGCCAGCGCCTCGCTATCGCCCGGGCGCTTCTGAAGAAACCTGCAATCTTGGCGCTTGACGAGGCGACAAGTTCCTTGGACGCATCCGCCGAACGTCGCGTGGGTATTCCTGCGCTATTCAGGCACACACGAGCTGACCGCGTTGGCAGGTAAATGACGCCATCGACAAAATCCTACGTTCACGCCATACGACTTGCCTATTCGTTGCACATCGGTTATCGACCATTGCAAGGGCGGAGAGGATAGTGGTGCTAGAAGGTGCTCTTTTTCCAGCGCGCTCTATATCTTCGAACCCCACTTACTCGTTTTCCAGACGGACATATCACGGAGACGGGAACATATCGCGAGCTCGTACGTACCTGTTTGGGAATAAACACTCTACCTGATGTCCCCCTTACTTACTCGTGACGCAGGTCCAGCGCGAAAATTCGCGCTTCCGCACTCTCATGGCTGCTCAGCTCAGCGCCGTAGGCGGTGAGGAACACGGCCAGGTGGTCCCGGCTGCTGACGCCCCTCGAGTGGTAAGTCATGGGGACGAACACGGCGAGGAGGTTAAGTTGAGCGGGGAGGAGGCCTCATCACGGCGTTCGGACGCTGGCACGAGCGTTGTATCTTAGAAAGCGGACTATCTGTTACAGCCCAGGTGTACCCTCATCCCTTCTCATCCCGATATATGTTGCAATAAGCTGAGCCACTTTTTGCACGTACATTAGACTACCTCTCTCAATAGATTACATGAGAGATTGCTCACCGGTATGGCTTCGGGCAACAGACGATGTTGGCCCCACTATATGTAAGGCTTATTACTCAAGTAACAACAACCATCGAGGACGGGAGTGTTTTGTACAGGTAATAATAGCCTCGTTGTCACTGACAGGTTGCATTACACTTCGGGTTGAGTGAGGGTGATTTGGTCAAAGCCTACAATAGTGCATGCCAAGGTGCATGCAGTAGATAAATTGTGAACATAGGTGGGCAAGGTGTGGGTTATCAATGGATCTGGCCTTTCCTCAACAAACTCAACACAACCTTGCTACCAACATAAATAGCTCTTCCATCACATATTCCCCATATTCCCTGCTCAGTGCTCCAATCCTTCAGGCAGCTTTTAAAGTCAAATAAGCTATCATATGAGTAGAAGTGAAACTTGACAAACCAATATTGTTATCCACAATAAACTGCACAAACTGCTCAACAGTGTACTCCTCATATGACCCAGCAAAATGCTCTTGAATTCTGGAAGCCATATTTGCATTCTGGAAGTCTGACTCTGCTTGAGTGATGGCTCTTCTGACTGAAATGCCAGAAAGGCATAAAGAGGCAGCATGCTTGAGAATAAGGATGATTGCTACTTCAAATGTTAAAGGTGTCATAAATGGTGATAGAGACAAGTACCCAGTCTCAAATGGTAGATGCCACTTCCAGTGGGAGGGAACTATAAAATAAATTAGTACTAAAGATAAATCATCATAATAGGAGAGTGGCACCTGGGACATGACTGACAGAGACATAACATGTGGAGTCTAATGATTAAGTAAGAATTATAACTAAGTAAGGGCATAGCATCCTTACAATCTAAAGATCCAATGATGAGTTTATAGATTCATCTGAATAAGAAAAGAGAGCACACACATGCTAAAGAGCCAGAAATAAGATTCAGCAGTCAGGATAATCAGAAGACAATTTGCACCCACATTCTAAAGAGTCAAATGTTATTTACTTGCTATTATAAAGACATCTAGATACTTACCATCTACAGAGTGAAAGTGGTTACTGTTGAGCAGGATCAAAACAGTGCCAGGGCTAATAGCAACTCACATCCTGCAAATGCAGGTGGTCAGCAAGCTCAAAATCATATAAAAGATAGCAGGAGCATACAAACTATAGAGACAAAGGTGGACTGTAGTAAGGTTGACATATTGCCAAGGATAACAGCCACTCACAGCCTGGATACCCAGGGGCAAGCTATATTAGCAGGCTTAATACAGTATCAGAAATAATAGAAACTTACTCTCTGAAGAGTGATTACAGGCCTAGGAAGCAGGTTTCAATGGTGGAAAAGACAATGGTGACTCACATTCTGTGAAGCCAAGAGCATTGGTCAGTACCTTGAAATACAGATATAGAGTTACTCACCCACTGCAAAAGTCAAGGACAGGCTTGATTAACAAGCTTGAAATGGCACTACAGGTAGTTACTTACAAACTGTAAACCCACAACTAGTCTATGGCCATGGAGCAACTTAAAGGTAATAGTGACTCACTTTCTGTACATCAGGGGTGGGCTTGATCAACATGCTTAAATGAGTGCCAAGGGGAGTAGTAACTCACAGCCTAGTGAAGAAGAGTGGGCTTGGTGAGTGTGTGTTCAAAACAGTGCCATGATCAGCTGCAACTCACCTCCTGTAGAGCCAAGGGTAGGTTAGCTAGCATTGAAGCAAATTATGAAAGCAGCAGCTCACAAGCTACAAAGCCAAAAGCCAACTTTGTTAGAAGGATTGAAATAGTGGTAGGGACACGGTGACCCACTTTCTGCAAAGAAGCCAAGGTCAACTTAGTCAGAAGGTTTGAAAAACTGCTAGAGATGTGAGTCACTCACTTTCTGCAAAGTCAAGGCAAACTTTTTAACAAGCTGAAATCAGTACCAGTGCCAGTAACTCACAACCTACCCAGTCAAGTAAGAGTTTGATCAGTAAGTTTGAAATGTGCTAAACACAGCAACAACACACCATCTGCACAGCCAGGGGTGAGCTTAGTCAGTGGGCTTGAACTGTTGACAAAATAGCACTCACCTCCTTAACAGCCAAGGATAAGCCAACTACCAAGGCCTAAAATGATCCAGGGGCAATAGCCACTCACAGACTACAGAAAAGGAAAGCTTGATCAATAAGCTTGAAATAATATCATAGGCAAGCTACACACTTTCTATAAATGTGAAGAGTAGCCTTGTTCAAAAGGGGGCATAAGATGGTGCTAGAAGTGACTTACTTTCTACAGAGCAAGAGGCCATCATTGGTCAATGCTTGTAAAATAATGCCAAGTGACATAACAATGACTTACTTTCTGCAAAGCAGGATGGATGAGTGGATTTGAAACTGTGTAAATGACTCACAAACTGCAAACCCTATAGTAGATTTGATCAGCAGGCATAAATGTTGTCAGAATAAACCACTCACATCCTGTAGATCAATGACACATTTGGGCTTGAAATAGTCATGAACTGTAGTGACTTACTTCCTGCAGAGACAATGGAGAATTAAGTCAGTGGGATCAAACAGGTGCCAGGACATAAGCAACTCACATCCTGCATATTTAGGAATGAGCTTGATCAGCAGGCTTGAAAAGGCATCAGTGATGGCAGCCACTCACTGTCTACAGAGCCAAGGACAAGCTTGATCAGGAAGCTTGAAATGGGCATGGCCTACAGCTACTCACTTTCTGCAGTTAATCCAAGCTTGGTTAGCTGGGCTAACAGTGCTAAGGATAGTGGTGACTCACTTTCTAATGAGAAACAAGAGAAAGGAGGCTTTATCAGTGGTCTAAAAATAAAACTAGTGACTGCAGCAACTTACATACTGCAGTGAGGGGTTGGTTAGCAGATTAAAAATGATAATTTAGAAACATCAACAACTTACAAACTGTAAAGCCAACAGTAGACTTAACTTGTGGTTGAATAAGTACTAGGCACACCACCAACTCACAAACTGCAATGCCAGGGATTAGTATAGACTTGATTGAGGCTTGATGGAAAAGCAGAACTCACAATCTGAAACAAGGCCCATGTACTTGGTTAGTATTCTTGAAATGGTGAATAGTAACTTACACCCTGCAGAGTTGACAGTAGGCTTGATCAATGGGCTTGAAGTGGTGATAGAGATAGAAGTGACAGACCAACTGCAGTGTCAAGCTATTAGTCAGCAGGTTAAAACAATGTAAGGGACACCAGTAATTCACTTTCTGCACAATCAATGGCAGTCTTGGTTAGTGGGCCTGAGACAGTCCTAAAGACAGTGTAACCCACCATCTGCAAAGTTAAAGGCAAGGTTAGAGATGGGCTTAGTCAGTAGCCTTTAGAAAGAGCAGTAACTCACAGGCTGCATAGCCATGTGTCATCAGGCATGAAGTGGGCAAAAGAAAGCAGAAACTCACAAGCTGCAAACCCAAGAAAAAGCTGGATCAGCAAGTTTGAAACATTGCCAAAGATGTAACTCACTTTCTGAAGTGCCCATGGCAATTTGATAAGTGAGCTTGAAAGGAAATTAAGGACAGCAGAGACTTACAAACTGCAGAGTCAAGGATGAGCTTGATCAGTGGCCAAAAGTGCTAGGAATGCAACCTCTCACTTTCTATAACAAAGGATGGGTTCAATCAGTAAATTTGAAGTGTTATCAGGACAGTGACTTACCTCCTGCAATGCCAAATGTGGTTAGTCAGCAGCCTTAAATGAATAATTGAAACAGCATCCACTCACTGTCTTTAGGGCCAGGGGACCAAGGAGTGAGCTTAAAGTAATAACAGTGATAGCAGCAGCTCACCCACTGCAGAGCCAGAGAATGGAGTGAGCAGTCTTAAAATAATGTTAGCAATAAAAGCAGCTCACTTTCTACAGAGAGCCAAGCATAAGCTTGGTAAATAAACTTGAATGTATCAGGCATAGAAGCAATTTACCAACTTCAGTGTGAAGAGGTGACTTGGTAAGTGGGGTGGTGCTGGGGACAGCAACAACTCACAAACTGCAGAGCCAAGGGTGGGCCAATCAGGGGTTCAAAATAGTACCAAAAGACAGCATGGACTTACATCCTACAAAGATAAGGCAGAATTGGAGTCAGCTTAAAATTGGCCAACTGGCCAAAAATACAGACACTCACCACCTGCAGTGATTGGCCAAGGTGGCTTAGTCAGTAGACTTGGAATGGTGCTTGAAACAGCAGTCACACACATTCTACAGAGACAAAAGCATGTTTAGGCAATGGTCTTAAAACAATGCTAGAGATAATAACCTTTACACTCTGCATAGTGAAATGCCAGTTTGGCCAGTCTTTAAGCAGTGCCAGAGACAATAGTACCCACATCCTATGGAGCCAAGGCCAAGCTTAGTCAGTATGCTGGATATATAGAGGGACAATAGAACCATAACCTACATCCTGCAGAGCAGAGGACAAGCATGATCAGTAGGCTTGGGATGGTGCCAGGGAAGCAGCCATTCACCATCTGCAGCCATGTGCAAGTTCACTCAGCAGACTTGAATGGGTGTCAGTGACAACAGCAACTCACCAGTTCCTAGCCCAAGTTTAATCAACAAGCTTGATACAATGCTGAGGCTCAAGGATGCAGTGACTCACTCTTTCCTACAGGGTCAAGGGTAAGCTTAGTTAATGGTCATGAATGGTCCCAGGGCTCACCAACTGCAAGAGTTGAAAAAGTGCTTGATCAGCAGGCCTGAAGTGTGAATCTCACCTTCTGCAAGGTTGAAGGTGCACTTGATCAACAAGCTTTAATTGGTGCAAGGAACAGTAGCAACTTACATCCTGTAGAGCCAAGGGTAAGTTTGTCAGTGTGCCTGAAATTGAGCCAAGGACAACAGCTCACAAACTGCACAGCAAAAGGATTACTTGGTTAGTCAGCTTAAAGGAAATCCAATGATAGTAGCAACTTACATCCTGGGCCAGGTGCAAGACTGAGAAGACTTAAGGACACAGTGACCAGTGGCTCACCTCCTGCAGAGCCAAGGGTGGACTTGGTGAGCAAGTGTGACATGTACCAGACACAGCAGCAAGTCACCTCCTGCAAATTCAATAAAAAGGTAGGCTAGGTCAGGGTTCAATCAGTGCCAATCACAGAAGTGGCTCGCCATCTACAGAACCAGAGATGACCTTGATCAGTCATAGATGAAGCCAAAAAGAGCACTGACTCACCAACAGTACAGCCTAGAGGGCTTGGTCAGCAGGCTTGAAATTGGGCTAGGTACTGCAGACACTCACATCCTCCTGCAAAGCCATGCTGGGTTAGCAGACTTTAAATATCAGTGACTGCTGACACTTACTTGCTAACATCACAGTTACATCAGTAGGTCCAAAATATGGTGGGTAGCAATTTGCACTCACCAACTGGTGACATTGAGCCTGAGGAGGAAGAATCACAATTGTGAAATAAAAATACTTGCCCAGATTTGTGGGAAAGCAAAAAGACATGTCTTAACAACATCTCTTGTCTTTCCATGAGATAGCTCAATGTCACTGCCTCTTCAATATCTTGTGAGTTCCTTACTTTAATGCCCCACATAGAAAACTCACCTCTTGACTGCAATATTGATGCAGAGTTCCAAATTCCCCCTCTGCACAGCCAAAAACATCAAACCGACCACATCAGCATTCAAAGCTTTCACAGTCTCTTCCAAAAGAGGATGGCAGCGTGCTTCTCTTTTGTGCATTCCTGTCACAAGTGGATCAGCGCACAGCCTCTATGTTTGATGCTGAACGAACGGACTTTCCAGTTGCACAAACCTCGCACCATCACCAAGGTGTGCCAGGTAGTACTCTTTAAATTGACTCTCCGCCGCATCGGATAAATCGTCATCGGGATTTCCGTAATCCTCCATATGCATGGTCACGTTACGAAGGAATTGGTCGTACTTAGTGAAGACCGCAATGACTGGTACTGGAAATCGATGCATTAAATATCGTCAGCAATCCTTGCGACAACATACCGTTTTGGTCCGGACAGATATCCTTGAAATGCCTCAGATCGAGCTCTGGTCGCTGGTTGTCCATCGGGACGCAGTACCTGCAATAACATGACCGTCAGTCAATGCCGTCAGCAGCCCAATCGTGAAGGGTTGAGAGTGCGAACCATATTGCGTGTATCCTGTCTCGCAGTTGCCTTTTCGCAGACCTCTCTCGAATAAATTCCTGCACGATCTTCAATTCCTTTTCGCTACCAGCTTCGAATCCGCGAGAGTCGTGAAATACGTAGCCATCGTGATTGGAGAACACAAGTTCATCCTTGATGTCGTGCTCGCCGCGCTATCAAAGGATCAGGAATAGCCGAAGCGCAGTACCAGTGAGACTAACATCAATAGACGGATCAAGTTGAACCTGGGAGGGAGTAAGACCATGGCTAAGTTACAAAGGTCGGGCTGCGTACCTCCTCATCCCCCCGGTAAACAATTGGACTGTCCGTAGTATCACAGACTCTCTGCAAAATGGAGGTCTTGCCAGCGTTTGCACGTCCTATAATGAGGACTCGGAACTTGATCTTCGGTAGTTGACGGTCAGAGGTTGAAGGGACAGAGTTTGTGTTTCCCATGCTGTTGGGTGTAGTAGGGAGTAAGAGTCGTACAACGCCCTCGACCACGACTACACGAGGTCTAACTCTCACCTTCCTTTTTTGGCCGGGGTTGGGTCCGGGCCGCTCTTTATCGATCGGCGATCGCCGCTGAATAGATACGGAAATAAAAAGCGCCTCCCAAAAAAAAAAATAGAAAATAGAAATTTATTTCCGCTTGTTCTCCAAAGCCAGAGCCCTACGATAGGTGTCTCCTCTTGATTGTCCTATTTTCTCTACAACTTGAAGAATATTCTACTTTGGGGACTGTGAGGCTGTGTGAGCGTTGTGAGTCAGAGTCACCGACTTCCCACCCTGGCGCAAAAGTCGTCAATCTCCCACATCCAGTTCACGCCGAACCAAGACCACCTCTGAAACAAGAAAAGAACCATTGGTCTGCGCACCCATACCAGTTCACTGCTATCACTTTCAGCCATCTTGTCCTTTTCAGAGCTCATTGAAATCGTGCCGCAGCATGTGTAAACTCCTCACGAAAGACACTTTACTACGCAGGCAGGCTTCCTGGCCCCCTCAGCCGGAGAGATCAGGAATGCGCGGAACGATATAGACAGGGAAGATAAAACCCAACTTGAAGAAAGGGACTGGTAAGTGCAGAGTCGTGTAGCACGATGTTCACCTATTCACGATCCAGACTGAAGCCTGCTCGACGCGATACAGATAGGCATGAACTGTACCGATCATGCCATATGCTCGATTCGAAGGGGCAGATTGTGAGCTCGCTCTTTTCCTCTGGGTCAATCGGAGTCGCGATTTCGAACGAACTGAATCATCTCGTTAGATTCGATACTCATACTATGGAGGGATGTCCATCCTTGTGCACGATTCGCCGTCCAACATCTTACAGTGTCCTATGACAGAAACCCGTCCCTCGCCGACATCAATTTCAAGGACGACCCGAGATCAATGATGAAATGGTGAAGATAACGTGTGTATGTGGGCATGCCACTTCTCTGCACGAACTCCATTAGCCGAAACTGTTCACGAGGGAACACAATTGAGTAGGATCCTGTTCTCTATGTATGATGCGTAGACGAGCTACACGAGAAGATCGCCAACAGCCGGCACCTGCTCGTGTTTATCGTCTTTGTCGGGCCTGGAAGACAGCGGCCTTCTACAGTACGTCCATTCTAGACTCCTCAACTAATTCTTCTTACTTCCCGAGCCTTACTCTCGACCGTGCCGAGACTCATGAGATGTGATTGGGGATGCTAGGCCTGCACCACTTATATCGACATCAGAGAAGCAAACCTCTCTCTCCCAACTTGAACGCACTATGTTGTCGCCGCCCGGGAAGGTATTCGGGCCATTTGGGAAGATTCGCTTCGCGTTCCTCATTTTAGTAGCGGCTCACAGTGACTCAGAGATCTCCTTTTCATGTAGAAATGTACTTTTAGAAGTTGTTTCAATGAAATGACCGCAGCAGTCCCGCTTTCCCTTGACAGAAACCGATGAACCATTAAGGTCTGGTTTCTTCCGTCGTGCGAGGGTATTCAGCCCCAACTACAATTCAAGCAGGAGCCTGCCTCCACGAAACAGTTTCGAGTAAGTACACATTAATACATTGAGTATGATATAGCATCGAGTAAGAACAAATTAGGTCTGTCAGCAGAATCCAACCTGGTCTAAGCCGCGACAACGACCTGAGGTTGCAAGCCGTCGCACTAGTGGCAGCAGGAGTAGGAGCCGTACCATGACCGCGACTCAGTCGCCTCCAAAGCTCGCCCGTCGGCCGACTACGCGCAGCCTTCTTGCCTTTATCTTCCCCATCTTGCGTGCGCCACTTCCGCGTGCCAGAGACCGACGCGGCAGCCGCGAGCCGCGCATTCTGCTCGCGTTTCGTGGCGGCAGCAGCCCGCGCAAGTGCGAGCGCCTCAGCCGTATCGCACCGCACGATGAGGCTGCTCGGCGGCGGTCGTTCGTCCGCGTCGTCGAGAGCCCACGCGAAGCTCCACCATTCTCCCACTCTTTCTACCTCTCCTCCGCCACCCGAGCCCTGGAGCGCAGTAAGGCGATCGCGCGCTCGCGGCGTCGTGAGATTTGTCGCATAGTTCCGGTTTATTTCTTCTCGTGGCGATGTACGCCTGCGAGGTAGACTTGCGCCCAGCGTGCTGAGATGATGCCGAGATGCACGGGGCTGATGTGCAGCGCGGGCTCGGGCTCGAGTCGAGGACGGACGACGCCGTGGGTCGCGACGCGCTCACGGACCATGGCGCTGCTGCCGTCGCGCTCCGGGGATTCCGCCTGTGTGAGTTTAATAGGTTGAGGTGAAGAGGAGGTAAAGAGGCTCACCCATTCTCCATGATACACGACTGGATCTCCGGCCAGGACGTCATCCTCGGTGTGGCCCGTAGACATTATTTCGAATGTCGCGAAAACAGCGAGCTTCCTCGTCGGAAGGATGACGTCATGCGCGAGAAACGTGTCGGTCTTGTTGGTGCGCTTGGCGGAGCTGTGGTTGGCGGATCGTCTTCAACGACTGGCGAGAGCGCCGCGGGTGAAAGAACCATCTCTCCGGGTGTGAGGGACGAAGTCTGTAGTAGAAGCGGCGGCGGTTTGTGCCTCTGCAATGTGGCGGTAGGAGGCATGTTCGTGACGTGGAGCGATAGCAGTATTTTGCTGGGTTAGCCGTGATGAACATCATCGGGATCACGTGAGCGTCGTCTAAGAGATTCCACTGAGCAAAAAAGCTAGAAGAGTGCGTGGTACGCAGGCGTACCATCGTCGGCATTTATCCTACTCTCTATCCCTTCATAAGCCGGGTGTACTGTAGCTTCTTCACAGCATCCGATACAGGATATTTCTCCGGATTCGCAGCACGGTGGGCTCTAACGCAAGCCATCAATATAAACGTCCTCATAGCCCAGACGCAGTGAAGACTCACGTGTTACGATCTTATCCCTGAGCACCTCCCGATCGCATCGCAATTGAAAAGTACGGCGGGAGCCCACCGAGATAAGCCAGCGCGGGGCTCACAAGCGGGTGTATTAGCAGGTCGTTGGTGGTATATAGCTGGATCTGGTTCCGGATCTCCGCCGGCGCGCCATACTCGCTGGTCACCCGCACCACGGTCTCGCGGCCTCTGGCCGTATGACTTGCATCTCCGTTACACGATTGCCTTCGTCGTTGTCCGGCGGTACGACGACTTCGCCGAGCTGGTTCCCAGTGGGGTTTCAGAGTAGCTTGTGGACCGGTCGTCGGGTGGAGGTGGCCTGAGCGGGCTCGGCTAGAATATCGTGAGCCCCGTCGCGGCGACGATGTCCTGCATCACGAGCGCTCAGTAAACAGCTTGAGATGGAGTGAGTATCGTACTGTGTTAGCATTGAGTAAAATACCCGGGAATGAATGATGCAAATCGCACCAGGGAGAGACAAGCACGCCGCCCGCAGTTGGAGGCAGACCGGGATCGCGGATGACTTGTTGAAAGGCAAAGGCGAGCCCGCCCCCCGGCAGAGTCGCCGCTGACGACGATGTGGCTGGGTTTGACAGGACAGTGTGCGACCTCTGGAGGCGGTTCGATGAGGAAGAGGTTTGGGGGCATTATGTGACGGGGATTGGAGGCGTGCCCTGGCACGCACATGACGCTAGAAGGTCTTGCAGGGCGCAGGGGAAGGGGTATTCAGGTGAAAGCCGGCACTTCGGTGCTATGGCGAGCTCGATAATAAGCATACAGGCGCACTGGCACACATACAATCAGAACCATCTCACCAAAAATGTGTCCGTGCATCTTGCGCGCATATCGTTGGATCATACACCTGCATTTTCCAGTGCGCTGTGAGAACAGGTAAAACGCGTGGCAATAGTCTCGTACCATTCCTGGTCAACGCTCCCAAAAATAGTGACCCCCTGCGTGAAAAGGCAGACAACTGTAGGCACCAGCAGAACCGGAACAGAACGCATACAGATCGAGACCTCCATGGGCCTACTGCAAACACCACATCTCATCTATCTCTGGAGGGTACGCGTTTGTCTCCGGGTCGTCCGCACTAGCCTGCGTGTTGGCACCTAATGACGACGAGGATGGTGACTGGGGAGACAGGCTCGTGCTCAAGCTCTTGCCAGGCGTCGGGATCTTCTCTCCCGCAGTAGCGGCATTCTCGCGTCGCTTCTCCTCCTTCCAGTCCCTCTTATCCATGACCCACAACACCTCGAGGCTGAATAGACGCGCACGCACCCATCAGTGCCCCAATCAGATGGAAGAGAGCAAGCGACGTACTACCCGGGCCTGCCACCAGCGCACACCACTGACCACGTGACGCGCTTCGTTCTGACCACCTCAAAATGACCGCTTTGTCTGACGAGTATGACGGACTGGCAGGTACTGTATGACGGACTGGCTGATTCGATGATCACTGAGAATCGGGGCTTCCCGAGAGGAGTCTTAACTGCCTTTGATGCGCAGCGCAGCACTCTAGATCTGGCTCCAAGTTCTAGCAATCGCTTGACGAGACACTTCTAATGATCGTTCCAGCTCGACGCACTTTGATAAATGCTTCTCCAAGGTCCTCGTGAATGCATTGAGAACGGACGAGTTCCATTTTCTTCCGTCCCACCTGATATCGACTTCTGTCCTAACCAAGGTCCGATTTTCATCCATGAGGGACACTTGTACTCGCTTCTCTATTGACCATCTTATTTTTCCTTTTCTCAAATTGGCACTCCCATCGTTCAGCCAGCTGGCCTCGACCCGGACCCCAGACCTGAACAGCGTCACCCTTCTGCTGTGGGATTTACTGTGCAACTAGGGCACCCTCTTGTCCTCCTTCCCTTGTGGTCCTGGAGGTGCTTCTGTGCGCTATTCGCTACGCGGCGCTCTCATTGATCATATTTTCCTGGTACTAAGCCGTAATGACCGAGATCGTTTTGCACTTTTTTGCACTTAACACCCGAAGCAATTGCCAATACGTGTTGTTCTGTCGGACTGCAGGTTACACTGACATGGTTGATATTTTTCATCGATGTTCGGATTCCGACACATTTTCATACTGTCAAATCTCGGTTAGTGACAAAAACAAACAATCTCGAGGTCATTCTGAATCAAAATTATCGTCAGAATCAGGAGGTAGAAGAAATTCGCGTGATACATAAGTCAGGATCGATGGTTAACAGATACTTGTCGAAATGTATGTGGGCGGTACAGACCGTACAGTCCAGGAGAATTCCATTTTGTACAGAATGCATACCAGTCTCCCCGTCGTATTTATCGTCTGCGAATTGTTGCTGCTATGACCCTGACCTCCACTTGATCTCGTAAATATTTTCATCTCTTTCTGGAACATCAATAGATTCCAACGCCTCCAAGGTGGGCGAGAGGGAAGATATGGGCGGCGGCTTCAAGCTTCAAGCTTCAAGACCGATAAACCTAGGACCGACAGTGCCAGTTACAAGACAACGGCGGTCTCGTTCGCGAACTCCACGATAAAAGTTTTCTGCCTGTAGAAATAAGACGTCATAGTACATGAAGACGGGAAAACAACTAGCATGAAGGTCCAATTTTGAGAGTGGTCGGGAGAGCGAGGCGTGGGATTCTCTTCGTTGAGGGATTTTAATAGGCGAGCCTTGACGGTCAGGGAAGCATGTAGACGATCTGCCTCCACCCACACTGCCATTTCTGCCCAGGGAAGAGAGCCGCATTGACACAGACCAGCCACGCCATCATCGTGCCTCAGTTCACACCAGCCAACAGCCACCACGCGCTCGACAATATATAAAGGCGCCCGCAATTATCCACGATCCGTTCCGACGCAAAACCCCTTTCCCTCCGTAATATCTACTGTAACCAGCGCAGATGTCTATCTCGCGGACGACGAGAAGACATCCTTCGGACTCATACTGCTCGCCATCGGCATACAGTATACGGCATTGCTACAACAAGGCCCTCAAAGTAAGAACAAGGGCAATAGGCAGTGCCACTGCGCCTCGAAGAGCTGATGTACGACGAAGCGTTCACCCTCACTCGCGTGAGTTCTACATCTTCCTCTTCTCCCTAGTATCTTAACCCCAAACGATAGAACTTCTCGATAGAACTTCGTGGATGCGGCAACAAAGTCGGTTCTTCTCTTATTAGCCTTCCCTTTTCGCTCACCCAACCTGTGACGGCAGCCGCACCGTCGAGGAGCTCCAGAAATTCGCGAATCTACGCCCGCAGGGCCTCATCCCACGTCGTGCGCCTCACCGTTCCGCAGTCATGCTGCACAGAGACCGGGCGTGTGCTCGTACGCGCTCTAGGTCATTTTGAAAACGCGTGGGCCCTGTTGCTGCGCCACTTCACTACTCCAAGGGGCGTTTAGTGACGCCGTCTTGCTATTGTGAACGTTTGCAGTTTCGGTACGTCCTGTCCCCCTTCATGGACCATGGTCATCGTCGCAGTTGATTCCTCTCCACTGTGACTTACGCCAAACTCATTGCCAGTGAGTGCTTGCGGCAGGTAAAAAACTCGAAGAAGGGCTACCTGCGCACACATGTAAGCCGCGTGCGATGCATCGTGAGTAAATTTGGACGAGCCTACGATCCTCAGCATCATTCAAATACAAGCCCACTCTGCCTTGCGTTGCACGGGACAATCATATTGGGACACAGGCTTCTAAGAAGACAACCACCCTTGCGTAGCGCAGACCAATGCTCTGCCACGTCAAGGAATATCGCCAGGTGTTGCGCGCTGGTCGTGCTGCGCCGGGTTTAGAGGTGAGTTACTTTTGCATTAACGCCTGTCCAGACTTAAACATCACGTGATTGCAATTTTCCCTGTAAACGCATCGTCGAGGATCGATCACAGTAGAGAAAGTTCAATACGCAGCACCGTAGCTATTAGCCCTGCAGTGACTCTTCGCTTATTTCCATACTTAAAATCTGGAATATGGCGACCATACTTGACCATGTGATTGGTCCTCGCCAGAGGGGATCTGGTCGTGGTAACCTTAACCTCCATGACAGTGATAATAGCGACATTCAGATGGACAAAAACCAGCCCAATTTGAAGAGGAAAACGGATAGCGGCACTCAAATCGACTTCCAGAACTGGGATGGCAAGCGTAGCTAGGCCTAGTGAGAGTGACGCGCATTATTGATAAACAGCGAATCAGTGGGGCAACTCCTTTGTTTTTTTAGGGCTGCCTTTTCTGTTTATTGAAGGTTTGGGGCATCCGCATGCGTTTAATCTTATCTACGACTGTCTAGTAGGGAAAATAGTAGTTCAAGTTTGGAACCCAACTGACAGCCATACAGTAATACTGTAAGAACTGGACGTAAAGCATAGGCGCTTGATTATTATCTTATACTGCATCTTGGCTGCGCAATAGAGTAACGTATGTGCTTCCAATCCCAAATTGGCGACGTTTCTCACAGCTGCTGTCACCGATGACATGTTCGGTGATAACGTGCTGCCCTTGATGAAGTCACAAGGTACGCACCCTTTCCCTAAGGGTCAAGTGCCAGCAATGCGAGTCGTGACTTACGTGGATCGGCAATGCGGTCTCGTGTGTACCTGCTGCGCGCGAGCGATTCGAACAAGACTTTGGAACTGAGCGTTATCTCGTCATCAAGCTGGGCTGGCTGCGGCTAGCACTTGTCCTTTAAAAGCCGACAACTCATGGTTGACATGGACTTGCGTGACTTGAACACTATGCCTATAGTCCTTCCCGAAATCCCTGCATCTAACGATGTTGTCTCGAACGAGACTTTACTAGCTTTACTCTTTGACTACCCTGGCTCGGATATGATCCTTCGCTCGTGCGACTTTCAGGACTGTCGCGTACCAAAACTTTACATCGTCAACAGTTCTCCAGTTCTTCGAGAACTCATACAGACCGTCTCAATTCCTTCCAGAGTGGATAGCGATGAAGAAGAAGCGCTTCCGGTGGTCAAACTGTCAGAAAGCGGGGCTATCCTCCACAGCCTTCTCACTTTCATTTTCCCCGTCGCTCCCGTCCTTCCTTCAACCACGGAAGACACCATGAGGCTCTTGAGCGTGGCCCAGAAGTATCAAATGGACTCAGTACTAACATATGTCCGGGGCGTCATCTCTCTACAGGATCCACCATTCATCCTCCCAGAGACAGCACTCTACGCATATTTCCTTGCACAGAAGTATGAACTTCGACAAGAAACACTTCGAGCCGCGCGGAGTACGCTGCGCCTCTCAATGACGATCGAGGATTTGGCCGCGGAAGACAAGATCAATTTCATGCCGGGAGCGTATCTTCGTGAGCTCTGGAAGTATCATGAACTTATCAGAAAAGACCTTGCTTCTAGCCTTCTTGAGTTTAGGAAGCTTGGTGCAGCAGACATTGTGAAAGACGTGCGCTGTGGAATCCCTCCTCAGAGCGTCCCTCCCTCTACTACCCCCACACCCATCCCTAAATGGCTCGACGATTATATCGAGTCCTTAGCGCAAGCCCCTCAACTCTTCGATCTCATCGAATTCGAAAATGCCCTGGCCCGCCACATCAAAGATCGACCTCAGAATTCTGCACCATGTCCTTGCGTGGGAATACCCAGCCAGACGATACGCGCTTTCTGGGAGGCCTTGACCAAAGTTGTTCATGGGACAATAGAAAAGGTACGTAGCACTGGTATGACAGGTAGAGCACTCGCAATAACGAATATGAACGCGCACAGGCAGATTCGACTTTGGCCCTCGTGAAGGAAGGGCAAACCTCGGAACGCTCGAATCTTCCATTCGTGCCATTGTGTTTGAACGTACCCGATGCAGATATTATACTTCGGTCATCTGATAAAGTCAACTTCCGTGTCCGCAAATCAGTGCTCGCCATGTCTTCACCATTTTTCGCAAAACTGTTCTCTCCTCCCCAGTCACCCGACGGCGAACTCGTTGACAGCCTTCCTGTGGTCCAATTGTCTGAGGATGCTGGCGTCCTCGGTATCCTCGTCTCGCTGCTTTATCCCATTTCCCCCGTCCCACCTAGCTCTTATCAAGAGGTGTTCGCCCTACTCGCGGCATGCCAGAAGTACGACATGGCATCAATTCAATCCTATGTTCGTTCAGAGGTCAAACTTGGAACGTTTCCCGCGCCATTTGAGGTGGAATCCTTCAGCGCATATGCCAACGCGAGCAGGATGGGGCTTGTTCCAGAAATAGAGAATGCCGCTCGTCTCACCCTGGGTTACCCAATGACATTCGAATCCCTTGGAGAAGCTCTGCGGGTATTCGAGGGGCAGGCACTTTGCGACCTGGTTCACTATCGCAAACGTTGCAGAGGCAACCTTGTGTCGTGTTTCGACTCATACTTTAGTGTTCGTTCCAGGCATCAGATTTGGGCAGGCTGTCGGGAACCATTCGCACCAAATCATGGCGTCCCGGTGAATGTCCGGGATCCTCCTACCGCCTGGTTGAGCCGCTTCTTTTCAGGCAAGAGCGCCGAATTGAAAAATGGTTTTACGCTTGCAATTAGCTCGCCTTCAACTATTCTTGAGGAGTACCGGGCGGCTCTCAAGAGTCACCATCCAACCAACTGCCCGTCCTGCTTCCGTGTACACGCCATGGAAGGGGAGACGTTCTGCAGGGAACTGGAAGACCAGTTGACGCAGGCACTGAACAAGGTGAACATATCATCCCTCTTTTGGATAGCTGGGCCAACTGATTTAAACTGCTCTTTCAAGGTATCGGTATCGTGTGTTGAGGACACGTGGCGGCGCAACTTGAAGTCGCGCAAGAAAAGCAAAAAATGAGGAGAGTTGGTTTTAGTTCGCGAGAAGTAGTAGGGCAACAACCACTAAAGTTGAAAGACATAATGTAATGACTCGGACGCTGTAGAGTTGAGCCATGTTGTACTAAATGAGAAGCTTGAGAAAGCTATCGGAAACCGCCGAGTCGAAGTTGAGCATGCGTTCCAGCCTCAGTTCCAGCACTGTCCCGACGGTTTAAAGATGCGTATCTATTCAACTGCCGGAAAATTCGAGTCATTCCCATGGCCTGGAGAATGGGTGCTCATGAGAGTTAGATGAAGTTCGTATCAGCTTTGTGAGGACTGGGGAGCTGTTCAAAATGTAAAGCTTTGGCACTCGGGACTCGTGGTATTTGGAAGAACGTCAGCGCTCGTGTATTAATCGAAGAGTTTGTCATTGGCACTGGAAGGCCCATCCAGGATTGGGACCAATATCAGGGTCTCTCAGGGTGAAGTCGTCGACATGGTGCGTGCCGCGCTCTTGGCTGTGCAGCCTGTAGGTCATTACCATATATGCCGCATCATCAGACCTTGATGCTCGTAGTCCCCGTCCCGAGAAAAGATTGATGTCTCAGCGTCAAGTCTGAGGAATTGCCGTACATGACGTCAAACCCACATTCCAAGGAAGGGGGGAGGGTGCGAACATGGCTCGTTGAGTTGAGGGATGGTATTTAGGACTCAGGAAACCATAATTACGGAGGCTTCCGCGGCAGAGGCTTGGCAGCATGTGCCACTCTGAGCCTGCACTCCCATCTGACAAACTTTCGCATTCACGAGGCGCGACGCCTTTCACTCTCCGAGTCGGCATATCGACATTCCATATGATTGCATTGACAATACAGTAGAAGCGGGAGAGTATGGATAGGAAGCAATACGAAAGCCTTCATGACGGCGCTAGCCTGACCCGGCGGGCCAAAGCTCGAATGTTTACACGGTCTTGGCTCGTTCCTTTGTCCAAGTCTCAGCCGCCAAGGAGTGTTGGATGACGACAATCGAGAATATGGAGGCATGGACTGGAATTGTGATGTTACAGATAGGGAAGGACTCGGAGGACGACCAAATTCACACCCAAGGGGGCGATACTGGCTGTAAAGTGGACAAGGGTATACTTAAAAAAACGGTAGCGTGCAATGTATGCGCTTTAGGAGCACTTGTCTAGTTAGCAGCCACATTTTGAGACAGTATAGACGACTCACTTAGTATACGCCCCATCATTGTATTTATTTGTATTTATTGGGAACGCTTGCGATAACGAATCAGGTCGCAAAGTGCTCCGCCTTTGAAAGATCGCAATCCCTCTCCGAGTGATTCAAATGTCATCGGTTGGCCCAAGGTGAGCTGAGCCGCATTCTCCATTTCTGGAACAAGCCCCATGCTGCTCGCCATGGCATATGCACGGAAGGCTTCACTCTTTTCCGGCGCCGGGAATGTTCCAACCTTGATTGCGGCACGGATGTTAGATTGGACTGGTTCCATATCATATTTCTGGCAGGCAGCCAGTAACGCGAACACCTTTTCATAAGAGTCGGGTATCACAGGGGAAATGGGGTAAAGTAACGAGATTAGGCTGTTCAGCAGGTCAGCGTCCTCAGACAATGTGACGACAGGAAGTCCGTCAACAAGTTCGTCGTCAGGTGGTTGGGGAAGAGAGAGCAGATCTTTGAAAAATGGGGAGGACATGGCGAGCACCGGCTTGTGGAGACGGAAGTTGACTTGGTCAGATGACCGAAGAATAATACTTGCTTCGGGAAGGTCCGAACACAATAGAATAGATGGGGGATCCGAGTCTTCGGAGGTTGGCTCTTCCTTCACTAGAGCTAGAGTCGAATCTGCCTGCGGGTGTTCTTCTTGGTTACGCGATAAGCCTACTAATCGCGCCAATTTTACATACCTTTTCTATTGTTGTATGAACGACAGCTGTCAAAGCCTCCCAGAAACTGTCTATGACCCCGTTGGGCATGTTCGCACATGAACATATCGTAGAAGAAGACTGGAAGTGGCATGCCCATGCATTATTGAAGTCGGTTGGATTGAAGAGATGAGGAGCTTCCGCTATGGAGTTGATATAATCATTAATCCAGTGTGGAAAAAGGCCATCGTAGTTGTAAGCGCCAGGATTTTTACAAAGTAGGCTTTTCACGTCACCCGGTAAAGCAAAGCTTCGAAACTGGAGAAGAGATGATCGGAGATCGGTTCGAACTCGCTCATGATGCTTCCTAAGTTCATGAAGATATGCGCCTGTCATACCAGCTGAGTCGAGCCTGTCTCCCAAGTCCTCGATGACCATCGGCAGGCGAAATGTAACTCGCGCAGCTTGAACCACCTCTTTATAGAGCTCGTGATGTTGTGCGAGGCAATAAATGTGGAATGCTGTTTCTGGGCGAATGAATGGCGGATCCTTTTGAGCGACGGCGCCTCGGATATGACTTAGAACTGAGTCCATTTGATACTTCTGAGCCACGGCTAGGAGCTCCATGATGCTCTCGGAAGTGGGAGGAAGGGCGGGAGTGGCGGGGAAAATGAAAGTGAGGAGGCTGTAAAGAGTCGCTTTGCGTTCTGGTAGTTTGACCACTGGAAGTAGTTCTTGTTCTTCACCATCGTTGGGGGCGCCTGAAGTGTTTGAAATGCTTTGTATGAGTTTTCGGAGTACCGGGGAACAAAGCTCGATGTAAAGTTTGAGTAGCCGGAAATTATAGGAGTCGCACGAGCGAAGAATAATATCCGAGCCAGAGTAGTTGAAGTGTAAGGTTTCGTCGACAAACTCATTCGGTGCCAGAGGGTCAGGAGAGTCTGTACTAGTGGCGTTATAAGTTGGTGTTCGGGGGACTGGAGGAATGAAGCCAAAATGTGGGGCCAGTGTAGGGATTCCAGCGAGGGATGTAGACATGCCAGTAGTGTTAGACCCGGAGTCGTGCGGCGGCGCAGGTATGTCAATCCACCTGTAGCTTTTAAAAGAGCCAGCGCAGCACAGCTGTGTCGCGAGCCGTGTTCGAGGTACTAGGGCACAGCAAGTGCATAAGGTCTGATAGGGAATTTATCCAAATTTACCTCTCATCGATATGAATTGAGGAAGGCGTTGTTGAGCGCTCGATGTGACATGCGTACGCAGCAGGTGCATAACGGCATCACCTCTTATAGCAAATGCCAGCAGTTAGGTAGTCAGGTGTCCCTCCAGTCACTGCACAATGACGTTCGTTTGTATTGGGCGCCAAGTTGGGCGCAGAAAACGTTCTAGATCTAGATTATTAAGATAGACTGCACACGTGCAGTGCCTGCCAGTGCGTAGATTTTTCTAGTACCGCTTGTCACTGCTTGCCAGTGTGCCCTTGTACCAAGGGGATGACGGCGTCAGATAAACATACCTGAAGCAAGACCCGTAATACTAAGATAGAATATCAGATAAGCACTGCAGTTCAGGTCCCTGTCAGCCTTCAAATTACTGTATTGCGGACGCCTTGCCCTTCCATGATGGACTGTGGACACTTGGTGAGGTACGCCATCTCGTCCGCCCAAACTGCATTATCCGAAACTGCTCATGAGGAAACACAAGTGAGTAGAACCATGTTCCCCATGGCGCGTAAGCGACCCACACGAGAAGATATCGAGTAGCCGGCACCTGCTTGTTTCATTGACTTTCTAGAAGGAAGGCAGCGATCTTCTAGTGTACGCCCATCCTAAACTCTCCAACTAATTATTCCTGATCCCCGAGCCTTGTTCTCGATTATGCCAAGAAGCGTGAGATGCGATCGTGGATGGTGAACAGGTACCATGTACGTTGCACGTGCGCTCAGCTGAACTATATCCATATCGAAGACGTACCTCTTTTTCCCAGCGCCAAGCCCAGCGCGACATATTCTAGTCGCTCGTGGAAGATTCGGATCGCGTTCCTCATTCAGTAGCGGCTCACAGTAAATCAGAGTTCGATTATTGATGTCTGGAAATGCAGTGTAGGAGTTGTTCAATCAAACCAGTAAACTAGCCGCATTCTCTTGAACCTTACCTTAGTTTATGGTTTCCTCCCCTCTACCCTTTATCTTTTGCTTCGAAAAGCGCCTCTTTAGATAGCAGAAGCCTACTTGATGCGCGCCGCAACTCGAAAGGAAGGATGCACACCCCATATATCACGGACGATATTGTCTGAGGTACCGTGATCATCAGAAGGCATGGTATACTTTCTGTGCACAACCCAAGCTCCCCATAGACAATGTACCGAAAGAATACACACTATTACATTGCGTATGATACAGCAACGGGAAAATCCATCTCCCACTACAACCTACAACCAACCTCGTCAAGCTGCGACAACGACCTGAGGTTACATACCTATCGTATTGGCAGCAGGAGCAGGAGCCGTATTATGACCATGGTTCAACCGGCTCCAAAGCTCGCTCGCCGGCCGACTGCGTGTAGCCTTCTTGCCCTTCTCTTCTCCGCCCCACGCGTGCCTCTTCCGCGTGCCTCGCAGGGAGACCGAACCGACGCAGCAGCAGCAGCTGCGAGCCGCGCATTTCGCTTGCGTTTCGTGGGCGGCACCCGAGCACCTTGGCCGTATCGCACCGCGCGACGAGGCTGCACGGCGGCGGACGTTTACCCGCATCGCCCAGAGCCCACGCGACACTCCACATTTCTCCTTCTCCTTCTCCTCCGCCACCCGAGCCCTGGGAGCTCAGCAGGGCGATCGCGCACTCGCGGCGCCGTGCGATTTGCTGAAAGGTTCCGGCATTATTCTCCTCGTGGCGATGTACCTGCGAGGTGGACATGCGCCTAGCGCGCTGAGATGATGCCGAGGTGTGCAGGGTCGATGTGCAGCGCAGGGAGTTCGCGCTCGCGCTCGAGGGGGAGGACGATGTCATGAGTGGTGATGACGCGCTTGCGGATCATGGCGCTGCTGCTGTCGTACACGGGGGGTTCGGGCTTCGCCTGGGTGGGAGTTTATTGGGCTAGGGTGAAGAGTAGGACGAATAAATGCCCACCTATCCTCCACGATAAACAACTGGATCTCCAGTTGGAATGTCCGCATGCTCATCTTCCTCTGAAGGCCATGAAAAGAGCAAGCCTCCTCATTGGAAGTACGACGTCGAGTGCGAGAATGCGTCGGCTTCGTCGGTGCGCTCGGCTGTGCTGAAGTTGGCGGATCGTCTCCAACGACTGGTAAGAGCGCCACGGGGGAGGGACCAGTCTCTCCAGGTGTAAGATGCAACGTCTGTAGCAGTAGCGGCCATTTACACTTCTCCAATGCAGTGGTGGACGACATGTTCGTGACATGCTTGATGAACGCCGCAAAGGTTGATGGCAATGTTTTGGGTTAGGCAATATTTTGGGTTGGTGCGATGGAAAACTGTCCTTGCTGCTGCACCCCACCCCTAACACGTCACATGACATCACGTGACTCAAAATTTGAGCATTAACGCGTCATCAATTGGTTATTTAGCTTTGTTATGTGACATGTCACGTCACAAGTGTAGATATTAAAATATTTCATATCTTTTGATTAGTGAATGATGTGCCTAGGTCACGTGATCTTGTAAACGGAAAATGACAGTACACAATGTGCTCAACAAATTCAATTCCCACGCATGTTCCCACCTACCTGATGCTACCTCTCACAACACCTGACTTTGCCGTGCCACCCAAGAACCATTGCAATCAGTAACTTGGCATGAGTAATATACTCAGTGACTTTTTTTGTTAACCAGGGCGTTGCAGGGGCGTTGCGCATGGTGCGCATTCCACATGGGGCGTGCAAGCACTAATATGGTAACAGGGTGCTTGATCGGGCCACCTCGTGTGTGTAACGGTTCGCTAACCGTTTGTCCGACTTGGACGACTTTGAGTGGCTTGCAACACGTGACTGGGCTTTATTGGACACTAGGCTGGCTAACACTAGGTCCTCGTAGAGTGAAAAGGGCGTGGTAGCACCTCCACTAAGTAGACAATGAGATAATAGAGATGAGAGAGAAAGAGAACGATAAAGAAGATGAGAAGAGGCAGTCTGAAAGGAAAAGGAAACAAGATAGCGAATTGAAGAAGACCAGGATAGGGATCCCTGGTCTTTATGTTACGTTTTCTTACTATACTGTGCTTACCATACGGACTATCATTGGGACCGTCATCATTACTTCGTCATCACCCCCTTCATGCACAGACATTGATCATACTTGCTTACTAGCTTCCTCTTTGTACGTGACTCATACTAGTACTCCTACTAGTAGTATTCGGACTATGACTCGACCCTCATACACGTAGTAGTTGTCTTTGTGGCTTTACCAGTACAGGTACTCTTAGTATCTGCTTGGCGACTTGTAGTATAAAACATGTACCATTAGGACACTTGGACTTTAAGTCTGAGTTCTTGAATCATATCGACTCTTGCACTCTAAAGACCTCGGAACCAGAACAACCCCAGAACCAGGAGCTGCATAAGTCGTTCGACTTCCCAGTCTCACTCCACTCAGTGACAGCATAAGCCAGCGCGCTTCCCTGTTCACTTACCACCGAGTCCGCACAGAGTATTCCTCTGTGCCTTCAGCATCATGGAACCTCCATACCTTGTCCCTCATCCGAAGGAGCTTACTCATCGACTTCGTACCAACTTGCTCCGGATACGGGAACAGAACCGCCGAAGTGTCCACAGTCTAGAACCTGCTCAAGTCGAGCAACACGTGCCATTGACACGTAACACTTTACTAGGCGACTTATATACACGTAAGACTCGCTTTAAAGCGGAGTCTGAACTAAGTAATGAGTCACGAACCCTAGTACAACTATCCTAGGAATGAGTCATGTCCGTGAGCATGTGATACTACAAGACAATAGAACGCTTGACAGCGTGTGAACCAGTGCTACAATGATAACCCGACCCCTGTCCATGACTAATATAAGCTGACAGTCGTAGTCATAACCGATGTGTCAGTCCACTTCTGAGGTAGTCCGTGACATTATCCCCTTTTCAGGGTAAACGCCCACGTTCCACCGACCACGCAGTAAGCGCGGTTACTCGCCTGTCCCGCCGCATCTCCTCTTCAATCCGATGTACCGCCCATGCTTCCTCCAACCTTGCACGACACGCCCTCTGGTCCACCGCCATGGCGAAGAGTCGGTCCTCGATCTGTCTGATCGATTCTTGTGCCGTCTTCATTTTCTTCTGTAACCCACGCCATCTCATCACCTCAGCGGTCAGCGATTGGTCCCCTACGTGTGCGATCGCCTCGTCTACCAAGATCCAGTCCTGGTAGCTGCGGTCCAACAGGCGCAGTTTGTCTGGCCTGACCTCTGGTGTCCTTCCGACCCGATCAGTAGCAGCAGCCGCGTGGATCTCGCCCCTATGTATGGGTCCATCCATCGCCATCCGCGCCTCTACGTACGGGTTGTCGGTCATGTGGACCTTGATGTACCTGGCGGGAACCTGTCGACCAGTCGCATCTAAAATGGTGAAGGGGACGTAACTTGTCCCCCGGTTTTCTTCGTACCCCTGCGCAGCTGGCGATAAGGGTCGGCGCGATGCTTGTGCACCTCGCTGCGCATGGCGCGGGTGAGCGGGCGACACGGCGTAGTGTACAGCGACGGGTTGTCGTGGTCTTCCTCTTTGACCTCGGCCACGTCGTATACCCATCCCTTCGGCAACTTGTCGGTCTTCGGGGTAGGGAGGCGGTACTTCAGGGGAATCTTGACGATGGACTTCGAGGGCGTTGGCAATGTTGTCCGCCAGAGACATGGCTTCTTCACGAGTGAGGCGAAAGTGCGCCATTGCGCCGGTGCGAGTGGATGGTGCGGGGATGGGGAGAGGGTTGACTGGAGCTGGGACTGGAGTGGGGACTGGAGACTCGTGGCCATGGCAGTATTCTCTTGGTCCATGGCATTGATCGCAGAATCCGATATCAGAGGGTGACACCGGGCTAGAGGAAGCATGCTGGCCTGCCGTCGTCGACGGTTCTTCAAGTCGTGCTTCTTCCGTGCTTCTAGCAGTTGCTCCTGATGCCATTCTCGCGCCGTCAGCATCCCCAGTGACAATGGCTTCGGGCACTTGAAGCGTAAGGACGTGTTCTGACTCAGCTGCAACGCGAGATTCGGCTGCATCTGCCAGGGTGAGTTGTCGGAAGGTGTTGGCGATGGTATCGGCAGATGGGGAAGGGGGTTGCCTGAGCTCTAAGGATGGACTCGGTGCGAGCTGTGGCCATCCGCCTGATGTCGTTGTAGATAGAGTCGATGATAGCGTCCTCATGCCCAGAGGCGGAGTCAGCATACGCTCCAGCAGCAGGTTCTTCAGCAAGGTCTGAGCGTCCATTAGATGACATATATCGGAGTGCGTGTTGCGAGAGAAGATGAGAGTGTTGTAGAGCGGAGGGATAGGGTAACTTAGCGGATGGGTTGCTCCTTATATGTGTTTCCTTGGCGGCGTTTAAAACCTTGAATTCCCGCACCTTATCATCCGCAAATACGTCATCCTTGTCAACCCACATGTTGTCCGAGTCGGGGTAGCCTTCCCATTTGTTACGTCACGGTAGGGACGTTCACCCGACGTGGGTTATGTTTACGATGACAGGAACACTAAGGGTCTGGTCTGTGGTTCGGTGTGAGAGTACTAAGTTCGAAGAGAACTTAGTAAGCTTCTGATGACGAGTAACTCTCTGCTAAGTCAAGCAAGGACTTTGAGAAGAGTTATGAGAGGGAGTTCTTATCACGCAAGTGAAAGAGTGGGGATGGTTCTGCTTGTTGTCTCTAGTACCGTAGGATACAAGAAGTCAAGTCTAAAGCTACTGGCTACCTAGCTATGAGACTTTATAGTAAATGGGAACAATAGAGAACTAAGAGACCAACGTGTCAGTATCCAAGTCCACGTCACTGAAACAGTATGAGAACAATAGAGTACTAGGACTGAGTCACAACAAAGTGTCCTAGTACTGAGTCATATGGGTAAAGATGACCTGTCACCTAGCTAAGGACGACGTGTCCTTCTAGAGTCATCATGAGTCGTAAATATCAAGAAAAGGGTGAGAAATGAGAAAGAAAATGTAGGCGTCATAACATAGCCCCCCTTTCAGATGTGCAGTTGCCCCAACTGCACCTAGTCTCTACCCTGAAACATGTTGTAATCGTTGTAATCGTTGTAATCAGTGTGCATAAACACCTCAGGCTCATCTGCCCATAACTTGCAGACATGCCTCTTGAGGTACCCTGCTGGGCCTGCACACCTACAGGTCCAGCACATCTCCTTCTGGGGACACTGCATCTCAGTGTGCCCTGGGTTCCTCACCCAACAAACAGCGCATACCTGTGGAGTCCACTCTCTGCTCCACATGATCTCTACCTTCTCCCTCAGCGTCAGCTGTGGGAGCCCCTGTGCCTTCTTCATCAGTTCTGGGAGCTCTGGCTCCAACTGAGGGCAGTAGTCCTCCTTGTGTCCCATGCTCCCACAGTAGGGGCATAGCGGCCGTCCCCTAGCTGTCTTGCAGTCCTTCTTGAGATGGCTCCCTGAACCGCACTGGAAGCACCTCTTAGGCTCCTTCTGCCCACTCTTCATAGTGGCATAGGGAGCGAACCTCTTCTTCTTTCCCTTAAGTGGCACTGTGCGTCGTGCCAACTGGGGTGGAAGGGAGGTGACTGGGGTCCCCTCTGGTACATTAGAGGGAACTGGTGACTGGGGTGGTGTGAGGTTCCAGGTGGGGGAAGGGAGTCCTTCTGTCCAGTGGCGTACTGGGCTGGACAGAGATGGTGGGAGTCCCTCTTCCAATTCTGGACTGATTGAAAGAGGCGACTTGGGTGGTGACTGGATGGGACTGGGGGTAGCTGGGATGGATGGTGATAACGAGTCTGGGTATACCAGCTCAAAGGAGGATGAGGTCGTCAACATTTTTCTTTATAATGTCAAGGGGTTTAAACAAGGGATGCAGGATGGTGGTAGTGGAGTACTGGTGGTAGTGGAAGTGGGAGGAAGGGAGATTGGTTTTTGACGTGGTCTTGTCCCTTCTTTTATAACTTTCTTTTGTTTATCTTCCTTTGTTCTTCTTTGTACTCCTTGATCCTGTCTTTTGCTTGTACATTCTCCGCGGGTTCCCAGGAGTTGTCACTCGTGGGATATCCCTTCCACTTGATTAGGTAGTGCGTCTTGCGCCCTCGTCCTTTCTGTTTCATGTCCAGTATCTTCTCTACTTCGTATTCTTCTTCGCTGTCAATTAGGTCCGGTGGTGGTCGGGTAAAGTTAGGACTGTGGAGTTCTGTTTCCTTGTATGGTGTTATTAGATCCGCATGAAACACGTTATGGATTTTCCACTGTTTTGGCAGCTCCACACGATACACCGCGTCTGATAGTCGTTTCAACACTTTGAATGGTCCGTATCGTCTTTGTCCTAATTTGCTTGTAGGGTCTAAGGTTCTAAGATTTGTCCCCTCGATCCATACTTGATCGCCTTCGTTGTAGGGTTTGAATCTTTTGTTTCCCGACCGAGTTCTTCTCATGTCTGCTTGCGCTTTTGCTATTGCTTTCAGGGCATCATCCCTTATCTTGTCTAGTTCTTCTATTCGTGCTGTTACTGCTGGTACCTGACTGGGAATAGACGACCAGTTGACTTGTGGCGTATATCCCATGATCAGATCATAAGGCGTTTTCTTGGTGGTCGCATTAGGCCATTGATTATGCGCAGCTTCTGCTATTGGCAACCACTTGCGCCAGTCCCTCCAATGTTCTTTGCAATAACACCGAAGGTATCCTTTGAGCCACTGGTTTGTTCTTTCTGACTGCCCATCGGTATGTGGATGGTAAGCAGTGGAGATGTTCTGGTATATCTCCAGTGCTTGACATAGTCCTTTTGCGAATTTTGATGTGAATCTGGTGTCTCTGTCTGAGATCACTTTCTTGGGGATTCCAAATCGCGGGTAGACGTATTTCAGATAAAGGTCTGCGACTCCTTCTGCCGTGATTGTCTCCTTGCATGGGATAAAGATAGCTGCCTTGCTACAATCATGATCGGTGATGGTGAGGATCGTGTCGTATCCTTCTGAAATCGGTAATTTCGTGATGAAGTCCATTGCGATCGTCTGGAATGGCAAGGTATGTTCTGGTGTGATGGGGATTAAACTAGGTTTGAGCGGCCTCGTGTTTACTTTGTTTGCTTGACACACGGCGCAACCTTTTACGTATTGCTCCACATCTTGTTTCATGTTTGGCCACCAGAAGTCTCGTTTTGCCAGTTCGAACGTGTTTGAAATTCCCGGGTGTCCGGCTGGTGGGGAATCGTGGTAAAAGTTAATTACCCCCCTCTTCAGATTGTTGTCTCCGGCAACAACAAGCCGTCCAGATTCGCCTTTCCACCAAATTGAATTTAGCTTTATCAATTGGTGGGTATTGGTCCATTTCTTGATCTGCAGGATACTAGCTTGATTTTCCTGCTGATCCTGCTCGACTTTGTCTTGAATTGACTGATATGCCCCCGTTTTCGTCATTCGGGCATATGCACGACTAAAGAACTTTGGTGGTAGCACCACAAGTTGCTTATTATCGTCGTCTCCTGTGTCATGGTCTGGGCGTCTAGATAGAGCATCGGCACGTCCATTCTTCTTCCCAGATATGTGAACCAGTTCGAAGTCGTATTCCATTAGTTCCGCGTGCCATCGCGCCACTCTTCTATTATGTTCCCCTGGATTCTTCCAGAATAGTAGGTTGGCGTGATCTGTATGCACTTTGACTTTGTGTTTGGCTTGATGCAAATATGGCCTCCATGTCCTAAGTGTTTCTCTTAATCCTAGAAGCTCCCGGTTGTAGACATCGTAATTTCTCTGAGCTTCGTTCATGGTTTTTGAGAAGAATGCGACTGGATGGAGGATATTTTTGTCGTTCCTTTGCATCAAGACAGCACCAATAGCGTAATTTGATGCGTCTACTTCGACTTCGAATGGTTTTGTCTGATCGGGTTGTAATAGGACCGGTTCTTCACATATGCGTCATTTAAGCTCCTGGAAAGCCTTTTCCTCAGGTTCGCCCCATGTCCATTGGGCACCCTTCTTGAGGCGTTCGTTGAGCGCTTTTGCAATTTGTGAAAACCCCCGGATAAATCGTCGATAGAAGTTGCAGAACCCAAGGAATTTGCGTATATCTTTAACATTCTTGGGTATCTTCCATTCTTCTACTCCGGCGACTTTGACCGGATCCATAGTAACTGTGCCGTCTTCCAGTATTACTCCCAGAAATTCGACTTTTCTGGTTTCAAAGATACATTTGCTGGGTTTGAGATAAAGGTCTAGCTTCAACAGCCTTTCCAAGACTTGGTGTACCAGTTTGCGATGTTTTACAATGTCATCTTCGGTTGCGATAAGAATGTCGTCCATATAAATGATTACTTTTCCCGTAGCGGTGAGATCTGTGAACTCGGTGTTCATAAACCGCTGGAAAACTGCTGGTGCATTCTTTAATCCGAAGGGCATAACTGTGTTTTCGTAAAGTCCCATATTTGTTTTGAAAGCTGTCTTGTGTTCGTCGCCTTCCTTTACTCGTATGTTGTTATATCCAGCACGTACGTCCACTTTGGAAAAGATCCGCGCATTGCGGACTTTATCCACCAGTTCTTGGATCAGTGGCAGGGGGTATCGATCAGGTACGGTGAACGAGTTTAGCTTCCTATAGTCGACCACGGGACGTAGTTTCCCATCTTTCTTTCCCACAAAGAAGAAGGGCGAAGAGTATTGCGATTTTGATGGTCGGATATATCCCTTTTCCAGGTTTTCTTTGATGTATTCATCAAGTTTTCCCTGTTCTGTAAGTGTTAAAGGATATATCTTGCAATCCAAGATCTTGGGTGCGTCTTCTGTAAACTCGATTTCGATATCCCAGGGTTGATGTTCCGGGAATCTCCTTGCCTCTTCTTCTGAGAAGACCTTCTTCCACTTGTGGTACTGTGGAGGGACTATCTGGTCCCAGGGTTTTTCTTTCCCTTGTGCGTTAGCTGCCATTTGCGCGGCTGTGGATGTCTTCCGGATTTTTGATTGATCCATGTATGAAACATAGATTTCTTCTCCGGGAGTTGCCAGTGTCTTTGCTCGGCGAATCCACGCCTTGCATACTCGTGCAACTTCGTCTTCTATTGGCAACCCTAAGGTTTTGATGACCAAAGGTTGCATGCTTTCGTCGAGTACTGCTTCTTTCCAATCAATGACTGGTTGGAAGGCTACCAGCCAGGGGTACCCAAGGATGATTTCGTCTTCTCCGATATCGGTTACCAGGAATCTCATGTCCTGGACTTTGGCTCCGACTCGTACTTGCAGGTCCACATAGTGCATTATTGAGCCTGCTTTGTTGTGCGTTCCATCGATGTTCCAGATGGTCCGTGTTCTTTGAAGCGGGACTTGCCCAATCTTCATTCTTCTGAGGAGCTTTGGGTTTATGAAATTGTCGGTTGCTCGAGAATCGACAAGAACTTGTCTTTCGGCCTTCGAGTGCGATGATTGTAAAAGAGTTGGGATTCGTAGACTTTTGTATTTACAAGCAAAGACACTCTTGAGTCCTAGTGTGCGCGCCCAGGCCGTCGGGGTTGCACTTCTTAAAAATCTGTGTCTTCTCCTTCTGCCCCCTGCTCCGCTTCAATGGCCTTTCTTATGATTGCGATCTTGGTGTCTTCTGGAAGTGACTTTCCAAGTCGCACATAAGTGTCCAGGTCCATGGGCTTTGGGTCCTCGGTTTCGCTATCACTGTCCTGATCCGAAGTCTCGGCTTTCTTTGCTTTAACCGGAGACTTCTTCTTCTGTGTTTTATCAGGACAATTGCGTGAGATATGCCCTTGTTTGTTGCAGGTGAAACAACGGCCTTCTGCTCGCTGTTTCTGGGTGTCTTCTGTAGTGGAGGCACGTCCGCGGGTTCCTCTGTTCCTATTGTAAGAACGGGATCTATCGGCCCTAGTGTCCATTGCGTTAGGATCCAATGGCATTTTGACATTCAGGATTTTGGCCCATTGCTGAGGAGAGAACCCCGTTTTGTTAACCGGCTTGTTCTTTCTTCCCGTCCCATCTGCTCTGATTGCTGCCACATTCTGGACCAACGTATTGTCCTTGTGGTAGTTTTGGACTGCTAATGCCCAATCCTGGAAGCCAATGGGTTTGACAACCAGCAAAATGTGTTGCATCATTTTGTATGGGAGTTTAGCGGCGAACATAGTGATGGTGTTATCCGCGTCTATGGGGAAGTTGGCCTCATGTGCCAGGGTTTCGAATTGGGCGATGAATGTATCCACCTCTCCTGGGATGAAGGGGAGGTTGCGCAGTTTATCCTGAGCACGTTCCTTGGCACCGGTGTCCTGGAAGGCTGATTGGAACTCGTCAGAGATATGAGTCCAATATCCTTCATCCGTATCGGCCCGACCAGTGGTTAGTTGATCTACGATCCACTGGGTTTGCCGCTGGATCCAGGCTTGGACGATTGGTCCCTGAATAAAGCCTAGAAAGAGTGCTGCGCGTTTCATGGGGTTGGCCATATGATCGGTGTCATGGTTTGTGATTCGGTAAAGGTTGAACTCCGTCATGAAGTTATTGGCCTTTGATCTATCGCCATCAAAGATGGCTGGGTGGTTTCTGCCTAACTTGCTTCCGCCACCTCCTCCACCTCCGGGGCCTGTATGCCTGAAAATGGATCCTGGTCCGCCTGGTGGTCCTCCAGGTGGTCCTCCAGGAGGTCCACCTGGTGGTCCTCCTGGTCCGTGTCCTCCAGATCCTCCTGGCGGTCCACTGCCAGGTCTGAAGTACGAGTGCACCTTCCCTGGCTTAGTATTTGCGAGGGTAAGGGCTGCTGCTGCCGTAGATATTACTGGCATTGTCTGTGTTGCCATTGAGAGACTTTGATTATGCTCTGTAGCGGTGGAACTTTGAATATGTCCGGTTTCTGTGTCGTCGACTGCTGCTGCGGCGACTGTAGAGGGAGCGATTGACTGTCTTCCGAGGTTGTACTGGGAAGGTACTGGTTGTGTGGCTACCCAACGGCTAGATCTAGAGTCTTGCTGTATGAAGTACCACTGTCTGTTGTCCTCGTCATATTCGACTTCGAGGTAGGTTTGGCTAAGGAGATCGTAAACTTGATATCCTTCTGTGTTGTTGGCTTTGTTCCAACGGGCTGCTCCTCTGATGTGCGCTGGTAGGTTGTCTTCGAATCGTCTTTCGATTACAAAGGGAGTAAATCCTGCTACGCTTCTAGACTGGGTGAGTCTTCTGTTCTGTTTCCCCAGTGTGGCTGTCTTCTAGAGACTTGACTTAATGTTACGTCACGGTAGGGACGTTCACCCGACGTGGGTTATGTTTACGATGACAGGAACACTAAGGGTCTGGTCTGTGGTTCGGTGTGAGAGTACTAAGTTCGAAGAGAACTTAGTAAGCTTCTGATGACGAGTAACTCTCTGCTAAGTCAAGCAAGGACTTTGAGAAGAGTTATGAGAGGGAGTTCTTATCACGCAAGTGAAAGAGTGGGGATGGTTCTGCTTGTTGTCTCTAGTACCGTAGGATACAAGAAGTCAAGTCTAAAGCTACTGGCTACCTAGCTATGAGACTTTATAGTAAATGGGAACAATAGAGAACTAAGAGACCAACGTGTCAGTATCCAAGTCCACGTCACTGAAACAGTATGAGAACAATAGAGTACTAGGACTGAGTCACAACAAAGTGTCCTAGTACTGAGTCATATGGGTAAAGATGACCTGTCACCTAGCTAAGGACGACGTGTCCTTCTAGAGTCATCATGAGTCGTAAATATCAAGAAAAGGGTGAGAAATGAGAAAGAAAATGTAGGCGTCATAACACCATTTGACCAAGTACTGAAGACGCCGTCTCCTGCCGAACTTCCGAGAGTCCAGAATCTTCTCCACGGAGTATTCTTCTTCCCCGTCCACAAGGTCAGGCACTGGGCGCTGATAGTTTGGGCCATGCGTTATTGTTTCTCGATAGGGGGTGAGAAGATCGATGTGAAACACAGGGTGAATGCTCCACTGCGTGGGAAGGGCTAGTTGGTAACTGACCGGTGATAGTACCTTGATTACTTTAAATGGCCCATGTCTTCTGGGCGCAAACTTGGCAGTTGGCTGACTGAGACAGAGATTCTTGCCTTCTAGCCATACTTGGTCACCTTCCTTGTACTTGGGCGTATCACGGTGCTTGACCCATGACTGCTGTGCCTTGATCATGAGTTGTTGCGCCGTATCTCGTGCCTGTTTCAGCTGCTCGACGCGCAATGTGACCTGTGGAAGTGGAGAGGGTGCCGAGATCCAATCAGCGCGTGGGTTATAGCCCATCAGAAGGAAGAATGGGGACTTCTGCGTGGTATCACTGGGCCAATTGTTGTGTGCGAATTGTGCGATAGGGAGATAAGGGGCCCAATTTGTCTGATGGTGATTGGAAATGAATCGGATAGCGGTCTCGACCCACTGATTTGAGCGTTCTGATTGCCCATCGGTCCTTGGATGATATGCCGTGGAGGGATTGCGTTCTATCCCTGTGATGCGACACACTTCTTGCATGAATTTTGACACAAATCGTGGGTCTCGATCGCTGATGACCTTTCTTGGCAGTCCGAAGTGGGCAAATATGTGTTGGATATAGAGGGCTGCAGTGCCTTCCGCATTGATTTCTTCTCGGCATGGTATAAAGATGGCAGCCTTCGTGCAATCATGGTCGGTAATGGTGAGGATGGAATCATATCCCTGCGATTCAGGGAGTTTAGTGATAAAATCCAAAGCTATAGTTTCAAAAGGCATAGCTTCGGGTCGAGGATAGATAGGTCTCAGTGGTGCTTTCGTAGGACGGTTGTTAACTTTGTGGCGTTGACAATCGGCGCATCCCTGCACGTATTCCGTAATGTCTTTGCGCATTTGCGGCCACCAGTAGTTGCGCTCTACCAGTTGTATCGTTTTACTGATACCTGGGTGTCCATGTACTGGCGGATTGTGGTGCCCCTTGATGATATTGCGCTTGCCCTCCAGATCCTCAGTGACAACCACCCAACCTTCTTTATACCACGTGCCGTTAAGGCATTTGAGTTGGTGGGGGTCGATCCACAGTTTGAGGTGTCCTTCGTCCTGACGGTGTTGTTGTGTCATGGTTGCAATGGTTCTTGCAAAGAGGCGATCGGGAAGTACCACCACGTTGGTGTTGTCTTCTGTTCCTTGATCGTAATCTGGCCTCCTGGATAGCGCGTCTGCTCTTCCATTGGCCGTTCCTTTGATGTGGCGAATTTCAATGTTATATTCAGATAGACGAAGTACTTCCCTGGCCACTCGTCTGCTAATCTTGTGGGGTTCCTTCCAGTAAAGGAGGTTTTGGTGGTCTGAATATACGATGACTTTATGTGGCGATCCTGCAAGGAATGATCTCCAGTTATCAAGCGACATTACCACCGCCAACAGCTCTAAATCGGCTACGTTGTAGTTTCGTTGTGCTTTGTTGAGGGTTTTCGAAAAGTAGGCAATTGGGTGTCGCTTGCCGTCTTCCTTCTTCTGTAGTAGTACTGCGCCTACTGCGAAGCCTGATGCGTCTACTTCCAGCTCAAATGGTTTGTCGAGTTCAGGGTGTGCCAGTACTGATTCACTGGTTACTCTGTTTCTGAGCTCGTCAAATGCCTTCTGGTGTCTTTCGGTCCAGATCCATTCGGCTTCTTTGCGTGTAAGTTCATTAAGTGGTCTTGCGATGTGTGCAAAACCTCGAATAAAAGGTCGGTAAAAATTGCAGAATCCCAAAAAAGATCTGATGTCCTTAACTTTGGTGGGCGTAGGCCAATTTTTAATGCCTGCAATTTTGATAGGGTCCATGTGCGTTATCCCCTTTTCAAGGATTACCCCCAGGTAATCCATATGTGGGGCATGGAAGGTGCACTTCTCCGGTTTGAAGTATAAATCCAATCGTTCAGCTACTTCGAACACTGCTGATACTGCCTTGATATGGTCGTCGAGGTTTGTACTGGTAGCAATCGCGATATCGTCCATATAGATGCGGATCGCGGTTCCTCTAGCATTCCAATAGTCAATGGTATCGCGATATTCGTAGTTCATCATGTTTTGGAACGTAGCTGGTGAATTTTTCAGCCCAAAAAACATGACAAGGGGTTCATATAAGCTGTATTTGGTTTTGAACGCAGCTTTGTGTTCGTCTCCCTCCTTGATGCGGATATTGTTGTACCCATCTCGTACGTCTAGTTTGGTGAAGATCCGGGCTCCGCTGAGGTCTGTGAGAAGCTCCGTGATAAGTGGTAGTGGGTATTGATTGCTGATTGTGATGTCATTGATGCGCCGGTAATCTTGCACCGGTCGTAATTTGCCATCCTTTTTCTGGATGAAAAAGAACGGTGAGGCGTATGGTGAGATAGAGGGTCTGATATATCCCTTAGCTTCCTGTTCCCTAAGGAATTTGAGCAGCCCTTTGTCCTCTTCTTGCGTCATAGGGTAGATTTTGCATGGTAAGGCGTCTGGCGCGCCTGGTTTGAAGTCAATTGCGTGGTCCCACGGTCTTGAAGGTGGGAATCGTGCAGATTCCTCGTCACTAAACAGTTTGCTAAATCGTCTGTACACTTCTGGGACGACTGCTGCGACTTGATTTTGACCTGCTTGGACGGCCAATTCTGTTGCTACTCCTCGGATTGTAGATTGCGTTTCCAGTGTTCGTACAATGGATTGTTTTTCCGCTTCGGTCATTATTGTTGCGATGACCGGACGCTGTTTGATAACACGGGGGTTAATGGATGAAATGACAACTGGTAATACACGTTCGTCAATAACTGCGCTTCGCCAGTTGAATCGTGGTTCGAATGATGCCAGCCACGGGTATCCCAAAAGTATGTCTTCATTCCCAATATCGGTTATGAGGAAGCGCATTTCCCTATGAATGCCTTTTGTGAATACATCTAGATCAAGGTAGTGGGTGATCTCCCCTGATTTGTTGGTGGTATTATCAATGTTGTAGATTTTCTTGGGTGTCGGGAGTTCTTGCAACCCCAACCCCATTTTTGCTGCGAATGTTGCGTTCATGAAGTTGTCTGTAGCTCCAGAATCTACTAGAGCTCGTTTGTCGGCCATAAAGTAACTCGTGCGAATCGAAACTGGAATGCGCATGGATCGATAGCGGGTAATGTACACAGAGTTACAACGAAGAGTCCTCACCCAGGCCGTCGGGTTCAGACATTTTGAAAATCCTCCCTCTTCCATAACTGTTGCATGACGAGATCTTTTACCTCGTCTTCTTCTTCTGCTACTCCACTCAGCCAGTCTTGTGCTTTTTGCTGTGGGGTTCGCGTTTCTGCGACACTGCGGTCGTCTACTATGCTTCGAGCGGCATAGTATTCTTCTTCAGTATTCCCTTGCCTGGTACGTGATGGTCCTTGCCCCTGTTGGTGATAAGGGTTCCTTTTGAGCGGCTGCCGGCAGTCTCTTTTAAAGTGACCTGGTTTGCCGCAATTGAAACAAGTGAGGGCTTTCCTGGTTCCATCCGGCTGTATGGGTCCTCTAGGGACTCCTCCCTCTTGACTCCCACCGGTTCGCTGTTGGTACCTATTTCCTCCTGGTAGGAAATCCTCATTTTGAGCTACCCGTCCTCGAATTCGATCTGGTGTGGTATCCATGGCATTGGGGTCCGCCATACGTGGAAAGTTTGGTCCTCCCCATCTTCTGTTTGCGTTGGTGTTGTTGGTACCTTTCCAATTGCTGGACGTCGATGTTGCTGCTGGTCTGGTCCTAAATCCCTCCAGCCGACTCTTCATGTGTATGAACATTTTTTGCTGTTGGATAGCGGCTTCTCGCCATCCTTCGTAGTTTCTTGGTTGAATGTTTTTGAAGATAAACTCATACATCGTGTGGGGTAATGCATCTGTGAAGATGCGCAGAACCAGCGGCTGATTGACATCGTAATTGGCGTGGCGTACCAATGTTTCAAATTTGGTTATGAGACCGTCTAGGTCTCCTGATTGCATGCGAAGTCCTCGCCCTAGCTCTGCCTGAGCTCTTTCTTGTTCGAACACATCAGCATACTGTCTGTTGAACGCGCCGATTACTCCATTCCATAGGCGTTCGTCCGTGGTGGCCCAGCCTTGGGTTACTACTTGCGTTCTGAGCCAAGCGTTGACGCCCTTGACCCATTCGTTAACGAGCGCTCCTTGGATGTAAGTGAGAAAGAACATAGCTCGTTGGTATGGGTTGCACATGAGCGTATTAGTGATATTAACTCCTTCATAGAGTTGCCATTGCGTGATGAATTGTTCCGCCTTCGATCTGTCTCCTGTAAATATGACAGGGGGGTTGCCTACTAGTTTATCCCCGTGCTGTCCTCCGGGTTGTGGGGCTTGTGGCATGGGAAACGGGGGTCCTCCTAGCGGTCCTCCACCACCAGGTGGTCCTCCTCCTGGCAGTCCTCCGCCGAATGGTCCTCCCCCTGGTCCTTGTCCTGGCGGTCCTCCACGCAGCCATCCGAATGGTATCCTTGGCGGACTCCTACGCCCTCTGTCTGATGGGGGGTCTGCTTGATCGGGTCCGATGGCTCGGTGTAGTGCCACCTCATCTGGATGCATCGGTATTTCCATATGTCCTGTGTGCGGGTTGATAGTTCCCGCCGCTGGTTCCATGGTCATTGTACGACTCATGGTAGGTTCTTGTATGTGTAAAGACTCAGCTAACTGCAGTGCGATAATTTGATCGCTCCCTCTTTGTGGTGCTGGTGATCGAACTTGGATATTGCTTGCTTCGCTAGCTACTGATGGGGTGCTAGTACGTGTAGTGGGAGTATTGTCAGGGGATTGGCTACGAATCCTTCTAGCGTGGTCAATGCGGTCTTGGTCTGCCGCGTCTTGTAATGTGATATCGAGTCCAAGGTCTGGTCCGGCAATACGGAACACTTCCCAATGTCTGCCAACTTCTAGATTCTCAATCCAGCGAATTTCAGTCCAACAAGCACGTTCAGTGTTGAACTCAACTGGGTACCAATGCTCCTCTCCTGATGAATATTCTGGCGCACTTGACCATGCGTGGTACCGTTCGATTGCGTTGACCACCCGCCAACTGGCTCCTTTGATAAAGGACTCTGGTACGTCCTGTCGTGGTTGTTGATTTTTGATTTCGTAAGAGATGAACCCTCCTTCTGCGGCCCAAACTTCTCTGGTTGTACGTTGCAACGCCACGGTGGGATCCTGGTCTTAATGTAACGGTTCGCTAACCGTTTGTCCGACTTGGACGACTTTGAGTGGCTTGCAACACGTGACTGGGCTTTATTGGACACTAGGCTGGCTAACACTAGGTCCTCGTAGAGTGAAAAGGGCGTGGTAGCACCTCCACTAAGTAGACAATGAGATAATAGAGATGAGAGAGAAAGAGAACGATAAAGAAGATGAGAAGAGGCAGTCTGAAAGGAAAAGGAAACAAGATAGCGAATTGAAGAAGACCAGGATAGGGATCCCTGGTCTTTACTAGGCGACTTATATACACGTAAGACTCGCTTTAAAGCGGAGTCTGAACTAAGTAATGAGTCACGAACCCTAGTACAACTATCCTAGGAATGAGTCATGTCCGTGAGCATGTGATACTACAAGACAATAGAACGCTTGACAGCGTGTGAACCAGTGCTACAATGATAACCCGACCCCTGTCCATGACTAATATAAGCTGACAGTCGTAGTCATAACCGATGTGTCAGTCCACTTCTGAGGTAGTCCGTGACAGTGTGTGGGAACTCGTCAGTCGTTAGATTTGACTAAGTCCCCACCACCTTCCTTCCTGGTACACCTCACCCACCTCCACCGCCGTCTCAACCTCTTACCACTTCGAAGTGGTTCAACTAGGCGAGCAGTGACGAGACCGAGAAGTAGAGACAGCAGGTGAGTTGCCAACTCGGTGTTTCTCATCACCCTCGGCTTAACCCTTGCCGGCCCACATCTCGTCACCGACGCCCTACAGGACGCATATTCACGGAACGTCTCAAGGTGTGCCTCCCTGTTGCTAAGGAGTTCTCTGGGCTGACAGGTGAATGTCGACTTTGTCGATCTCGCACGACTTTGGGAGTCGCGTTCGCCACCATGATATCGCAGGCCATCTTCAAGTGGGACACGCCCAACCCTTTCCGTATGTGACTATTCCTTCATCCCTTCTTTTTTCAATGTTTCTCCAGATGATCGTCCGGCATCCCGAGGGGCTTTCCGCCCTCGAGCGTGCTCTTCCCTGGGCAGACTTGGCTGTGTTCCTTACGCGCGCCCTGCACGTACCTCAGCAACGGTCGCCTCATGGAGATGTTGGACGAGCGCGACGCCCCAGCAGACGGCATGTGGGAGACGATGACAACGACAAGGCTGGTCGACCGAACTGACCGACCCTCGCGTGGCGGCAAGCCTTGTGGGCCAGCATTAGAGTTGCCAAGTTCGTCCCCAGGTTCGAATGGGATGGAAAGAAAACGTGGTGGGTTGACGGGGCGCTCGCGGAGAAAGTGCGCATGCAGGAGGAGGAAAGTCGCCAAGCCCGCGAAGAGGAGGAGCGCAGACAGCTGGGACGACGCCGCGTCGACGTGGAGGGCGACGAGTTGATGGACTTCGAAGAGGACACCACCGACACCCTCTCGTCTGGCAGCGAGAACGATGAGGACGATCCAGAGGAAATTAGAGAGTTGAAGGTATGTCATCTCATGCGTGGTTGATGTGAAGTTGTATTACTTCCTCCTCGATATAGGCTCGCCACTGCCACTTGATGGGTCTCCTGCAGTCTTCCAGTTCAACGTCACACGCAAACTCACACCCTCGATGGTCACGGCTCCATGTGTGGTGACACAGAATGCCGCTGCTCATTCTGGCTTGCAGCTCGTGCCTGGATACACCGCCCTTGTGCTGGACACTAACATTCCCCTTTCTTCCTTGGCTATGGTCACGAAACTTGTCGAGAGCCCTTCATGGACTGTCGCTGTTCCTCTTCCGGCAATCATGGAGCTTGACGGCCTCGCTTCGAACCAAACACCGCTCGGCGAGGCCGCCAAGGCCGCGATCGTGTTTGTTGTTGGCCATATCCGCTCGCACGCCGATGCACTCAAAGTGCGAACATCTCAGGCTTGTGGCAACTACCTCTCTTCATTAACTATCTGTAGTGAACTAGTGGACTTTGATGATCCTGACTTTTGGGAGCACAACCTGGACGATCTGATTCTCAAGGCGGTGATATGGCAAGACGAGCACTGGGTCGACCGCTCTGCCTTCCTGAAGGTCGAGCAAGCGCACAAAAGGTACAGCAAAAGTCGTACTGCTGAGCCTCAACCAAAATCGTGCGTCCCATTTTCCTCTGACTGTCACTGCGGTTGTCTGACCTTCCTTTCTTTCACTAGTCCATCTCAAAGCACGTGTGCGACACCTAGACGCTGCAAGTGAAAAGGAACTCGCTTTTCTGTTAGCTGCGACGAACGGACAGTGACATGATCATTATCCACCCAGCCAATCGCTCTGGCTTCTTTTGTCTTACCTATTTCATGTAACGAACTCCCCTTGTTTTTATTATGTGCGAGCCATGTTCTCAGTCTGTACCCTCAAACTCTGGTATATATTTCCGACTGAAAAGAAGTCGGGTAATGTGCGACGTGTGAGTAGGGGAATACAACGAGGCGAAGAAGATTACTATATTACTCAAACAATCGAACATGTGTTTCATGTGCCGTGATCGCGTGACGGACGAGCTCGATAAAACAGTGCGTTTGCTGTTGACCTCTCCCACGTCGACGGGGACGCTGCTCGACTCGAATTCTGTCGCCTTTCACGACTGAGGCAATTCTCTGCAAACCTGATGAACCCAGCACCATCCTTCTCCAATGTTGTCAAAAACCGCGGGTCTTGAAATTTGACTTGATACTCGAGGCCGTCGCAAAATTCTCGGATCATGCGTATGTAATTTTCCATCTTCTCCTTCACTGCTTTTTTCTCACCTTCGCCCACTCTCTCCTCTGTATCGACCAGCTCGTCTTCGTCTTCGATGTTGTCTTCAAGTTCATATCCAGCCAGATTCTGCCGATTGTAGACCTCTCCAGCACCATCACCCTTTGCCGCTGCTGGATGGTCCAAGTCAGGCTCTTTTGCATCCATGGCCGTCGTGAGGGGCTTGAGGGAAGGGTGAGACCAGAATGGTAAGGAGCGATTCCGTGTTACTTCGAGGAAAAACCGAGGATCGACTGGCTGAAACTGCTGGACAAGGTGCTTGCACAACAGGAATCGACTGACGACAAACCACGGGCAGGTGCATACGAAACGTTGGGTGTCTGGACGGTATTTCTCATTTAATGGCATTGTGATCTCCGTCCTCATTGCTTTCATCCATTCAGCCTTGAAATCTTTCCTCCACTTTGGGAGTTCGCGGAAGCGGCCAATGTCGGTCAACATTACTTCAAGCTTTCTGTAATATGTCGGTGCAAGCTTCGTAACCAAGACCCATGCGAGAAGGTCAAGGCGGGGCAAACTGAAGTGATGGAGGAAGTCCTCCTTCACGCGCCGCCAACTACATGATCGTAAGTAAGTTATTCGCTATTACGAACTGATTTACTCACTGTCCCTCAACTAACATGGTTGTTTTTAGGCGCGGTACTTCTTTTGGATTACCGCTGCGTGCCCACAACTCCCACCTTCCATGTCGGTACCAGTTCTCCCATAGGTAGGCCCAAAGGTTTGGTAAGTCGTGCAGGACACAAAACTCATATATTTGCTTCACAGCCCAGGCCTTGATACCCTCAGGCGTTGGTGCAGAATACCCAGGAATGAGAGGATGTGCGCAGAAGTGTTGCTCCATCATTTCAATGATGGTATCATGGTGTTCGAGTGGGCAAAAGGTATGTCGTACCATTGTCAGATCTTGCTCGGGGTCAGGCTCATCCTCGGTTACTGGACTGGAATTAGGAATCGTTGACGGGGCAGGGATTCGGATGGTAAGTTTAGTGTCCAATGAATGTGTAGACTCCGATGCACTGGGGTGACCGCTGGCAAGTGTCGGCATGCTTGTGTTGCCCTGCGTGCTCTTGACAGTTTGGCTGGACTGTGTGCGGTGTGCCATCGGGATTCGGATTTTGATAGAGTTTGGGTCGTCACTGGTGGGCGGCATCATCTTCGTGTTCTTCCCTTGTGGTCCTCGCTCACAGATCTCCCCAGGAACACATCCCTCGCTGTCATTCGGATCCGCGCGACCATGAGGCTTGAAGGAAACATTTATGAATGCATATTCATGAGAAGCCCGCTGAGCGTTGTATGACGAGGTAGGTAAATTTCCTTTGAGCCGTCTTCTAAGTGCCTCGCGCTGATGCCACCAACAGAGTTGATTGTCACGGACGCGTATATCTTTTTCTGTTTTCTGTGTTGGAGTCCTTATCATTAGATATGATAAGATGGTTAGTCACATGATGTCAACATGTGCATTTGTATTCGTCATCAAGGCACGTGATCCTGGGAAGGACCTGCCTTATCACTCATTAGACATGTGTACGTTATGATTGGTTGGAATGACATGGAAGGACGTAGAACAATAGGGTAATGTAGATTACATGCTGTATTAGTTTTCAGTCAGCATTGTTCTATTATTAGGACGACGCGTCAGCGCAAGTAAGCACTTATGACACAGTGATCAGTAATCACAATAGAAGTGCTAAATATAGATACACGACGCATCAGCTTGTAGTCATTCATACTTACTCAGTAGATTAGTAAGTGACTCATGCCTAGTAGTATATAAGACACCCTGTAGCGTCCTGAGTAGAGCCAACTTGTCCTCTTGGTTCTCTACTCAGGTTCGCATTCCGTTGTCTTCCTTACCACCAATCTAACTTGTCCTCTTGGTTCTCTACTCAGACTTATCGTTAGTGTGACATTGCTGTTATTACCTTGTACAAAGGTATCAAGTTCAGCGCGCTCCACAACGGTTAGTTCGGCGCGTGATTTATCTCCGCGTCAAGCTTGAGTTGTCCTTGACGAGCCCGTTTCAACTTTAGCTTGCTTGACGTAGCCGATAGTCATCCGCTACATTAGGACAAGTTCTCATACTTCGCTCTTGAACCACTCTTCGCTCACCAGCGACACGTATCCTTTTCCCTTATTCCCTAGGTGGCTTGTGCACACATAGTCCTAGTACACACACCTTACCTGTGCGCCTGAGGACCAGAGCAGAACGGCCGCTGCAGTGAAAGACCTGCAGACGCGACAGCTACCCTCTGTAATCAGAACACTTGTGAGAGCGCTTCGGCGTGAGAGGCAGCCAACAGGTCGAGGAGACTGCGGCAGACAGCCTTGTGTTCCTGTACTATCCATTTCATCCCCATTCCTGCTCTTGTCTTTATCGCCGCAGCCTCGTGCCGTGTGTAATCGATCACGGTGTATTGGTCTTGCTTGATAGACATTTGCTCTTCACCTTTCGCTTAGCGTAACGCGGCGATCGTACCCTTGCACTATTGTCCACCCCAGTTTCGTCAAACTGGTTCGCATCATTGCTCGCCTTATACAGGCATATCGCACATATCGTCGAAGGAATCGTACTCCTTCATCCACACACTCTTCACCACAAGTTTCCGTTCCTATTCGCACACCCTCGCCTATTCCTCGAACCCCATCACCACCTGCGCCGAGTAGACTATATAGTCCTCCGTTATCAGAACGCTCCACATTAAACCAATCAGCAGAATCATTGATTAGTACTGTAGGAGGAAACAATTACGAGGAAGCAGTACCACCTCGGCCAGACACTCCTGAAGCACCAGGAGAATTTGAGTTCGAATCAGACGACGAGGGCCCATTTCAACCAGGTCTTACAGCAGAAGAACAATATTTCTTTGAGTTTATATCTCGAGAAATAACAGCCAACCCTCAGACTTGGCCACGTATTGAACGCGAATTTCACAACGGTTATATCACAAATACACGCTTCCGCCCACACGACTTCTACTACGGTCATTTCATTGCTCACGTTTGGAACGTACCTGTAGAACAACGCGCACCACTCCCATACATCGTTTCTGAGACAGATCTCATTCGTCCAGAACATCGTCCCTTTCCTCACGAAACAAGAGAGCACGAGTACGAGCCCTCTAATTCATCTTCATCATCACTCGCAGGTCCAGACGACCCCAACCTATACGAATCCTCTTCCAATTCTTCTTACTTTACCGCGGTTGTAATCCAACCTACTCTTTCGTCCACCGAAGTAAATAGTGGCGAAAACACGCAGGAAGGTCCATCTTCGCGGCCAGCATCTCCCAGTCAAGAAGAACAATAAAGGAAAAGCCAGAGATCTCTCGGCTTATATTGTTGATTGGCAGGATCTATCAGAAGAACAGAGGAAGGAATTAGACACCACACGTTGGGGACCAGACGCACCAGACGAGGACGAAGATATCAACGAACCTGATTCAGACGAAAGCATGTCAGGAAATCCAGCAGCAGGAGGAAGTGGAGGTGGCGCACCAGCACCAGGAGGTGGAGGTGGAGGTGGAGGTGGAGGTGGAGGTGGAGGTGGAGGTGGAGGTGGAGGTGGAGGAGGCGGTGGAGGTGGTCTACCAGTTGTAATCCCACCAGCACCACCCACACTAGACGACCTCACAAGATTAGTCAACGACATTGGCATTGCACTCGGACAACTGGCAACGCAGGTAACCTTGATGGCTGCGCGACCAGGAGGACGAAGTGGCAATCGGGATACAATCCCTAAGCCAAAGCCATGGGACGGCAAAGGAGGAAGTGTCGAAGCTAGACATTTCCTCGCTGCATTCAATAACTACGCCCAAGCACAGGGAGACCCACTCAACTCATTCGACCAGGCTGCAAATGCCTGGGTTATTAGCCAGACCAGCTGGATTCAATCAGTATTGAATCTGATGGAAGGCGACGCACGCACATGGGCTCTCCCCCATTTGGAAGAATTGCAGCACGGCCGATACCCATTCACTGGTAACTGGCAACAATTCGTTGATCAATTCACGAGGAGGTTCGCTCCATTAGACACAGCAGAAGCAGCGCGGGAGGCGCTGAAGAAAATACGACAAGGCAAACAATCGGTTGCGGAATATATGGCGCAATTCGATCAATACACAGGTCAAACAGGATGGTCAGATGCCGACCACCGCCAACGGTTCTATGATGGACTTGCAGAAGTCGTCAAGGACGGTTTGGCACTCACGGACCGACCCGCAGGCACCTTCGAGGAGCTACGCGCTGCAGCACAGGTCATAGACCAGCGATATCGTCAGCGCCAGGCCGAGAAGAAGGGCCACACATTTTCCAATACGCCCTTTGGGGCATCATCAGATCCTAACGCAATGCAGGTAGACGCCACTCGCACTGGCGGCACCGGCAACAACAACAGCAACGGCCCTAAGAAAGATCGGGCCTCGTATATGAAACACATGCAAGGAAAATGTTACGGGTGTGGTTCCACACAACACACGAAGAAGGACGGAGGGCACGAACGAGACGTATGCAACCACTGTGGTAAAGTTGGCCACAGATCTACGGTTTGCTTCGCCAAGTACGTCGGGAAGCCAGGCAAGTCTGCCTCAGCAAAGGCTACCACTGACGGAACGGTCTCAACCCCGTCTACATCACCACAATCAGCGGCAACGGCATCCGCTTCATCCTCATCAAAACCATCGCCGGCCAAAGATAACAAGATGCAAGCAGACTTGTTGGCCCAGCTTATGGCGAAAGTCCAAGAACAAGACGTACAGATCAAAGCTCTGAAAGCGTCTTTTTAGATCAGGGACTAACTCTAGCTGCGGTTAGTTCCTATGCAGTACCATATGACAATGTTTCGGACTCTATATGTACTCATAGTTTTTCAGTTTCTGCTTGTAAGTTAGATAGTAGTAGTGTTTCTTCTGTCGTACCAACCCTATCTACATCTGCCTTGGAGATGAACAATGTATATACTGTTCCTTTTGCTCCAGTTGAAGCAGTGCAGCAAGTGAAGTCTTCTGATGCCGCACTCAATTCTGTAATTATTCCCGAAACAAAACATGCAAAATCACATTTTCATATTTCATGTATATTAAAAGGACGTCATCGTACTGTAAAAGTAGCAGCTATGGTCGATTCAGGAGCAACAGCGCTCTTTATCGACAAGAAGTACGCCGACAGCCAAAAGATGTGGCAGGTTCCTCTGGCTCAGCAGATTCGTCTTCATAACATCGACGGAACGCTGAACGAAGCAGGCAGTATAACCCATAAAGTATCACTTGTTCTGCAAGTTGGTCAAGACGAAGAAAAATTTGATTTCTTCGTAACCAGCTTGGGACCAGAAAAAGTTATTTTGGGTCTACCTTGGCTTCGTCATAGGAACCCTGCTATAGATTGGCAAGCAGGCACTATGCGCCTCAATGCAGATCAGGAATTGGATCCTGAACCAATTGAGGTGGAGGTGACGCGCATTATGGCGAACCGGATGGAACGCCGCCGTCTCCTTGCGGAGAAAGTGTTGGAGACTTCTCAAGATGACGTCTTCTGTTTAGCAGGTTTCACGTATTCTCAGCAGATTGCAGAGAAAGCAATAGCCGCTAAAGGAAAGAAGACATTTAATGAGATGGTCCCTGAACAATATCGAGACTTCGCAAAAGTATTCTCCGAAGAAGAATCTCATCGACTCCCTAAGCATCAGCCTTGGGATCACGCTATTGACTTGGAACCAGATGCTGTCAAGCATTGGAAAGTTAAAACGTATCCCATGTCAGTAATAGAGCAAGTAGCATTGGATAAATTCTTGGAAGAAAACCTCGCAAAGGGTTACTTGAGGCCATCAAAATCACCAATGGCTTCACCCGTATTCTTTATCAAAAAGAAAGACGGAAGTTTGCGACTCATACAAGATTATAGGCGTCTTAATAAAATTACTATTAAGAACCGTTATCCACTACCACTTGCTTCAGATATTATCAATAGGCTCACGGGAGCACAATACTTCACCAAGTTTGATGTTCGTTGGGGCTATCATAACATTCGTATCCGAAAGGGAGACGAATGGAAGGCAGCGATAATAACCAATAGGGGACTACACGAACCTACAGTTATGGGTTTCGGATTCAATAACGCCCCTGCTACCTTCCAAGCCCTTATGAATTCAATCTTAGCTGATCTAATCGCACAAGGAGAAGTAGCGGTCTACATGGATGATATCCTCATCTATAGCCGTAATCTCGAACACCATCGCAAGATAGTACGCGAAGTGTTAAAAAGATTACAAGAATATGACCTCTACTTAAAGCCTGAGAAGTGCGAGTTTGAGAAGCAAGAAATGGAGTATTTAGGCATGATTATTCGACCTGGAGAAGTGCGGATGGACCCAGGAAAGGTCGCCGCAGTCAAAGATTGGCCTACACCCACCACGCTTAAAGAAGTCAGAGCGTTTATTGGGTTTGCCAATTTTTATAGGAGATTCATTAAGGACTTTGCTACTATAGCACGTCCACTCCATGATCTCACCAAGAAAGACATGCCTTGGCAATGGCATGCGGCGCAGCAAAAAGCATTCGACTGGCTCAAGGAGAAGTTCTGTTGTGAACCAATTCTCAAGGTTTACGATCCAGACCTGCCCACGCGAGTTGAAGTCGATGCTTCAGGATTTGCTACTGGAGGCATATTGTCTCAGAAACACGAAGATGGTCTTTGGCATCCAGTTGCCTATCGCTCCGACTCTATGAGTAAAGAGGAGCGCAATTATGAGATCTACGACAGAGAAATGCTAGGTTGCATAAGAGCATTCGAGGATTGGAGACACTTTCTCGAAGGAATTCCCTTTGAATTAGTTACCGACCATAAGAATATAGAATGGTGGGCAACAATGCGAGACTTAAATCGACGGCAAGCTAGGTGGTCACTCTACCTAAGCCGGTTTGATTTCAAAGTCATCTATCGCAAAGGGGAATCAATGCAAGCAGACGCATTAAGTCGGTTCTCAAAAGACCACGTTTCTGATAGAGATGACAATCGCCAAGTCCAGGTCTTAGGACCACAGCATTTCTTGAATGCTGCACAAGCTCATTTTCGCCCTGAAATAGACTCCCTTGGAGACCGCATACGCTGGGCAAGTCTGCGAGAAGCAGAAGTTATAGAGGGTCTTAAAAGCATAGATAAGACCGCTCCAAAAGCTCTCACAGACGGCGTTGCGATGTGGGAGGAAGACTGTTACGGTTAGACGAACCGCTCTGCTCGGCTTGAGCTAAGGTACGGTGACGGAAGTTGTTCTGCTGGATTCGGATCAACTGGTCCCGCAGTTTGTGTGTGACTTCGGATGGATGCGGATAACCAGGTCTCTGATAGGGTTTGTATGACCCTATGATGACGGCGTGGGACTATAACCCTCGCGGACTCGGTGGTAACAGAGCAAAGTCTGTGAGAGGAACGGCTGGGGAAGTCGACTGGACTTATGCAGCTCCTAGCCTAGAAGGCGTCGTAGAATGTCTGATTGATACAAGAACTCAGACCTAAGGTCTAAGTTCGCTAATGGTACAGTTTTTATACTAAGTACATGAGTCACTACTACTGAGTCATAATACTAGGATGAGTCACTTATGACGCTATGACTCCACTAATACTACTAGTCCCTGTAATAGTATGAGTCACTATGACTCGTCTTATGGAAGGTGGTAGAATAGTCCGGAACTAATGACATCATAACCACATGATAGTCCCAACTCATGTGATACACCGATGCTTCGTAGTCAGAACGTAACAATACTCCCTTTTCAGGTGGAACGCCCACGTTCCATATCCTGCAGGAGTTCAGCAACTCTTCCTCGCGCCTCTGCAATATTGCGCCCATTAGCCTCTGCCATCCTCTCAAGTGTGTTAGCTTGCTCAAGTCGTCTTACACACTGATCCTTCTCCATCTGTGTCAGCCCTAGACGTTCCTCCAACTGCTGGAGGTCGTAAAGGAGGTTGGAGATCCTTGCATCCAAACCTCGATACCGTCTCACCTCCGCTTTGACGGTCTGATCCTTGAGGGCTTGAAATCCCAGGTCCACTTCGTCACGGTATGGGTAACGATGACTAAGGAACCACAGGTCGGCTTTCGAGTAACGAGGACGGTGGTATAAGTCAAAGTAAGGTTCGGCGTAAAGATAGTCGGAGTAAGGAGTGGGACTGCCCGCACGATATCCACATACACGAGGGTTGTCCACGTATTCGACCTTAGTAAACTTGGCTGGCCAGAGGCGGCCATCAGGTCCCTTGATGTGCATGGGCACGTACTGGTCGCCTAGATTGTAGTGGTAACCCTCAGGGGGCGGCGTCCACGCCTCTCGAACTGGTCGAACATCCGCCTTGTCAGCCTCTTGCCTCCCGTCGGTATCTGTGTTAGTAAGTTGATGTCTTCCTCGAACCTCTGCTCCGGTGTAAGTCTGAACCTCCTTGGCTTCTTGACCTTGACCGTGGGGTTCAGCGACCGGAGGTCCTTCGCGTAGCCTCCGTGTTTGATCAAGTACGGCCCCCAGATAGTCGAGCTGCGGAGGGATCGGTAGTGGGGAATTGGAGCGTGTGGGGGAGGAGATGGAATTGGGGTCAGTGGGGAAATTGTGCGTCGGGGAGGGAGGTTTGGAGACGAGCTCCTCGAGTAGTCGTACGTGAGGGGTACTTCCTGCACGTCCAATGAGTGTTTGGGGAATGGAGAACTCCGTATACCTTGGAGCAGTGGGGTCGATGAGCTCGGGTGTACTGGCTGCGGAGCGATGAGGGGATTCAGTGGGAGTACGCCAGCTGGAGGGTTCGAAGCAGTTAATAGCATGCCATGCTTCGTACCATCCCCTTCCCGGATGAGTGTTGGGGGGCGAGTACTCAGATCCAGCATAGCTAACTGTCGTTTTTGGTAAGGGACTCGGGACTCCGGCCTCGGGGAGGGGACTCTCGCACTGAGCGTAAGGTAAGGCGGCGCAGATAGCATCTTGGGACATTGACGTGTTACTGTAGATCCACGAATGTAATGTGGGGGTTGGTCCTTCTGTTGCACTTTGAGCTCGTCTTATATGGGTTACGGCTCGCGGATTTTGCTTTTTAAAGTCTTCTAGAGCTTTGTCCGCATGCATGTCATCCCAGTTGACCCATTCATTGTCCGATTCCGGATATCCTTTCCACTTGACTAAGTATTGTACCTTACGCCCTCGTCCATGACGTCTTGATGACAACACTTGCTCCACTTCATATTCTTCTTCGTCGTTGATAAGGTCAGGTGGTGGCCTCGTGTAGTTAGGACCGTGGAAGTCCGTTTCGATATATGGGGTTAGAAGATCCACATGAAACACGTCGTGAATCTTCCATGTTGGTGGTAACGTCAGCTGATACGTGATGGGTGATAAGACCTTCTTTATCGGGAAAGGTCCGTGACGTTTCGGCGCTAACTTGACAGTGGGCTGTTCCGTCTTCAGATTGCGCCCTTCTAGCCACACCTTATCTCCTATCTTGAAAGTCCGTCCTAGGTACTTGGAATGCGCCCATCGCTGTTGGGCGATAAGGATCGCATCTCGAACTTGTTTTCTGGCTTGTGTCCATTCTTCGATACGTGTTTCAACTCCTGGTAATGAATTAGGAAATGGGGTAATGGTCGCTCTTGGGTGATATCCCATGAGCACTTGGAAAGGGGATTGTTTCGTAGTCTCGTTATGCCAGGAGTTGTGAGCGAATTCAGCGAAAGGTAAGTGTTTACACCAGTTGTTCTGATCGAAGTTAGCCCAGGGTCGTAGCCACTGTTCTAGCCACTGATTGGACCTTTCTGATTGCCCGTCGGTTCGGGGGTGGTAGGCGGTAGACGCGTTGACTTTGATCCCCATTCGTTTACAAAGGGTTTGCATAAATCGGGAAATAAAACGGGGATCTCTATCGCAGATGACTTTTGAGGGTAGTCCATAGCGCACAAAGACGTTCTTGAGATACAGATCAGCTACGCCTTCTGCATTGATGGTTTCGTTGCAAGGGATAAAGATCGCCGCTTTAGAACAGTCATGGTCTGTTATGGTTAGGATAGAATCGTAACCTTCTGACTTAGGAAGCTTGACAATAAAGTCCATTGCTATTGTTTGGAATGGAAGGGCATCGAGTTCCGGTGTGATAGGGTTCAAGGGTGCCTTCCTTGCTTGTGTATTGACTTTGTTCCTTTGACATTCGGCGCATCCCTTGACATAATCGTATACGTCTTTTGCTATTTGCGGCCACCAATAGTATCTTGTGACTAGTTTCATAGTCCGTGAAATTCCAGGGTGTCCATAAGCGGGTAGATCATGATGATCGTGAATAATTTGTCGCTTTGTGTCCTTTCCTGAGGTGATCACTTGTCCGGTTCCTTTCCACCAGCGCCCATTTATCCTTTTCAGGTTATGTGGATTTACCCATGGTCTTAGGGTATTGAGATCTTGATCGTAGATCAGGGGTGTGGTCAGGGTAGTTAGAGTGCGTGCAAAGAGATGATCGGGTAATACTGTGATGTTTTCGTTGTCTCGTTCTCCTTGATCATAATCTGGGCGTCTAGATAACATATCTGCGCGGCTATTAGTATTCCCAGGTATATGGCGGAGTTCGATATCATATTCCGAAAGTTCTAGAACTTCTCTGGCGATTCTTCGGCTAATCTTCTGGGGTTGTCGCCAATATAGCAAGTTAGCATGATCTGTGTATACTGTGACCTTATGAGGTGATCCTGCCAAGTAGGCTCGCCAGTGTCTTAGTCCTTTTACGACTGCCAAGAGTTCTAGATCCCAGATATCATAGTTTCGTTCTGCTTCGGTTAAGGTCGTGGAATAATAACCTATGGGGTGTTTCTTCCCATCTTCTCCCCTTTGTGTTAGTACTGCTCCTAACGCAAATCCCGAGGCGTCTACTTCAAGTTCGAATGGTTTGGTCAGATTTGGCTGGATAAGGACTGGTTCTGATGTTATCCTTTGACGGAGAGTTTCAAAGGCGTTTTGACACCTTGGCGTCCAGTCCCATGGAGTATCCTTTCTCGTAAGTTCGTTTAATGGCTTCGCAGTATGCGAAAATTGTCGGATGAAGGGTCTATAGAAGTTGCAAAAGCCAAGAAAAGATCGGACCTGTTTTACCGTCGTGGGAATGGGCCAAGATCCGACGCCTGCGACTTTGGCTGGGTCCATGCGAGTTACTCCCTTTTCAAGGATTAGCCCCAGATAATCGACTCGTGGTGATTCCCACACGCATTTCTCCGGTTTCAGGTACAGGTCCAGTTCTTCTAGTCGGTCTAGAATTGCATGTACTGCTTCCCGATGATCTTGGAGTTTAGCAGTAGTCGCAATTAGAATGTCGTCCATATAAATGATTATTTCAGTGCCTTTTAACCTAAAGCGCTCTATGCTTTCTTCGAATTCATAGTCCATCATTGCTTGAAATGTGGCAGGCGCATTAGTAGGTCCGAAAGGCATGACCGTTGGCTCCCATAGCCCGTACTTGGTTTTAAAGGCTGCTTTGTGGATATCTTCTTCTTTGATACGGATATTGTTATACCCCCATCTAACGTCAAATTTAGTGAAGATCCATGCGTCCTTTACTTGAGCGATAAGTCCTGGGATAAGTGGTAATGGGTACTTGTTCTTGATGGTGTAGTCATTGAGTTTATGATAATCTATGACTGGACGGAGTTTTCCATCTTTCTTCCGAATAAAGAAAAATGATGAAGCATAGGGTGATTTTGATTGTCGAATATATCCTTTGGCTTTTTCCTCCTTGATCCATTTGAGGAGTGCCTCGTCCTCCGCTTGTGTCATCGGATAGATTTTGCAATCTAACGCCTTCGGTGCTCCTTCTTTGAGTTCGATTGCATGATCCCAAGGTCTAGATGGTGGGAATCGATGAGACTCTTCTTCGCTAAACACCTTGTGATGGCGTTGATATTCTGGCGGGATTGGAACTTCTTTGACATATTGTTGGACATTTTGCGCCAGTTGAGTGGAAATATTGGCGCTTCTATGTCCTTGTTCTGTTAGTTCCTGGACGATCTGATCTTTTTCCGCATCAGATGAAGGTTCCATGGCTATTCTGTTTAGAGATGTATCCAGATAGGAAATGATTGGTTTGATCCGAAGTGAGCGCCAATCTAGAGATCGGATGACGATTGGAAGGTATTTGGTATCAATAACAGCATCCTTCCATTGGAACTGGGGTTCAAACGCTGCCAGCCAGGGATATCCAAGTATTAGATCTTCGAGCCCTAGATCCGTGATAAGGAATTGCATTTGTTTTTCCTTATCTCCTGTACGGACTTCTAGATCCACGTATTCTTGGATAAGGCCAGCCTTATTGTTGGTTCCGTCGATATTCCAGATCTTCTTTGGTCGTTCTAGTTTCTGAGTACCTAGTCCTAGTCGTTTGATAAGCCTAGGATCGATGAAATTATCAGTGGCTCCTGAGTCCACTAATATGCTTTTGTCGGCCATTGCTTGTGACGTGCGGAATGAAACGGGGATTTTCATACTTCGATAGCGAGTAAGATATACAGAGTTACATTGCAGTCTACGAATTGCTCGCCCCCAGGCCGATGGGTTGGAGCTTAGGAAAAATCCTGACGGTTCTTCATGAAGACTTCCTGGATGACTACGTCCTTGTCTTCATCGTTAAGTTCCTTGATCTGTTCAATGAGCCCTTTGGCATCGAACTTCTTTGGAGCCGTGTTAGTAGCCTGAATTTGTACTTCTTCTTCCTGGTTGCTTCGAGCTTGTGACTGACGAGGCTTTTCAGGGCAGTTTCGGCTCATGTGTCCTTGTTTCCTGCATCGGAAACAGCCTCCTGTCGCCATCAGTTTAGCGCGGTCTTCTTCTGAAAGGGCACCCCTTGCATGGATATGTCCAGGGGTAAGATCCATGGCATTGGAATTCTTTGCAGAACCGGACCCTTGCCCTTGGCGCCAGTTTTGATTTGGGCCTTGCTTCTTCTGGGGTACCTTGCCATTGAAAAAAGTTTGAAGGTATAGCCACTTCTGCTGTTGCTCGACCGCTCCTTCGGTCCATTCTTGCCAAGAGTTTGGGCGTCGTCCTCCCTGGCTAATCATATTGTAATGGAGCATCTTGGGGAGTCCTTCGGCAAACATGGTCCAGGTTCCTTTTGCATTAAGATCGTGTCCGGCGATCCGGGCTAGTTGTTCGAATTTGGCTATGTAACCATCTAGATCCCCATCTTTCATGCGGATCTCCTTGATAGCTCGTTCAGCTTTCTCCACGCTCATGGTATCGGTGAAAGCATCTTTGAATCGGTCGATAATCGTACGCCACAAGTACTCATTGTGGACTTGAGCTCCTCCGGCCATTTGGTCTCCGAGCCATTCGATTTGTGCGGCTACCCATTCCTGGATATTTGGTCCTTTGATAAAGGATAGGAATAGCATTGCATGAGTGAAGGGGGTGGTGATGACGTCAGCTCCCCAATTGAGCCCGTAATAGATGTTCCATTCCTGGAGGAATCCTTCGGTTTTGCTTCGGGTTCCATCGAATACTTCGGGCTCACGCCCTACAAGTTTGCCTCCTCCGGGATTTCCCCCTCCTCCATGTCCTCCGGGATTTCCCCCTCCTCCATGTCCTCCGGGATTTCCCCCTCCTCCAGGAGGTCCTGGGGGTCCTGGGGGTCCTCCTCCCATAGGAGGTCCTCGACTTGACCAATGTCCGCCTCCTCCTCCAGGAGGTCCTGATGGAGGCGGTCCACTTCCGAAGGGGTTAGAGGGTACTGTAAATCTAGCAGTTCGGCCCAATATAGTTGCTGGAGGAACAGTGGTAGTTGCTGCGATTGAGGCCATTGTGCTAGCAGGCGTCGATGCTTTGTAGATAGTGGTTGGTGTGAATTTGGTAGAGACGTTGGTGGGAATGTTGCTAGCCAATTGCTCAAGTTGGTCCTCAGCTGTTGCTGCTGCGTCAGTGGCAGGAATGTTGATGTTTTCGTCTGGGGCGTCGTCGTGGTCACTTCCGAACTTGAATTCAGTTCGTGGTTGTTCTTCTTCGTCGTCTGCTTCTCCGTCCAATGGCCCCCAGCGGCTTCGATCAACTCTCTCTTCGTCGTAGATACGGAGTCCCAGTTTGATTGGTGCAGGGCGTTCGATCGCAAATCCTCCGTTGTCAGGAAGTTTTCTAGTAACTCCCCACTGGAGAGATCCGAAATCGAAATCGATTGCGATGAGTGTGCCGTCGTCGTTGGGATCGTTGCTGGTCGTATAGTATCCCCAGCCGTATTCTCTGTCCAGCCACTCTGCCTCCTTGAGGTATCGTTTAGGGACGTTCTGTTCCCCCCTACGTGCAACGTAGGTGGTGATCGTGTTGGGTCGTGGATCCGCCACAGTGGTACTGAGGTCTGAGTTAATGTTACGGTTAGACGAACCGCTCTGCTCGGCTTGAGCTAAGGTACGGTGACGGAAGTTGTTCTGCTGGATTCGGATCAACTGGTCCCGCAGTTTGTGTGTGACTTCGGATGGATGCGGATAACCAGGTCTCTGATAGGGTTTGTATGACCCTATGATGACGGCGTGGGACTATAACCCTCGCGGACTCGGTGGTAACAGAGCAAAGTCTGTGAGAGGAACGGCTGGGGAAGTCGACTGGACTTATGCAGCTCCTAGCCTAGAAGGCGTCGTAGAATGTCTGATTGATACAAGAACTCAGACCTAAGGTCTAAGTTCGCTAATGGTACAGTTTTTATACTAAGTACATGAGTCACTACTACTGAGTCATAATACTAGGATGAGTCACTTATGACGCTATGACTCCACTAATACTACTAGTCCCTGTAATAGTATGAGTCACTATGACTCGTCTTATGGAAGGTGGTAGAATAGTCCGGAACTAATGACATCATAACCACATGATAGTCCCAACTCATGTGATACACCGATGCTTCGTAGTCAGAACGTAACAAAGACGATGGTTTCGTTTATTACAAGGGTCGACTTTACGTGCCAAACGATAGGCAACTTCGTAAAGATGTGGTACGGTCATGTCATGATTCGTTAACCACCGGTCACCCTGGTAAAAATGGTACCATAGAACTAGTTAGCCGCTATTACTGGTGGCCACACATGGCAGGATTTATTTCTGCATACGTAGAAGGTTGCGACAAATGTCAGCGTTATAGGAAAGATATACACCCTAGAGCGCATGTTCAGCCTCAAGAAGTTCCGGAGGGTCCATGGCAAATCATCGGTATTGACATGATTGGACCACTTCCAATGTCAAGAGGGAAGGATGCTATCCTTAATATAGTGGATCATTATACGAAACAGATCCATCTATTCCCTGTGACAACGCAACTTACGGCTGATGGAGTCGCATCCATCTACTTTGAGCAAGTCTTCCCGCTTCATGGTATCCCTAAGAAAATCATTAGTGATAGGGGACCCCAATTTGCGGCAAGAAGCATGCGTGCCCTTTACAAGCGACTAGGGATAGACTCAGGATTCACTACTGCTTATCATCCACAAGCTAATGGCCAAGTCGAGCGTAAAAACCAAGAAGTTGAGGGTTATATACGACTCTTTGTTGACAAACGCCAGGATGATTGGGTGGATCTGTTACCTACAGTGGAATTTGTGATAAACAGCAGACTCAACTCAGCCACAGGGCATACACCCTTTGAGATGCTGTACGGCTATACGCCAGATTTCACAATTCCTATAGGTCGTCCTACGGGTATCCCAGTTCTAGACAAGCGTCTTCAGCACCTACAGTCTGTAAGGAAAGATGCAGAGGCAGCCCTTCGCTTAAGTAAAAAGCGAATGCAGACAGACGTTGAACAACGTATGAAGCCTTACAAGTTCAACGTTGGGGATAAAGTTTGGTTGCAAGCTAAGCAAATAAAGGTTCACCAACAATCGTCCAAACTTGGACCGAAACAGTTGGGCCCTTTCGAAATCACTGAAGTTAGAAGTGACGTCGACTATAAGCTTGCACTTCCCCCTGCACTTAGGGTACATGATGTATTTCATGTAGATCGCCTCAGCCCTTACAAAGGGAACGAAGTCAATGGGCAAGTGCCACCCCCGCCAGAGCCAATCACAGTCGAAGGCGAAGAAGAATATGAGGCCGACCATATTAGAGATTCTAAACTCTTTGGTCGCACCCTCAAGTATCTTGTTCGCTGGAAAGGCTATGGGGAGGGCGAGGATACATGGGAGCCAGCTAAGAATCTAGCTCATGCACCGGAAAAAGTCACGGAGTTCCACTCCAGAAATCCGGGTGCACCTAGAAAAATAGCAGCACTCTTATACGCGTCCTTGCCTTGGCAGTCACCAAACCAGTTTACAGAAGTTAACGCGGACGTTAATCCCTAAAGAAGGGGGGTAATGTCACGGACGCGTATATCTTTTTCTGTTTTCTGTGTTGGAGTCCTTATCATTAGATATGATAAGATGGTTAGTCACATGATGTCAACATGTGCATTTGTATTCGTCATCAAGGCACGTGATCCTGGGAAGGACCTGCCTTATCACTCATTAGACATGTGTACGTTATGATTGGTTGGAATGACATGGAAGGACGTAGAACAATAGGGTAATGTAGATTACATGCTGTATTAGTTTTCAGTCAGCATTGTTCTATTATTAGGACGACGCGTCAGCGCAAGTAAGCACTTATGACACAGTGATCAGTAATCACAATAGAAGTGCTAAATATAGATACACGACGCATCAGCTTGTAGTCATTCATACTTACTCAGTAGATTAGTAAGTGACTCATGCCTAGTAGTATATAAGACACCCTGTAGCGTCCTGAGTAGAGCCAACTTGTCCTCTTGGTTCTCTACTCAGGTTCGCATTCCGTTGTCTTCCTTACCACCAATCTAACTTGTCCTCTTGGTTCTCTACTCAGACTTATCGTTAGTGTGACATTGCTGTTATTACCTTGTACAAAGGTATCAAGTTCAGCGCGCTCCACAACGGTTAGTTCGGCGCGTGATTTATCTCCGCGTCAAGCTTGAGTTGTCCTTGACGAGCCCGTTTCAACTTTAGCTTGCTTGACGTAGCCGATAGTCATCCGCTACATTGATGCTTCGCCTCAGGCCAAACTTGACGACTTGCACCAATTTCCGCCATATCCTTGTCGGTGTGGACAAACCTCGGGACAATACTGTATTCGCGGCGCAGGACGGCTGCCCAGGCTGCTAATGCTTTGGTACGTTTTCTGTCTTCAATTGAGGTGGCTGTTGTTAAGAGGCAGTAGGACAGGGGAAGCCGGCGTTGTCATATTCCCCAAGGATGGTGTACAGCTCTAGGTGGCGAGAGTTCGTATTATCTACATTTTCTTTAGTCAGTGCTGTATATCTGATGCTCGGAAAGTCTCTCACAGGTGGCGTCGATTCTGATTTCGACAATCTTTCCCTGTAATGGTGACACAACCCCCTTCAGTACCCACGCGACTTGCTCCATGCCCTCCATTCCTGGCAGATCGAGAAGGGCCACGTCGGACTCAAGTTCACGTAGAAGGAGTTTGACAGAAGGTAACTGGTCTTTACTGCGCTTCCAGAGCGTCTCGCTCATTGTTGTCCAGGCCGTGTGAACCTGGTTTGTGGGAATCGATGGGTAGGCTTGCAACACTTTTTTTGCGACTTCATGGGGGGAACACCACTCTAGGTTTTCTCGAATCAGCGCCGCAGCTTCAGGGGGTAAGGAGACGTCGTAATAAGGTGGATGCTTTGCATGGTGTTCTAGCCAGACGGTAACTTTGTAAGTTTTTTCTTCATTTCTTGTATTTGCATGATACGAGACATTCAACTTGCTTTTACAGTCATACCGGTGCATCCCAAGTGTGTCTCGATGTTTTGCACCTTCCTTCTGGCTTGGTCGTGACTTGTACTTCCGGTTTTGGTCCTGGCAACACCAGTACCGGGCTTTATGGCCATTCCCTAATGGTTGACTGTCTTTCATTCTGTTTACGTGCATTATTTTTTTGGTTTTGTTATTTGGAGGACCTCTTACCTGAAGCGGTAACCAGTGACTTGCCAGATTTCATGTGCGGCGGCACTGACATGATCACTATGAGACATCAATGGATCTGCCGGTAAGTCATAGCATGCGTGAAATAAAATGTTATCCTTTGTTCTGAAGACCCTTTTCAGCTGTGTCATCATCGCGTTTTTGTCCTTAAACTTAATGGCAACAATTTCCTGGAGGATTTTGTCAGGTAAGTGTCCTTTTAGAAACCCAAAAGTAAATCTACTTACCTTGTTCTGTAGCCCCATATTGCTTTCTTCCTCAAGATGACCACTGTTTGAAGCTACAGGTGGAGCACGGCTTTGCCCTTCATCAGTCTGTTCTCGTTTCCGCTTCTTCTGCATACCAAGCCTACAAACTTTTCGGCATTTTTCACAGCGCTTGAAATCATCATCGGGCAGTGTGGCCCTGCACTTTTTCTGGGAACAACAGTTCCCAGGTGGTGCAGCGAAGTCAGGATTTGTGAGAGGTAGCATCGGGTAGGTGAGAACATGCGTGGGAATCGAAGTTGTTGAGTATATTGTGTACTGTCATTTTCTGTTTACAAGATCACGTGACCTAGGCACATCATTTACTAATCAAAAGATATGAAATATTTTAATATCTACACTTGTGACGTGACATGTCACATAACAAAGCTAAATAACCAATTGGTGATGCGTTAATGCTCAAATTTTGAGTCACGTGATGTCATGTGACGTGTTAGGGGTGGGGTGCAGCTGGGCCAGTTGCGATGGAATGAACACCATCGGGATCACGTGAGCGGCGTCTAAGATAATACCACTAAGCCAAAAAAAAAAAAGGAAGAGTGCATCGGCATACCGTTGTCAACTTGGAGAATGTACCATCGTTGGCTTCATGTTAGTCTTGATCTCTTCATATGTCGGGTACAGCTTCTTCACGGCATCCGACACAGGGTGTTTCCCTGGATTCGCAGAGCGATGTGCTCTAGTGCAAACCATCAATCTAAAAGCTCCCCTTGCTCAACCCCCCCCCTAACACGTCACATGACATCACGTGACTCATTTTCGAGCATCAACACTGTTAAATTGTATCATTTACCTATTTGCGTGACATGTCACACATACCATTATGGACATTAACATGTCAAATATGCTTTTGATTTGTAAATTAGGTGCCTAAGTCACGTGATCTTTTAAACAGAAAATCGCATTACACAAAGAACCCAATTCGGATATCTGCCAAATTCGGATATCTGCCCAATTTGTATGTCGGCCAGGCCACACAGGCCTCAAGCGACACATTTGACTAAGTCGAAGTCGTCGTGCACAATACAGCTCTCCCTTCACCTTTCAGATTGCGCTCGCCCTGCCCTCTTCCATCACACACTTGCCTGCTACTGCCTCACCCTCACTGACAACTATGCTCAACTTGGGAGTACGACCAACCCCCCTCTTACATAGAGGGCAAGACCTCTTGCGTCATCTACACCTTCTACCAGCCTCGCCTTCACCCTTCCATCAATTTGGTAGCACTCTCCCTCCAAGGTCTCAAGGTGCGTTTCTCTACCACTAAGGGACGACGCTCACCTTTCTTTTCTGACTGAGGTCGCACTCCCTGCCTCATGGACGCGTAAGCACATGGTTCTCCATGATTCACACTTTCTTCCCAACACCATGGCCCCGATTGCTCGCTATGCCAGGACACTTTTCGTTGAGCGGAAACCCGATTTGCACCCCTTCCACCTCCTGCTTTTGCACACTGACATCTCCCACCTCGGATTCTCAGTACCGCCTTCTCGCATTCGACCTCAGCTTCTTGTTCCCAACATAGAGGATCCTCCCATCGACACCTGGCACAGGGATCTCATCAAATCCTGGCGGTCTTTCTCGGTGCTCCTGGAGGACATTGCCATGAACGGATTATCGCCTTCACCCCCTCAATCACTGCTTCTGGCTGGACAGCCACTCCTAACGTTACCTGGCGCGGAGCTGGACAACAGCCTTAACATATCCGATCTCCCTGTGTCGGAATGGTTATCAGCACCAGTCGGCTGATGGATGGTAGACTACCTCCTCCAGCATCTCAAGGTGCGCTCCCCTGCCGCTAAGGACGAACGACACTCACGCTCCTCCAACATATCAAGGCGTGCTACCCTCCGCTAATGGACCGGTACTCTACCTCCTCCAGTGTCTCAGGTATGCTTCCCTGCCGCTAAGGGACGCCTCTCACGACTGAGGCAGTTCTGTGCTAGCTTGATGAACCCAGCACCGTCTTTCTCCAACGTCCCCAAAAATCGAGTGTCTTGGAATTTGACTTGGTACTCGAGGCCGTCGCAGAAATCTCGGATCGTGTGTATGTAATCTTCCATTTTTTTTTCGAACGTTGGTTTGTCCATGTGGCTAGCTCTTCCCTCTGTATCAATTAGTCCGTCCTCGTCCTCAGACTCACCATTCGAGTCTGCAATTCCATATCCAGCAGTATTCACCTGACAGTATCCATCACCATCATGAGCGCCCTCTGTCATGGCAGGTTGGTTTGGCATATCTTCAGCAGTCGCAAGGGGCTTGAGGGAGGGGTGAGACCAGAAAGGTGAGCATCGATTCCGTGTTACTTCAAGGAAAAACTGAGGATTGACAGGGTGAAACTGCTGGACTAGGTGCTTGCACAGCAAGAACCGGCTCACGACGAAATGTGGGCAGGTGCAGACGAATTGTTTGACATTTGGTCGGTACCTTTCGTTCAACGGCATCGTAATTGGCGTTTTCATGGCCCTTTTTCATTCTCTCTTGAACTCCTTCCTCCAGGTAGGGAGCTCACAGAAACGACCAATATCATTCAATATTATGTCGAGCTTTCGGTAGTATGTTGGCACAAGTTTGGTTATCAAGACCCATGCGAGGAGGTCTAGCTGGGGCAAACTGAAGTGATGGAGGTAGTCCTCCTTCACATGTCACCAGCTATGTGAAAAGGTGAGTAATAATCATTCGCTATCGAAACTTGTTTGCTTACTGTGCCTTGACTAGCATTGTTGTCTTTAGGCGTGGTATTTCCTTCGGATTACCACTGCATGCCCATAGTTCCCACCTTCCGCGCCGGTACCAATTCTCCCATAGGTAAGCCCAAAGGTTTGGTAAGTCGTGTAGCGTGCAAAACTCATATGTTTGCTTCACTGCCCAGGCCTTAATACCTTTGGGCGTCGGTGCTGAATACCCAGGGATCAGGGGATGCACGCAGAAGTGCCGCTCCATCATTTCAACAACGGCATCACGGTGTTCAACTAGACAAAATGTACATCGTTCGTTTGTTGTCTCTTCATCGGCATTGGGCTCATTTTCAGTGACTGGGCTGGAATGATGGATTGTCGAAGGTGCGGGAATTCGAATGGTAAGTTTTGTTGGTTCGCTGATGTTATTGCTTGTATTCATAGCTGAACTTGCAGTGACTTGAAGCGTTGACCCACCCACATTGGTGTCTACGGTTGGAACGGTTTGGCTGGAAGAGGCGAGGTGTGAAACGGGAATTCGAATTTTAATGGAATTCGGGTCTTCGCTGATGAGTGCTGTCATGTTTGCATTCCTCCCCTGTACCACTGGCTCACATATCTCCCCGGGAACACCTCCTTCGAAGTCGTTCGGATCCACGCGGCTGGTCGGCTTGAAGCCAATGTCAATGAATGCATGCTCACGATTGGCACGCTGAGGGTTGTATGCAGAAGTGGGTAGATTTCCTTTAAGTCGTCTTCTAACTGCTTCGCGCTGATGCCACCAACACAGCTGATGCTTTGCCTTCAGCCAAACTCGACGGCTGGCGCCAATTTCCGCCATGTCCTTGTCTGTGTGGACGAACCGTGGGACGACGCCATATTCATCGCACAAGGTAGCTGCCCACACCTCCAGAGCCCTAGTACGTTTCCATCTTCTACTGATGTTGCTGTTGTTAAGAGGCAATAGGACAGCGGGAAGCCAGCGTTATCATATTCCCCCAGGATAGTGTATAGCTCGAGGTGGCGAGAATTGGTATTATCTATTTTCTCCAGTTAGCATGTTCATTTCTAATCCTCAGATTGTCTCTTACAGGTAGCATCAATCCCGATCTCGACAATCTTTCCCCGAAGTGGTGACACAACTCTCTTCATCACCCATGCGATCTGTTCGACTCCCTCCATTCCCGGAAGATCAAGAATCGCCACGTTGTCCTGGTATTCACCTAGAAGGGCTTTGACAGAGGCCACCTGCTCATTACCCCGTTTCCAGAGTGTTTCGCTCATCGTCGTCCAAGCTGTGTGAACTTGATTTGTGGTTACTGATGGATGAGTCAGCAAGATTTTTTTCGCGACTTCATTTGGGCAATGATATTCAATGTTTTCTCGGATCAATGCTGCAGCTTCGGGGGGTAATGAGACGTCGTAGTAGGGTGTGTGCTTCATGTGGTGCTCAAGCCAGATGGAGATAGTGTATGTCTTTTCTTTACTTCTTGGATTTGCACGGCATGAAATGTTCAGCTTGCTTTTACAGTCGTATTGGTGCATCCCAAGCGTGTCTCTGGGTATTGCTCCTTCCCACTGACTCGGTCGTAACTTCTGCTTTCTACTTTTGTCCTGGCAACACCAATACCGTGTCTTATGGCCAGTCTCTAATGGTAGACGGTCTTTTATTCTGATTATGTATGTTATTTCTTTCTTTTAGAGTTTATATTTTTACTTACTGGAAGCGGTAACCAGTGACCCTCCATATGTCGTGTGCAGTTGTGTCCACATGCTCTCTATCGGGTATCAGCGGATCTGCAGGTAAGTCATAGCACCCATAAAAGAAAACACAATCTGATGCTTTGAAGGCCCTTTTTAGCTGTGCTAAGATTGTGTTTTTGTCCTTAAAGGGTACCGGGACGATTTCCTAGATGATTTGTCGGTAAGATTCCTTTTAGAAACTTGAAGTGATTCTACTCACATTGTGTTTTAGCTCTGTATCACTCTCTTCCTCAATATCATTGTCTCTTGGAGTTGGAGCTATAGGTGGTGAATCATCTTGTCCTTCTTCAGCTGCTCTCTCTCTTATTGTTACGTTCTGATTACGCAGCATCGGTGTATCATGTGAGTTGGAACTATCATGTGATTATGATGTCATTAGTTCCGGACTATTCTACCACATTCCATATGACGAGTCATAGTGACTCATACTATTACAGGGACTAGTAGTATTAGTGGAGTCATAGCGTCATAAGTGACTCATCCTAGTATTATGACTCAGTAGTAGTGACTCATGTACTTAGTATATAAGTTGTACCACTAGTGAACTTAGACCTTAGGTCTGAGTTCTTGTATCAATCAGACATACTACGACGCCTTCTAGGCTAGGAGCTGCATAAGTCCAGTCGACTTCCCCAGCTGTTCCTCTCACAGACGTTGCTCTGTTACCACCGAGTCCGCGAGGGTTATAGTCCCACGCCGTCATCATAGGGTCTTACAAACCTTATCAGCGACCTGGTTATCCGCACCCGTCCGAAGTCACACACAAGTTGCGGACCCAGTTGATCCGAATCCAGCAGAACAACTTTCGTCACAGTACCTTAGCTCAAGCCGAGCAGAGCGGTCCGTCTAACCGTAACATTAACTCAGACCTCTGTACCACTGTGGCGGATTCACGACCCAACACGATCACCACCTACGTTGCACGTAGGGGGGAACAGAACGTCCCTAAACGATACCTCAAAGAGGCCGAGTGGCTGGACAAAGAATACGGCTGGGGATACTATACAACCAGCAACGATTCCAACGACGACGACACACTCATCGCAGTCGATTTCGATTTCGGATCTCTCCAGTGGGGAGTTACTCGAAAGCTTCCTGATAACGGAGGATTCGCAATCGAGCGCCCTGCACCAGTCAAATTGGGACTTCGTATCTACGACGAAGAAAGAGTTGACCGAAGCCGGTGGGGACCATTGGACGGAGAAGCAGACGAGGAAGAGGAACCACCACGAACCGAATTCAAGTTCGGTAGCGACAACGCAGACACCCCAGACGAAAACATCGACATTCCTGCCACCGACGCAGCAGAAGCAGCTGAAGAGCAACTTGAACAGTTGGCTAGCCACATTCCCACCAACGTCTCTACCAAGATCACACCTACCATTGTCTACAAAACATCGACGCCTGCTAGCACAATGGCCTCAATCGCAGCAACTACCACAGTACCTCCAGCAACTATACTGGGCCGAACTACTAGATTTACAGTACCCTCCAACCCCTTCGGAAGCGGACCGCCTCCATCAGGACCTCCTGGAGGAGGAGGAGGCGGACATTGGTCAAGTCGAGGACCTCCTATGGGAGGAGGACCCCCAGGACCACCAGGACCTCCTGGAGGAGGGGGAAATCCCGGAGGACATGGAGGAGGGGGAAATCCTGGAGGCGGCAAGCTTGTAGGCCGAGAACCAGAAGTCTTCGACGGAACCCGAAGCAAAACCGAAGGATTCCTCCAAGAATGGAACATCTACTACGGACTCAATTGGGGAGCTGACGTTATTACCACCCCTTTCACCCGCGCTATGCTATTCCTATCCTTTATCAAGGGACCAAATATCCAAGAATGGGTAGCAGCGCAAATCGAATGGCTCGGAGATCAAATGGCTGGAGGAGCACAAGTCCACAATGAATACCTGTGGCGCACTATCATCGATCGATTCAAAGACGCCTTCACCGATACCATGAGTGTGGAGAAAGCCGAGAGAGCCATCAAAGAGATCCGCATGAAAGATGGGGATCTAGATGGCTACATAGCCAAATTCGAACAACTAGCCCGGATCGCTGGGCATGATCTTAACGCAAAAGGAACCTGGACTATGTTTGCCGAAGGACTCCCAAAGATGCTCCACTACAACATGATTAGTCAGGGAGGAAGACACCCAAATTCTTGGCAAGAATGGACCGAAGGTGCGGTAGAACAACAGCAAAAGTGGTTGTATCTTCAAACCTTCTTTAATGGCAAGGTACCTCAGAAGAAACAAGGCCCAAATCAAAACTGGCGCCAGGGGCAAGGGTCCGGTTCTGCAAAGAACTCAAATGCCATGGATCTTACCCCTGGACATATCCGTGCAAGGGCAGGACTCACAGAAGAAGAACGCGCCAAACTGATGGCTACAGGAGGCTGTTTCCGCTGCAGGAAGCAAGGGCACATGAGCCGAAACTGTCCTGAAAAACCTCGTCAATCACAGATTAGAACAAACCACGAGGATGAGGTGCAAATTCAGGCTACAAACACGACTCCAAAGAAGTTCGATGCCAAAGGGCTTATCGAACAAATCAAAGAACTCAATGACGAAGACAAGGACGTTGTTATCCAAGAAGTCTTCATGAAGAACCGCCAGGATTTTTCCTAAGCTCCAACCCATCGGCCTGGGGGCGAGCAATTCGTAGACTGCAATGTAACTCTGTATATCTTACTCGCTATCGAAGTATGAAAATCCCTGTTTCATTCCGCACGTCACAAGCAATGACCGACAAAAGCATACTAGTGGACTCTGGAGCCACTGACAATTTCATCGATCCTAGGCTTATCAAACGACTAGGATTAGGAACCCAGAAACTGGAACGACCAAAGAAGATCTGGAATATCGACGGGACTAACAATAAGGCTGGCCTTATTCAGGACTATGTGGATCTAGAAGTCCGCACTGGAAATAAGGAAAGACAAATGCGATTCCTTATCACAGATCTGGGGCTTGAAGATCTAATCCTAGGATACCCCTGGCTGGCGGCGTTCGAACCCCAATTCCAATGGAAGGATGCTGTGATCGATACTAAATATCTTCCGATCGTTATCCGATCTCTAGATTGGCGATCACTCAGGATCAAACCAATCATTTCCTATCTAGACACATCCCTTCACAGGATAACCACTGAGCCCTTATCTGATGCCGAGAAGGATCAAATCGTTCAGGAACTAACAGAGCAGGGACATAGAAGCGCCAATATCTCTACTCAACTGGCGCAAAATGTCCAACAATATGTCAAAGAAGTGCCTGTTCCACCGGAGTATCAACGCCATCAGAAGGTCTTTAGTGAAGAAGAATCTCATCGATTTCCACCATCTAGACCATGGGACCATGCGATCGAACTTAAGGAAGGAGCGCCAAAAGCACTAGACTGCAAGATATATCCTATGACGCAGGCCGAGGATGAAGCACTCCTCAAATGGATCAAAGAAGAAAAAGCCAAAGGATATATTCGACAGTCAAAGTCACCCTATGCTTCGTCATTCTTCTTTATTAAGAAGAAAGATGGAAAACTGCGTCCAGTAATAGACTATCGCAAACTCAATGACTATACTGTCAAGAACAAGTACCCACTACCGTTGATCCCAGGACTTATTGCACAAGTAAAGGACGCGTGGATCTTTACAAAGTTCGATGTCAGATGGGGATATAACAATATCCGTATCAAAGAAGAAGACGTTCATAAGGCAGCCTTCAAAACCAAGTTCGGATTATGGGAGCCAACAGTTATGCCCTTTGGACCTACTAATGCGCCAGCCACATTTCAAGCAATGATGGACTGGGAATTCGAAGAAATTATAGAACGCTTTAGGTTAAAAGGCACAGAAATCATCATCTATATGGACGATATTCTGATTGCGACAACGGCTAAACTCCGAGATCATCGGGAAGCAGTACATGCCATCTTAGACCGACTGGAAGAGCTAGACTTGTACCTGAAGCCAGAAAAATGCGTGTGGGAATCACCACGAGTCGATTATCTGGGGCTAATCCTTGAAAAGGGAGTAACTCGCATGGACCCTGCCAAAATTGCAGGAGTAGCATCTTGGCCGATCCCCACCACAGTAAAACAGATCCGATCGTTCCTAGGTTTTTGCAATTTTTACCGACCCTTCATACGCCAATTTTCTCACATTGCAAAACCATTAAACGAACTTACAAGGAAGGATATCCCATGGAACTGGACTCCGAAATGTCAAGAAGCATTTGAAACCCTTCGTCAAAGGATAACATCAGAACCCGTTCTAATCCAACCAAACCTCACTAAACCCTTTGAACTTGAAGTGGATGCATCTGGATTTGCGTTAGGAGCAGTACTGACACAAAGAGGCGACGATGGGAAGAAACATCCCATAGCCTATTACTCCACGACTCTGACAGAAGCAGAACGGAATTACGATATCTGGGATCTAGAACTCTTGGCAGTCGTAAAAGGACTAAGGAACTGGCGAGCTTATCTAGCAGGATCACCTCACAAAATCACCGTATACACTGATCATGCGAACCTGTTATATTGGCGACAACCCCAGAAAATTAGCCGAAGAATTGCCAGAGAAGTTCTAGAACTCTCCGAATATGACATCGAACTCCGACATATACCAGGGAATACTAATAGCCGTGCAGATATGTTATCTAGACGCCCAGATTACGATCAAGGAGAACGGGATAACGAAAACATCACAGTGTTACCCGATCATCTCTTTGCACGCGCTCTAACGACCCTGACTACACCCCTGATCTATGATCAAAATCTTGATACCCTAAGACCATGGGTAAATCCACATAACCTCAAACGGATAAATGGGCGCTGGTGGAAGGGGACTGGACAAGTGATTACCCTAGGAAAAGACACAAAGCGACAAATCATTCATGACCATCACGACCTACCCGCTTACGGACACCCTGGCATCTCACGAACAATGAAACTGGTCACAAGATACTATTGGTGGCCGCAAATAGCAAGAGATGTACATGATTATGTCAAGGGATGTGCCGAATGTCAAAGACACAAGGTCAATACGCAAACAAGGAAGGCACCCTTGAACCCAATCACACCGGAACTTGACGCCCTTCCATTTCAAACAGTGGCAATGGACTTTATCGTCAAACTTCCTAAATCAGAAGGTTATGATTCCATCTTAACCATAACAGATCATGACTGCTCTAAAGCGGCGATCTTTATCCCTTGCAACGAAACCATCGATGCAGAAGGAGTAGCTGATCTGTATCTCAGGAACGTCTTTGTGCGATATGGGCTACCTTCAAAAGTCATCTGTGATAGAGATCCCCGCTTTATTTCCCGATTCATGCAGACCCTTTGTAAACGAATGGGGATCAAAGTCAACGCGTCTACAGCCTACCATCCCCGAACCGACGGACAATCAGAAAGGTCCAATCAGTGGCTAGAACAGTGGCTGCGACCTTGGACTAACTTCGATCAAGACAATTGGTGTAAACACTTACCTTTCGCGGAATTCGCTCACAACTCCTGGCATAACGAAACTACGAAACTATCCCCTTTCCAAGTGCTCATGGGATATCACCCACGAGCGACTATCACCCCATTCCCTAACTCACTACCAGGAGTCGAGACGCGGATAGAAGAATGGACGCGAGCAAGACAACAAGTGCGAGACGCAATCCTTATCGCCCAAAAACGATGGGCGCATTCCAAATACCTAGGACGGACTTTCAAGATAGGAGATAAGGTGTGGCTAGAAGGGCGTAATCTGAGGACGGAACAACCTACTGCCAAGCTAGCGCCAAAGCGCCACGGACCATTCCCCATAAAGAAAGTCTTATCTCCCATCACTTATCAGCTGACGTTACCTCCAACATGGAAGATTCATGATGTGTTTCATGTTGACCTTCTAACCCCTTATGTCGAAACGGACTTCCACGGGCCCAACTACACGAGGCCACCACCTGACCTTATCAACGACAAAGAGGAATATGAAGTGGAGCAAGTATTGTCATCAAGACGTCATGGACGAGGGTGCAAGGTGCAATACCTAGTCAAGTGGAAAGGGTATCCTGACTCGGACAATGAATGGGTCAACTGGGACGACATGAATGCGGACGAAGCTCTAGAAGACTTTAAGAAACGAAATCCGCGAGCCGTTACCCATATAAGACGAGCTCAAAGTGCAACAGGAGGACCAACCCCCACATTACATTCGTGGATTTACAGTAACACGTCAATGTCCCAAGATGCTATCTGCGCCGCCTTACCTTACGCTCAGTGCGAGAGTCCCCTCCCCGAGGCTGGAGTCCCAAGTCCCTTACCAAAGACGACAGTTAGCTATGCTGGACCTGAGTACTCGCCCCCCAACAATCATCCGGGAAGGGGCTGGTATGAAGCTTGGCACGCCATCAACTGTTTCGAACCCTCTAGCTGGCGTACCCCCACTGAGTCCCCTCATCGCTCCGCAACCAGTACACCCGACCTTGTCGACCCCACTGCTCCAAGATATACGGAGTTCTCCATTCCCCAAACCCTCATTGGACACGCAGGAAGTACCCCTCACACACGACTCCTTGACGACCTCGTGTCCGAACCTTCTTCTCCCACGCACGCCATCACCACTCACCCCAATTCCGTCCCCTCCTCCATGCGCTCCAATTCCCCACTCCCGATCCCTCCGCAGCTCGACTATCTGGGGGCCGTACTTGATCAAACACGGAGGCTACGCGAAGGACCTCCGGTCGCTGGACCCCAAGTTCAAGGTCAAGAAGCCCCGGAGGTTCCGACTCACACCGGAGCAGAGGTTGGCGGAGGACATCAACTTGCTAACACAGATACCGACGGGAGGAAAGAGGCTGACACGGCAGATGTTCGACCAGTTCGAGAGGCGTGGACGCCGCCCCCTGAAGGTTACCACTACAATCTAGGTGACCAGTACGTGCCCATGCACATCAAGGGACCTGACGGCCGCCTTTGGCCGGCCAAGTTTACTAAGGTCGAATACATGGACAACCCTCGTGTCTGTGGCTATCGCGCTGGAAGCCCTACCCCTTATTCCGACTACCTTTATGCCGAACCATACTTTGATCTATACCACCGTCCTCGTTACTCAAAAGCAGACCTATGGTTCCTTAGTCATCGCTATCCATACCGCGACGAGGTGGACCTGGGCTTTCACGCTCTCAAGGATCAAACCGTCAAAGCAGAAGTACGGCGGTATAGAGGTTTGGATGCGAGGATCTCCAACCTTCTCTATGACCTCCAACAGTTGGAGGAACGACTAGGACTGACGCAAATGGAGAAGGACCAGTGTGTAAGGCGACTCGAGCAGGCTAATGTACTCGAGAGGATGGCAGAAGCTAACGGACGAAATATTACAGAGGCGCGAGGGCGAGTTACTGAACTCCTGCAGGATATGGAATGTGGGCGTTCCACCTGAAAAGGGAGTGTTGTTACGTTCTGATTACGCAGCATCGGTGTATCATGTGAGTTGGAACTATCATGTGATTATGATGTCATTAGTTCCGGACTATTCTACCACATTCCATACGACGAGTCATAGTGACTCATACTATTACAGGGACTAGTAGTATTAGTGGAGTCATAGCGTCATAAGTGACTCATCCTAGTATTATGACTCAGTAGTAGTGACTCATGTACTTAGTATATAAGTTGTACCACTAGTGAACTTAGACCTTAGGTCTGAGTTCTTGTATCAATCAGACATACTACGACGCCTTCTAGGCTAGGAGCTGCATAAGTCCAGTCGACTTCCCCAGCTGTTCCTCTCACAGACGTTGCTCTGTTACCACTGAGTCCGCGAGGGTTATAGTCCCACGCCGTCATCATAGGGTCTTACAAACCTTATCAGCGACCTGGTTATCCGCACCCGTCCGAAGTCACACACAAGTTGCGGACCCAGTTGATCCGAATCCAGCAGAACAACTTTCGTCACAGTACCTTAGCTCAAGCCGAGCAGAGCGGTCCGTCTAACCGTAACACTTATCCACTTCTTCTGCATGCCAAGCTTAGCAACATTTCGGCACTTTTCACAGGATCTCCATTCATAGCCAGCTGGGAGTATTACCTTGCACTTGGACTGGGTGCAACGGTTCTCGATTGGTGGGGCGTGAGCATTTTGTGTGGAAGGTAGCATTTGCGTGGGAAGGTATCCAAATTGTGTTCGTTGTGTACAGTAATTTTCCATTTACAAGATCACGTGACTTAGGCACCTAATTTACTAATCAAAAGCATATTTGACATGTTAATGTCCATAATGGTATGTGTGATGCGCCACACAAATAGGTAAATGATACAATTTAACAGTGTATGCTCGAAAATAAGTCACGTGATGTCATGTGACGTGTTAGGGGGGGGGGTTGAGCTGGGGGAGCTCAATCTAAACGTCCTTGTCGCTTGCACAGAGTGAGGACTCACGTTCACACGATCCCGTGCCTTAGCACCCCTCGATAGCTCGTGACCACGAAAAAGCAGGGGAGCCTGGGAGCCCGCCGAGATAAGCCAGTGCGGGACCGCGACAAATGCGCCGGACCGGTTCCCGGCGGAGGTAGTATGGAGCAGCGATCGACATCGTTCGTCAAGTGGTGGTGGCCAGAGTGGGCTCGGCTTGCATATCGTGAGACCAGTCGCAGGGACAATGTCCTGAACCACGAGCGATCAGTCGACAGCTGGAGATGGGGGAGTGGGTATCATACCGTGTCGGTAGTATTGAGGAAGATGCTTGAGAAGGAGTGGTGCAAATCGCTCTAAGGGGAGACAAGTACACCACCTGCGGGTGGAGATAAACCAGAGTTGCGGACTACTGTATTTGCAGGAAGGTGAGGGCGAGCTCACCGCCAGCCAAGTCGCCGCCGCTGACGATAGCTTATACGCGGTGGCAAGCGGCAAATTCCGTCCGCCTCACGTCCCAGGAAACTCCCCATGCCTTAGCACAAGGCGATGCTTCTTCGCGAAAAGTCCTGCCATGCGTGCTCCGACGCTATCCTCATCGATGCCGATACGACACATCGCTCCAATCTTTCACGTTTTCTTCCGTCTTCCTTTGCTTTGAGTACTGACCGGTCGATTCCTACCTCGACCAGGCTCGTTCTGCAAGATCGTTGCCCTTGCCCGGCCAGAACGTCGGCCCCTCTTAACGGCCATTGGACTTCTTCTCGTCTCGTCTTCCGTGTCATTGAGCATCCCGTTCACGGTTGGAAAGCTCATCGACTATACTTCCGCGAATCCGGTTGGTCGATCACCATAAGCGCCTTCGAACGCTCTTGCCAATAATCATGGCTTCGAATTGAATCTTATTTCTTGCTCCCCATCCACAGACGATCTGGTATGGTTTCTCGCTGGCCCAAGCCACTGCCGGTCTTCTCATCTTCACTTTGGGCGGTGCTTGCAACGCTGGACGCGCCTTCCTAATGCATATGCCTGGTGTGTCGTGTTTTTACCCCCCCAAAACGCAGCTCTCATCCTCTATCCAGGCCAGCGAATCGTTGCTCTTCTGCGGGAACAACCTATGCTGCGACCCTTCGGCAAGAAGTCGAATTTGTGGAGCACGGGGAAGGTGATCCACTAAGTCAACTCGGCATCGACAGCAGCGTCGTAGGAGAAAGGTAGCGACTCTTTCCTTCATTGTTTGCATTGCCTCACGACCCAAAGTGTTACCCAGAACCTTTCCGGTGGACTCTGTGCGCTTGTGGTGTCCTTTGCTGGCCGTACGCATTATCTCATCCTCATTTTTTGGGTTATAAGCCGACCAAGTTGCAGAAAAAGTTGGGGCAATGCTCTACATGTCTCCAAATCTCACTTTTCTTATGCTTGCAATTGTCCCTTCCATACTTCTTGGCGCAGTCGGTACCAATCCAGATCCTTGCCTTGTATATATTTGCTCACCACAGTCATAACCAGATATTTTGGGGTCGATATTTAAAGAAGCTTGTCAAATATGACTCAAGAAGCTCTTGGCGACATGGTTAAAGTTAACCAATCTCTCATTGAACTTACGGTGAGACCGCTCATAGATATAATGCAGGTCGCTCAGCAAGCGCTAGCTGCCCTCCGCACAGTGCAAGCCTTCAATGCTATCCCACATGAGAAGGAGTTTTCTGACCGTGTCGATCATGTGCTGAAACCTGCCCGCCATTAAGCAGTCGCAAGCGGCATCTTCTTCGGTAGCACTGGGTGGAGCGGGAATGTTGTATCATTGGCTTTGCTAGGCTACGGTACGTGCTTCTACCCGAAAGAGTCACCACACTGAGTGTATAGGGGGATCACTCGTGAGCTGCAGACAAATCTCTGTAGGGGACTTACCAGCATTTTAATGTGTACGGTCTACGTCGGGAGCGGCCTGTAGATGCTAACGTACGACCCGTTAGCAGCTCTCGACCCAGTACCTCTTGCTCACCCTCCTACATAGAACGTTCTTCGTAAGTCGACATTTCGCTCTATGTCGGTGAATCTGGACCACACTTTCTAAGACATACATCGTGCGCAGCATTGGCGCTGGAACATGCATTTTCGGGGCGCTTGATAGGACTACTGCCATTCGACTCGGTGTGGGTTTTGCACTCAACCCGAAACGCGCAGGGCCGCTATGATTTCAAAAACATCATGTTCAGTTACCCTACACGAAGCAGGGTCAACATTTTTTTTTTTTTTTTTGGATCAATTTGTATTCCGGAATACATGTCTGTGACAAAGCCTGGTCGTAACTAAGAACTGTTACAGTATACAGAAGAGTTTGAACAACGGTAGCTACGCAAATTCATGTAAATAAGAGTCTGAAGTAGAAGCATCTGTTTCGGGAATGCTCGAGTGAATATATATGGTGTTAGAATCATAATGACTGGGGAAGAAGTAATGTGGTAATAAAACTGACGAAGAGATGACTATCTATTTAGTCAGGCTCAGGAGGGATTGGTGTGATAGGAAGGAAGTCAGGGGGTTGGAACACCACCTTGCCTTCTGTGATAAACTTGAGCAATTGATGTGCCTGGGGGATTTATGAGTAAAGCTGCGACAAGGTGTATGTTTGCATGTGTGAATGGATACCGTGGTTAATGCATGGTTGTAAGAGGTGCGGGCATTCCCTGATGAGATGGGAAGGAGTTTGGAGTGGAGCGCTGCAAGGGCACGCCAACGTTTCTGGCAGGTCATGTAACGGTTTGCTAACTGTTTGTCCGACTTGGACGGAGTAATGTGACTTGCAACACGTGGCTGGGCTTCTCGGACACTAGGCTGGCCAGCACTAGATCCCCTTATGTGTGAGAGGGCATAACAGCACCTCCACCAAGTAGATGATGAGATGATAGAGGTAAAAGAAGTAGAAGAAAAGGAAGAGATGCAAATAGAAAGGCAGACTGGAAAAGGAAAGAACAGATGATAGCAGATTGAAGAAGACCAGGATAAGGATCCCTGGTCTTTACTAGTTGACTTATATACAATACACATGAGACTCGCTTTAAAGCGGAGTCTGAACTATGCTATGAGTCACGAACCTTAGTACTACTATCCTAGTATGATGCAATGTCCATGAGCATGTGATACTTGAGAACAATAAGATGCTTGACAGCGTGTGAGTCTGTGCTACAACAATATTCTGGTAAATGTCCATGACAAATGTAATCTGACAGCGTAGTCATAACTGCTGAGTCAGTCTGCTTCAGAGGCAGTCTGTGACATTATCCCCTTTTCAGGGTAAATGCCCACATTCTACCGACCACACAGTCAGTGCAGTTACTCACCTGTCCCATTGCATCTCTTCTTTGATCTGATCCACTGCCCATGCTTCTTCAAGCCAGCAATGACATGCTTGCTGGTCTACAGCCAGTGCAAACAGTCGATCTTTGATTTGTCGGATTGACTCCTGGGCAGCTTTAACCTGCTTCTGGAGTCCACACCACCTAACAACTTCTGCTGTGAGCGACCGATTGCCCACGTGTGCCACCGCCTCGTCTACCATCATGGCGTTAGCATATGTGACCTCCAGCAGCTGGAGTTCATCTGGCCCGATCTCTGGCATGCACGTCGTGCGATCCGTGGCCATGGCTGCGTGAATCTCACCCCGGTGAACCGGCCTGTCCATCTCTAACCATGCCTCCACATATGGGTTGTCAGTCATGTGGACCTTAATGTACCTGGCAGGTACCTGTCGACCAGTTGCATCTAGAATTAAGAAAGGGACGTAGCTTGTCCCTTGGTTACACTCATACCCTTGTGCAGTCGGCGATAGGGGTTGGCGTGATGCTTGAGCACCTCACTGCGCATGGCGCGGGTGAGCAGGCAGCACAGCATAGTGTACAGCGATGGGTTGGCAGAGTCTTCCTCTTTGACCTCGGCCATGTCATATACCCAACCCTTCAGCAACTGGTCAGTCTTCTGGATAGGGAGGTGGTATTTCAGCAGTATCTTCACAATGGACTTCGAGGGCATTGGCAATGTTGTCTGCCAAAGACATGGCTTCTTCATGAGAGAGGCGAAAGTATGCCATTGTGTTGGCGCTAGTGGATGGTGCAGGGATTGGAATGGGGTTTGCTGGTGCTGGGACTGGTGTGGGGACTGGAGATTCGTGGCCATGGCAGTATTCTCTTGGCCCAGCACATTGATTGCAATATCTGATATCAGAAGGTGACACCGGGCTAGCAGAATCATGCCAGCCTGGCAGCGCCTGCAGTTCTTCAGATCGTGCTTCTTCTGCACTTCTAGCAGTTGCTCCCAATGCCACTCCCGAGCCATGAGCATCCCCAGTGACAATGGCTTCGGGTACTCGAAGCATAAGGATGTGTTCGGGGTTATCTTCAATACAAGACTTGGCAGCGTCAGCAAGTGTGAGTTGCCTGAAGGCATCAGCGATGGAATTGGCAGAGGGAGTGGGGGCTCTTGGTTCAAAAGGGGCAGCGTTGGCATGGAGTAGGGAATCGGTACGTTCTCTGGACATCCTAGAAATGTCGTTGTAGATCCTGTTGGTGAGAGCGTCTTCTGCCCCAGAGGCAGAGTCAGCATACACTCCAGCAGTAGGTTCATCAGCAAGGTCTGAGCGTCCATTAGATGACATGTACTGGTGTGCGTGTTGGAGTAGAAGATGAGAGTGGATAAGAGCTGAAGGGTAGGGTAACTTAGTGGAGGACAGACTCCTTATATGTGTTTCCTTGGCGGGGTTTGAATTCTTGAATTCCTGCACCTTGTCATCGGCGAATACGTCATCCTTATCAACCCACATGTTATCCGAGTCAGGGTAGCCTTCCCATTTGACCAAGTATTGAAGTTGCCGTCTTTTGCCAAACTTCTGAGAGTCTAGAATCTTCTCCACGGAGTATTCTTCTTCTCCATCCACAAGTTCAGGCACTGGGCACTGATAATTTGGGCCATGTGTTATTGTTTCTTTGTAAGGGGTGAGAAAATCTATGTGAAATATGGGGTGGATGCTCTACTGCGTGGGAAGTTTGAGGCAATAATTGACAGGGGACATCACCTGAATGACCTTAAAGGGTCCATGTCTTCTGGGTGCAAGCTTGGCGGTTGGCTGATTAAGATGGAGGTTCTTGCCTTCTAACCATACTTGGTCCCCTTCCTTGTATTTGGGCATATCACAGTGTTTAACCCATGACTGCTGTGCCTTTATCATCAATTGTTGTGCCATCTCCTGTGCCTGTTTCAATTGTTCAAGGTGCAACATGACCTGTGGGAGTGGAGAAGGTGCCGAGGTCCAATCAGCACATGGGTTATAACCCATCAGAAGGAAGAATGGGGACTTCTGCATGGTGTCACTCGGCCAATTGTTGTGAGCGAATTGTGCGATTGGAAGATACAGGGCCCAATTTGTCTGATGGTGATCGGAAATGAACCGGATAGTGGTCTTGACCCATTGATTGGAGTGCTCTGATTGCCCATCAGTCCTTGGATGATATGCTGTCGAGGGGTTATGTTCTATCCCTGTTATTCAGCAGACTTCTTGCATGAACTTTGATATGAATTGCAGGTCTCTGTCACTGATAACCTTCCTAGGTAGTACGAAGTGTATGAATATGTGTTGGATATATAGTGCTGCTGTTCCTTCTGCATTGATTTCTTTGTTGCATGGAATAAAAATCAATGCCTTGGTACAGTTGTGGTCTGTGACTGTAAGAATGGAGTTGTATCCCTGTGAGACAGGGAGTTTAGTGATAAAATCCAACACAATGGTTTTGAACAGCGTAGCTTCAGGCCTTGGGTATATAGGTCTAAGTGGTGCCTTTGTAGGGCGATTGTTGACTTTGTGGCATTGACAGTCGGCACATCCTTGTACGTAGTCAGTGATATCCTTGCACATTTGTGGCCACCAGTAGCTTCGTTCTACAATCTGTATCGTTTTGTTAATACCTGGATGGCCGTGCACTGGCAGATTGTGATGTGTCCTGATGAGTTCTCTCTTCCCTCATATGTCCATGGTTATGATGACTCAGTTGCCCTTGTACCATGTCCCATCAATGCACTTAAGTTGGTGGGGGTCAATCCACGGTTTCAGGCATTCTTTGTCCTGACAGTGTTGGTGAGTGATTGTTGTGACTGCTTTTGCGAGTACATGTTCTGGTAGTACGATCACATTGGTGTTATCTTCTGTGCCTTGATTGTAATCTGGTCTTCTGGATAGTGCATCCGCTTGGCCATTAGACTTCCCTTGAATGTGACGGATTTCAATGTTGTATTCAGAGAGGCAAAGTACTTCCCTTGCTACCTGCCTGCTAATCTTGTGCGGTTCTTTCCAGTACAGTAGGTTTTGATGGTCTGAGTATACAATGATTTTGTGTGGTGATCCCACAAGAAACGATCTCCAGTTGTCGAGTGACATAACAACCGCCAGTAGTTCTAGATCGGCTATGTCGTAATTTTGCTGAGCTTTGTTGAGAGTTTTTGAGAAGTATGTGTAGTGGATGACTATCAACTATGTCAAGCAAGCTAAAAGTTGAAACGGGCTTGTCAAGGACAACTCAAGCTTGACATGGAGATAGATCACGCGCTGAACTAACCGTTGTGGAGTGTGCTGAACTTGATACCTTTATACAGGGTAATAACAGCGATGTCACACTAACAATGAGTCTGAGTGAGAACCAAGAGGACAAGTTGGCTCTACTCAGGACACTACAGGGTGTCTTATATACTACTAGGAATGAGTCACTTACTAATCTACTGAGTAAGTACAAATGACTACAAGCTGACATGTTGTGTATCTATATTTAGCACTTCTATTGTGATTACTGATCACTGTGTCATAAGTGCTTACTTGTGCTGATGCATCGTCCTAATAATAGAACAATGCTGACTGAAACCTAATACAGCATGTAATCTACATTACCCTATTGTTCTATGACCTTCCATGACATTCCAACCAATCATAATGTACACATGTCTAATATATGATAAGGCAGGTCCTTCCTAGGATCACATGCCTTGACGACGAATACAAATGCACATGTTGGCATCATGTGACTAGCCATCTTATCATATCTAATGATAAGGACTCCAATTCAGAAAAACAGAAAAAGATATATGCATCCGTGACATTACCCCCCTCCTTAGCGGTTGATGTCCGCGTTAACTTCTGTAAACTGATTTGGCGACTGCCAAGGCAAGGACGTGTATAGGAGTGCTGCTATTTTCCTAGATGCCCCTGGATTTCTGGAGTGACTTCCTCTGGTGCATGAGCTAGATTCTTAGCAGGCTTGTTACGTTCTGATTACGCAGCATCGGTGTATCATGTGAGTTGGAACTATCACGTGATTATGATGTCATTAGTTCCGGACTATTCTACCACATTCCATACGACGAGTCATAGTGACTCATACTATTACAGGGACTAGTAGTATTAGTGGAGTCATAGCGTCATAAGTGACTCATCCTAGTATTATGACTCAGTAGTAGTGACTCATGTACTTAGTATATAAGTTGTACCACTAGCGAACTTAGACCTTAGGTCTGAGTTCTTGTATCAATCAGACATACTACGACGCCTTCTAGGCTAGGAGCTGCATAAGTCCAGTCGACTTCCCCAGCTGTTCCTCTCACAGACGTTGCTCTGTTACCACCGAGTCCGCGAGGGTTATAGTCCCACGCCGTCATCATAGGGTCTTACAAACCTTATCAGCGACCTGGTTATCCGCATCCGTCCGAAGTCACACACAAGTTGCGGACCCAGTTGATCCGAATCCAGCAGAACAACTTTCGTCACAGTACCTTAGCTCAAGCCGAGCAGAGCGGTCCGTCTAACCGTAACAAGGCTCCCATGTATCCTCACCCTCCCCATAGCCTTTCCAGCGAACAAGATATTTGAGGGTGCAACCAAAGAGTTTTGAATCTCTAATGTGGTCGACCTCATATTCTTCTTCACCTTCAACTGTGATTGGCTCTGGTGGGGGTGGCACTTGCCCATTGACTTCGTTCCCTTTGTAAGGGCTAAGGTGATCTACATGAAATACATCATGTACCCTAAGTGCAGGGGGAAGCACAAGCTTATAGTTGACGTCACTTCTAACTTCAGTGACTTTGAAAGGGCCCAACTGTTTTGGTCCAAGCTTGGACGACTGTTGGTGAACCTTTATTTGCTTAGCTTGCAACCAGACTTTATCCCCAACGTTGAACTTGTAAGGCTTCATACGTTGTTCAATGTCTGTCTGCATTTGCTTTTTACTTAAGCAAAGGGCTGCCTCAGCATCTCTCCTTACAGATTGTAGGTGTTGAAGACGCTTGTCTAGAACTGGGATACCCGTAGGACAACCTATAGGAATTGTGAAATCTGGCATATAGCCATACAGCATCTCAAAGGGCATATGCCCAGTAGCTGAGTTGAGTCTGCTGTTGATCACAAATTCCACCGTAGGTAGCAAATCCACCCAATCATCCTGGTGTTTGTCAACGAAGACACGTATATAAACCTCAACTTCTTGGTTTTTACGCTCAACTTGGCCATTAGCTTGTGGATGATAGGCTGTGGTGAGTCCTGAATCTATCCCTAGTCGTTTATAGAGGGCACACATGCTTCTTGCCACAAATTGGGGTCCCCTATCACTTATGATTTTCTTAAGGATTCCATGAAGCGGGAAGACTTGCTCAAAATAGATGGATGCAACTCCATCAGCTGTAAGTTGCGTTGACGAGCTAGGTTGCCTATACGCTACCCTAAACCCCCTACAAGCGGTGTAAGAAGGCTGAGAGTGCTCGAGTTCAGGAAGGATGAGGGATATAGACGCAAGCCGACACGCTAGTTTGTCGGCGAAGACGCAAGACTAAGAGAAAACGCGAGCCAAGGCGAGTCCGACGCGAGCCGCGATGGCGAATACCTATACTAATAGCGAGAGTGAGTACGACCGACGATGGCCTACACACGCCGCACGCGAGATTTGCGCGCAAGGGCGAAGCTTAGTTACGATAGCGAGAACGATGAGGGCGATGAGCGACTGATATCACACTGCAAACGCAGAGTTGAAAGGTGAACTCTGGTCTTTAAGATGAGATATTGCCTAATAAGGAAGGTACAAATGTGAAGTAAAGCTGCTAAAGGTCGCTGCTGAACTGCCGAACTACGAGTGACAGCGGTCCTTATATATGCGGAGCCGAGGGCGAGTAGAAACCTCTCGAAGGCTCGTGTTCGCCCCGCCTCAGCCAATCCGCCTCCTACCCTAGCGAGGCCGCGCGTCGCCTGTAGTCGTACTCGAGTCACTATCCTTTAGTCGAACCTCGCCGTCGCGCCTCGAAGCTTCGGTAGCGGTCGACTTTACTCTGGAAGGTTCGACGCACTTCGCGCTCGTGCCAGTCGAATGCGACCGCTATCCTAGCCGCCGGGCCGCGTGTGCCCGTGCGCGTGGTCGCCACATGGCTTATCGCTAGCCGAGAACACCAACTCAGGGAATGCGCAGGTACTGTCGCTATAGTGCCTCACCTTCACAAGCAGTCCGGTCACTCTCGGTCTCGCCTCGATGCCACGTGACTCGGCTCGCGCTTCGCTGTAGTCTTCTACTCGTAACGCCTAGACCTTGCTACTCGCTGATGCCGGCGCGATACGAGCTCCAAGGGCCGAGGGCGCGCGGATGACGTCGCTATCCTGTAAGCGTTAGAAATGCGAAAAACGCTGTATACACCGCCAGCGCGGCGTGGGGCGTATCAACGCTTGGTAAAACAACTCAAAACAACCCAACCCAGGTCTCAGGTTCAAGGGAGGTGTGAAGCAAAGCTGACTATTGTGCAGGTCTTGGCACGCGATGAAACTTGGTAAGCGTCTTTGCCTTTTATGCCTTCGCCTATGTGCGAAGTAGCGAAAGGTGCGCGAAGGTGCCGAGGTAGAGGCAAGCGAAATGGCGAGGTGGACACAAAGCGAGTGAACACGAAATAGATTAATCAATGGCAACTCAGAGTCAAAAGACCTCTGATGTTACGGTTAGACGGACTGCTCTGCTCGGCTAGAGCTAAGGTACTGTGACGAAAGTTGTTCTGCTGGATTCGTATCAACTGGGTCCGCAGCTTGTGGGTGACCTCGGACGGATGCGGATAACCAGGACGCTGATAGGGCTTGTATGATCCTATGGTGACGGCGTGGGACTTTAACCCTCGCGGACTCGGTGGTAACAGAGCTAAGTCTGTGATAGGAATGGCTGGGGAAGTCGACTGGACTTATGCAGCTCCTAGCCTAGAAGGCGTCGTAGAATGTCTGATTGATTCAAGAACTCAGACCTAAGGTCTAAGTTCGCTAATGGTACAGTTTTTATACTAAGTACATGAGTCACTACTACTGAGTCATCGTACTAGGATGAGTCACTTATGACGCTATGACTCCACTAATACTCCTAGTCCCTGTAATAGTATGAGTCACTATGACTCGTCGTATGGAAGGCAGTAGAATAGTCCGGAACTAATGACATCATAATCACATGATAGTCCCAACTCATGTGATACACCGATGCTGCGTAATCAGAACGTAACAATACTCCCTTTTCAGGTGGAACGCCCACGTTCCATATCCTGTAGGAGTTCAGTAACTCTCCCCCGCGCCTCTGCAATATTGTGTCCGTTAGCTTCTGCCATCCTCTCAAATGTGTTAGCCTGCTCAAGTCGCCTTACACACTGATCCTTCTCCATCTGCGTCAGTCCTAGACGTTCCTCCAACTGTTGGAGGTCATAAAGAAGGTTGGAGATTCTTGCATCCAAACCTCGGTATCGTCATACCTCCGCTTTGACTGTTTGATCCTTGAGAGCCTTAAAGCCGAGGTCCACTTCGTCTCGGTACGGGTAGCGATGGCTGAGGAACCACAGATCAGCCTTCGAATAACGAGGACGATGGTATAAGTCGAAGTAGGGTTCGGCGTAAAGGTAATCGGAATAGGGAGTCGGACTTCCAGCACGATAGCCACAGACACGAGGGTTGTCCGTATACTCGACTTTAGTAAACTTGGCCGGCCAGAGATGGCCATCAGGCCCCTTGATGTGCATCGGCACGTACTGGTCGCCTAGATTGTAGCAGTAACCCTCAGGGGGCGGTGTCCACGCTTCTCGAACTGGTTGAACATGTTCCTCGTCAACCTCTGTCCTCCCGTGGGTATCTGCATCAGCAAGTTGATCTCCTCCTCGAACCTCTGCTCCGGTGTGAGGCGGAACCGACGCGGCTTCTTGATTTTGCAAGTTGGATCCAACGATTTGAGATCCTTCGCGTAACCGCCGTGTTTGATCAAGTACTGCCCCCAGATAGTCGAGTTGCGGAGGGATCGGTAGTGGGGAATTGGAGCGTGTGGAGGAGGGGACAGAATTGGGGTTAGTGGTGATGGCGTGCGTGGGAGAGGGGGGTTCGGATATAAGATCCTCGAGGAGTCGTGTATGAGGGGTACTTCCTGCTCGTCCAATGAGTGTTTGGGGAATGGAGAACTCCGTATATCTTGGAGCAGTGGGGTCGACAAGGTCAGGGGTACTGGTCGTGGAGCGATGGGGGGATTCAGTAGGGGTTCGCCAGCTGGAGGGTTCGAAGCAGTTAATAGCGTGCCATGCCTCATACCATCCCCTTCCCGGATGAGTGTTGGGGGGCGAGTACTCAGATCCAGCATAGCTAATTGTCGTTGTTGGTAAGGGACTCGGGACTCCAGCCTCGGGGAGGGGACTCTCGCACTGAGCGTAAGGTAAGGCGGCGCAGATAACATCTTGGGACATTGACGTGTTACTGTAGATCCACGAATGTAATGTGGGGGTTGGTCCTACTGTTGCACTTTGAGCTTGTCTTATATGGGTAACGGCGTGCGGATTTTGTCTCTTAAAGTCTTCTAGAGCTTCATCCGCGTTCATGTCGTCCCAATTGACCCATTCATTGTCCGAGTCTGGATATCCCTTCCATTTGACTAGGTATTGTACCTTGCGCCCTCTTCCGTGACGTCTTGATGACAATACTTGCTCCACTTCATATTCCTCTTCATCATTGATAAGGTCAGGTGGTGGCCTCGTGTAGTTAGGCCCGTGGAAGTCCGTTTCGATATATGGGGTTAGAAGGTCTACATGAAACACATCATGGATCTTCCATGTCGGAGGTAGTGTCAGTTGATATGTGATCGGAGATAAGACTTTCTTTATCGGGAAAGGTCCGTGGCGTTTTGGCGCTAACTTAACTGTGGGTTGTTCCGTTCGAAGGTTGCGCCCTTCAAGCCAAACCTTATCTCCTATTTTGAAAGTCCGTCCTAGGTATTTGGAGTGTGCCCATCGCTTTTGGGCGATAAGGATTGCTTCTCGTACTTGTTGTCTTGCTCGCGTCCACTCTTCAATCCGTGTCTCAACTCCTGGTAATGAGTTGGGAAATGGGGTAATGGTCACTCTTGGGTGATATCCCATGAGTACTTGGAAAGGGGATCGTTTCGTAGTTTCGTTATGCCATGAGTTGTGTGCAAATTCAGCAAAAGGTAAGTGTTTACACCAGTTGTCTTGATCAAAGTTAGTCCAGGGTCGCAGCCACTGTTCCAACCACTGATTGGACCTTTCTGATTGCCCGTCGGTTCGGGGATGGTAGGCCGTAGACGCGTTGACTTTGATCCCCATTCGTTTACAAAGGGTTTGCATGAATCGGGAAATAAAGCGGGGATCTCTATCGCAGATGACTTTTGAGGGTAACCCATATCGTACAAAGACGTTCTTGAGATATAGATCAGCTACCCCTTCTGCATCGATGGTTTCGTTGCAAGGGATAAAGATTGCCGCTTTAGAACAGTCATGATCTGTTATGGTTAGGATGGAATCATAGCCTTCTGATCTGGGAAGTTTGACGATAAAATCCATTGCTATTGTTTGAAACGGAAGGGCGTCAAGTTCCGGTGTGATAGGGTTTAGGGGTGCCTTCCTTGTTTGTGTATTGACCTTGTGTCTTTGACATTCGGCACATCCCTTGACATAATCATGTACGTCTTTTGCTATTTGTGGCCACCAATAGTATCTTGTGACCAATTTCATGGTTCGTGAAATCCCAGGGTGTCCGTAAGCGGGTAGATCATGATGATCGTGAATGATTTGTCGCTTCGTGTCTTTTCCTAGAGTGATCACCTGTCCTGTTCCTTTCCACCAGCGCCCATCTATCCTTTTGAGGTTATGTGGATTTACCCATGGTCTTAGGGTATTGAGATCTTGATTATAGATCAGGGGTGTGGTCAGAGTGGTTAAAGCGCGTATAAAAAGGTGATCCGGTAATACGGTGATATTTTCGTTGTCTCGTTCTCCTTGATCGTAATCTGGGCGTCTAGATAACATATCAGCACGGCTATTAGTGTTCCCAGGTATATGTCGGAGTTCGATATCGTATTCAGAGAGTTCTAGAACTTCTCTAGCAATTCTTCGGCTAATCTTCTGCGGTTGTCGCCAATATAACAGGTTAGCATGGTCGGTATACACCGTAACCTTGTGAGGTGATCCTGCCAAATAGGCTCGCCAGTGTCTTAGTCCCTTTACGACTGCCAAGAGTTCCAGATCCCAGATATCATAGTTTCGCTCTGCTTCGGTTAGAGTTGTAGAATAGTAGCCGATAGGATGTTTCTTCCCGTCGTCTCCTCTTTGAGTTAGTACTGCTCCCAGGGCGAATCCCGATGCGTCTACTTCCAGTTCGAAAGGTTTAGTCAGATCTGGCTGGATTAGGACTGGTTCTGATGTTATCCTTTGACGAAGGGTTTCAAAAGCGTTTTGACACCTCGGAGTCCAATCCCATGGGGTATCTTTTCTTGTGAGTTGTAACGGTTCGCTAACCGTTTGTCCGACTTGTCCGACTTGGAGTGGCTTGCAACACGTGACTGGGCTTCTCGGACACTAGGCTGACTAACACTAGGTCCCCTTTGAGTGAAAAGGGCGTGGCAGCACCTCCACTAAGTAGACAATGAGATGATAGAGATGAGAGAGAAAGAGGACGACAAAGAAGATGAGAAGAGGCAGACTGGAAAGGAAGAAAGAAACAAGATAGCGAATTGAAGAAGACCAGGATGGAGATCCCTGGTCTTTACTAGTCGACTTATATACACGTAAGACTCGCTTTAAAGCGGAGTCTGAACTAAGTAATGAGTCATGAACCCTAGTACAGCTATCCTAGTATGACGCAATGTCCATGAGCATGTGATACTTGAGAACAATAAGACGCTTGACAGCGTGTGAGTCCGTGCTACAATGATGATCCGACCCCTGTCCATGACTAATGTAATCTGACGGCGTAGTCATAACCGCTGAGTCAGTCCACTTCAAAGGCAGTTCGTGACATTATCCCCTTTTCAGGGTAAACGCCCACGTTCTACCGACCACGCAGTAAGCGCAATCACTCGCCTATCCCGCCGCATTTCTTCTTCAATCCGTTGTACCGCCCATGCTTCTTCCAGCCGTGCCCGACATGCCCTCTGATCCACCGCCATCGCAAAGAGTCTATCCTCGATTTGCCGGATAGATTCTTGGGCCGCCTTCATCCGCTTTACCAATCCGCGCCACCTTATGACCTCCGCGGTCAGTGAGCGGTCACCTACATGAGCGATGGCCTCATCAACCATCATCCAGTCAGTGTAACCGCGGTCGAGTAGGCGCAGCTCGTCCGGCCCAATGTCGGGTGTTCTCCCAACCCGGTCGGTGGCTGCCGCCGCGTGGATCTCTCCTCGATGCACAGGTCCATCCATGGCCATCCGTGCCTCCACGTAGGGGTTGTCGGTCATGTGGACCTTGATGTACCTAGTGGGAACCTGTCGACCCGTCGCATCTAAGATGGTAAAGGGGACATAACTTGTCCCTCGGTTTTCTTCGTACCCCTGCGCAGCTGGCGATAGGGGTCGGTGCGATGCTTGTGCACCTCGCTGCGCATGGCGCGGGTGAGCGGGCGGCACGGCGTAGCGTACAGCGACGGGCTGCCGTGGTCTTCCTCTTTGACCTCGGCCACGTCGTATACCCATCCCTTCGGCAACTTGTCGGTCTTCGGGGTAGGGAGGCGGTACTTCAGGGGAATCTTGACGACGGACTTCGAGGGCGTTGGCAATGTTGTCCGCCAGAGACATGGCCTCTTCACGAGTGAGGCGAAAGTGTGCCATTGCGCCGGCGCGAGTGGATGGTGCGGGGATGGGGAGAGGGTCGACTGGAGCTGGGACCGGAGTGGGGACTGGAGATTCATGGCCATGACAGTATTCTCTTGGTCCATGGCATTGATTGCAGAATCCAATATCAGAGGGTGACACCGGGCTAGCGGAAGCATGCCGGCCTGCTGTCGTCGACGGTTCTTCAAGTCGTGCTTCTGCCGGGCTTCCAGAAGCTGCTCCCGATGCCACTCTCGCGCTGTCAGCATCCCCAGTGACGATGGCTTCGGGCACTTGAAGCGTAAGGACATGTTCTGATTCAGCTGCAGCACGAGATTCGGCTGCGTCTGCCAAGGTGAGTTGTCGGAAGGCGTTGGCGATGGTATCAGCGGATGGGGAAGGAGGTCTTGGTTCGAAGGGGGTTGTGTCACGGACTGACCTGCACACTTACCTGTTTGCAGCTTATCATTGGGACTGCAGTCGTTCTCATCTTATCTCACTCCCCATCCCTGCGCAGTATGATTGTTATCAGTTGACTCTAGGACATGTGATGGGTAAGATTCCATAGCCTTCCATGATGTTCCATTCCTAGGACCGGTGTATTAGTATGACTCATTCAGACTCACACGCTGTCAAGCGTTTTATTGTTCTAGTGTATCACATGTCTTGAACCATGACTCATTCCTAGGATAGCTGTACTAGGGTTCGTGACTCACTACTTAGTTTAGACTCCGCTTTAAAGCGAGTCTCACGTGTATATAAGTCGCCTAGTAAAGATCAGGGATCCCTATCCTGGTCTTCTTCAAATTCGCTATCTTGTTTCCTTCCTTCTTTCTAGTCTGCCTATTATCATCCTCTTTGTCATCCTTTTTCTCTCTCATCTCTATTCTATCGTCGTCTATCTAGTGGAGGTGCTGCCACGCCCTTTTCACTCTAAGGGGACCTAGTGTTAGCCAGCCTAGTGTCCGAGAAGCCCAGTCACGCGTTGCGAGCCACTCAAAGTCGTCCAAGTCGGACAAACGGTTAGCGAACCGTTACAGGTTGCCTGAGCTCTAAGGATGGACTCGGTGCGTGCTGTGGCCATTCGCCTGATGTCGTCATAGATGGCGTCGATAATCGCGTCCTCTGGCCCAGAGGCGGAGTCAGCGTACGCTCCAGCAGGTGTTTCGTCGGCAAGGTCGGAGCGTCCATTGGATGACATATATCGTTGTGCGTGTTGCGTGAGGAGATGAGAATGTAGAAGAGCTGAGGGGTAAGGAGACTTAGCGGTTGAGAGGCTCCTTATATGCGTTTCTTTGGCGGGGTTTAAAACTTTAAACTCCCGCACCTTATCATCAGCGAATACGTCATCCTTATCGACCCACATGTTATCCGAATCCGGGTACCCCTCCCATTTAACCAAATATTGAAGACGCCGTCTTCTGCCGAACTTCCGGGAGTCTAGAATCTTCTCCACGGAGTATTCTTCTTCTCCGTCCACAAGGTCAGGCACTGGGCACTGATAGTTTGGACCATGCGTTATTGTTTCTCGGTATGGGGTGAGAAGATCAATGTGAAACACGGGGTGAATGCTCCACTGCGTGGGAAGGGCCAATTGATAACTGACCGGTGACAGTACCTTGATTACTTTAAATGGCCCATGCCTTCTGGGCGCAAACTTGGCAGTTGGCTGACTGAGACGGAGATTTTTCCCTTCTAGCCATACTTGGTCCCCTTCCTTGTACTTGGGCGTATCATGGTGTTTGACCCATGACTGCTGTGCCTTGATCATGAGTTGTTGCGCCGTATCTCGTGCCTGTTTCAATTGCTCGAGGCGCAATGTGACCTGTGGAAGTGGAGAGGGTGCCGAGATCCAATCAGCGCGTGGGTTATAGCCCATCAAAAGGAAGAATGGGGACTTCCGCGTGGTGTCGCTGGGCCAATTGTTGTGTGCGAATTGTGCGATAGGAAGATAAGGAGCCCAATTTGTCTGATGATGGTCAGAAATGAAGCGAATGGCGGTCTCGACCCATTGATTGGAGCGCTCAGATTGTCTGTCGGTTCTTGGGTGATATGCCGTGGAGGGATTTCGTTCTATCCCTGTGATTCGGCAGACTTCTTGCATGAATTTTGATATGAACTGGGGGTCTCGATCGCTGATAACCTTCCGTGGTAGTCCGAAATGGGCGAATACGTGTTGGATGTAAAGAGCGGCAGTGCCTTCTGCGTTGATTTCTTCCCGGCATGGTACGAAGACTGCAGCCTTTGTGCAGTTGTGATCGGTAATGGTGAGAATGGAATCATATCCCTGCGATTCAGGGAGTTTAGTGATAAAATCCAAAGCTATGGTTTCGAAAGGCATAGCTTCGGGTCGGGGATAGATGGGTCTGAGTGGTGCCCTAGTGGGACGGTTGTTAACTTTGTGGCGTTGGCAATCCGCGCATCCCTGGACGTAATCGGTTATGTCCTTGCACATTTGTGGCCACCAGTAGTTGCGCTTGACCAGTTGTATCGTTTTGTTAATGCCTGGGTGTCCGTGTACCGGCGGATCGTGGTGAACCTTGATGATGTTGCGCTTGCCCTCTAAATCGTCGGTGACAACCACTCGTCCCTCTTTGTACCACATGCCGTTGAGGCATTTGAGCTGATGGGGATCCACCCATATTTTAAGACGCTCTTCGTCTTGGCAGTGTTGTTGTGTGATGGTCGCGGTTGCTCTTGCAAATAGCCGTTCAGGAAGTACTACCACATTGGTATTATCTTTCGTTCCTTGATCATAGTCTGGTCTTCTGGAGAGCGCATCTGCTCTTCCATTAGACGTTCCTTTGATGTGACGAATTTCAATGTTGTACTCTGATAGGCGAAGTACTTCCCTTGCTACACGCCAGCTGATCTTGTGTGGTTCCTTCCAGTATAGCAGATTTTGATGATCCGAGTATACAATGACTTTGTGCGGCGACCCTGCTAGGAATGACCTCCAGTTGTCGAGAGACATTACTACAGCCAGTAGTTCCAGATCAGCTACATTGTAGTTCCGTTGTGCCTCGTTGAGGGTCTTCGAAAAGTAAGCGATTGGATGTCTTTTGCCGTCTTCTTTCTTCTGTAGTAACACTGCACCTACTGCAAATCCTGACGCATCCACTTCCAGTTCGAATGGCTTATCGAGCTCTGGGTGTGCTAGTACTGGTTCACTGGTTACCCTATTCCTGAGCTCGTCGAATGCCTTCTGGTGTCGTTCGGTCCAGATCCATTCGGCATCTTTGTGCGTAAGTTCGTTTAGTGGTCTTGTGATATGTGCGAAACCGCAAATAAAAGGTCGGTAAAAATTGCAGAAGCCCAAAAAAGATCTGATATCCTTGACTTTGGTGGGCGTCGGCCAATTTTTGATTCCTGCGATTTTGATGGGGTCCATGCACGTTATCCCCTTTTCAAGGATTACCCCCAGGTAATCCATACGTGGGGCATGGAACGTGCATTTCTCCGGCTTGAAATATAAGTCGAGTCGTTCGGCTACTTCGAATATGGCTGACACAGCTTTGATGTGGTCTTCAAGGGTGGTGCTGGTGGCGATCGCGATATCATCCATGTAAATGCAGATCGCTGTTCCCCTTGTGTTCCAGTAGTCAATAGTGTCTCGATATTCATAGTTCATCATATTTTGGAACGTAGCTGGTGAGTTTTTGAGCCCAAAAAACATAACGAGGGGTTCGAATAGGCCATATTTGGTTTTGAACGCGGCCTTGTGTTCGTCTCCCTCCTTGATTCGGATATTGTTATACCCATCTCGCACATCGAGCTTGGTGAAAATGCGAGCTCCGCTGAGATCTGTAAGGAGCTCCGTGATAAGGGGTAAGGGGTACTGGTTACTGATGGTGATGTCATTGATACGCCGATAGTCTTGTACTGGTCGTAATTTGCCGTCCTTTTTCTGGATGAAGAAGAACAGTGAGGCGTATGGTGAGATTGAGGGTCTGATGTATCCCTTAGCTTCCTGTTCTCTAAGGAATTTGAGCAATCCTTTATCCTCCTCTTGCGTCATCGGGTATACTTTGCATGGTAGCGCGTCCGGGGCATTTGGTTTGAAATCAATCGCATGGTCCCATGGTCGCGAAGGTGGGAATCGTGCGGATTCTTCGTCACTAAATAGTTTGCCGAATCGTTTGTAAACTTCGGGGACGACTGCTGCGACTTGGTTTTGACTGGCTTGTACGGCCAACTCTGTTGCTACCCCTCGGATTGTAGATTGCGTTTCCAATGTTCGTACAATGGATTGTTTTTCTGCTTCAGTCATTATTGTTGCGATGACTGGACGCTGTCGGATGACGCGGGGATTGATAGATGAAATAACAACTGGTAAAACACGCTCATCGATAACAGCGCTTCGCCAATTGAATCGTGGTTCGAATGATGCCAGCCATGGGTATCCCAGAAGGATGTCTTTGCTTCCAATGTCAGTTATGAGGAAGCGCATTTCCCTGTGAATGCCCTTGGTGAATATGTCTAAGTCGAGGTAGTGCGTGATCTCCCCTGATTTGTTGGTAGTGTTGTCAATGTTATAGATCTTCTTGGGCGTCGGGAGTTCTCGCAACCCCAATCCCATCTTTGCTGCGAATGTTGCATTCATAAAGTTGTTGGTAGCTCCAGAATCTACTAGAGCTCGTTTGTCGGCCATGAAGTAACTTGTGCGAATCGAAACTGGAATGTGCATGGATCGATAGCGAGTAATGTACACAGAGTTACAACGAAGAGTCCTCACCCAGGCCATCGGGTTCAGACATTTTGAAAATCCTCCCTCTTCCATAATTGTTGCATGACGAGGTCTTTTACCTCGTCTTCTTCCTCGGCCACTCCACTCAACCACTCTTGAGCTTTCTGTTGCGGGGTACGGGTTTCTATGACGCTACGGTCATCGACTATGCTTCGGGCAGCGTAAAATCCATCCTCCTCGGTGTTTCCTTGTCGGGTATGCGATGGTCCTTGCCCCTTTGGATAATAGGGGTTTCGCTTCACTGGCTGTCGACAATCTCGTTTGAAGTGACCTGATTTTCCGCAGTTGAAACAAGTGAGAACTTTCCTTGTTCCATCCATATATACAGGTCCTCTAGGGATTCCTCCGTCCCGACTCCCATCGGTTCGCTGTTGGTACCTATTTCCTCCTGGTAGGAAGTCCTCATTTTGAGCCACTCGTCCTCGGATTTGGTCCAGCGTGGTATCCATAGCATTGGGGTCCGCCATTCACGGGAAATTCGGCCCTCCCCATCGTCGGTTGTTGTTGTTGTTGTTGGTGCCCTTCCAATTACTGGATGTTGGCGCCGCTGCTGGTTTAGATCTAAAACCCTCTAGTCGACTCTTCATGTGTATAAACATTTTTTGTTGTTGGATCGCGGCTTCGCGCCATCCCTCGTAGTTTCTTGGTTGGATGTTTTTGAAGATGAATTCATACATGGCGTGGAGCAATGCATCTGTGAAAATGCGCAGAACCAGGGGCTGGTTGACATCATAGTTGGCGTGACGTACTAATGTCTCGAATCTGGTGATAAGACCGTCTAGGTCTCCTGACTGCATGCGGAGTCCTCTTCCGAGCTCTGCCTGAGCTTTTTCTTGTTCTAGTACATCCGCGTATTGTCTGTTGAATGCACCGATTACACCATTCCATAGGCGTTCGTCTGTAGTGGCCCATCCCTGGGTTGTGACTTGTGTTCTGAGCCAAGCGTTGACTCCTTTGACCCACTCGTTAACGAGCGCTCCTTGAATGTATGTGAGAAAGAACATAGCTCGTTGGTATGGGTTACGCATAAGCGTATTGGTGATATTAACTCCTTCGTAAAGTTGCCATTGTGTGATGAATTGCTCTGCTTTTGATCTATCTCCTGTGAATATGACGGGGGGATTGCCTACTAGTTTATCTCCGTGGTGTCCTCCAGCTTGTGGAGCTTGTGGCATGGGAAATGGAGGTCCTCCACCGCCGGGTGATCCTCCTCTTCCTGGCGGTCCTCCACCGAATGGTCCTCCTCCTGGTCCTTGTCCTGGTGGTCCACCACGCGGCCATCCGAATGGTATTCTTGGTATGTCTCCGTGTCCCCTGTCCGATGGGGGATCGGCTTGATCTGGTCCGATGGCTCGATGTAACGCCACCTCATCTGGATGCATCGGCATTTCCATATGTCCTGTGTGTGGGTTGATAGTTCCCGCTATTGGTTCTATCGTCATCGTGCGACTCATAACTGATTCTTGTATATGCAATGACTCAGCTAATTGTAATGCGATAACTTGATCGCTTCCTCTTTGTGGTGCTGGTGACCGAACTTGTATGTTGCTTGCTTCGCTAGCTACTGATGGGGTGCTGGTACGCGTGGTGGGGGTGTTATCCGGAGATTGGCTACGAATCCTTCTTGCGTGATCAATACGGTCTTGGTCTGCCGTGTCTTGTAGCGTGATATCCAGTCCGAGGTCTGGTCCGGCAATGCGGAATGCTTCCCAATGTCCGCCAACTTCTAGATTTTCAATCCAGCGAATTTCAGTCCAACAGGCACGTTCGGTGTTGAACTCAACTGGGTACCAATGCTCTTCTCCTGATGAATACTCTGGTGCACTTGACCGTGCGTGGTACCGTTCGATTGCGTTGACTACCCGCCAACTGGCTCCCTTGATAAAGGACTCTGGTATGTCCTGTCGCGGTTGTTGATTTTCGATTTCGTAAGGGATGAACCCTCTTTCTGCGGCCCAAACTTCTCTGGTTGTACGTTGCAACGCCACGGTGGGATCCTGGTCTTAATGTAACGGTTCGCTAACCGTTTGTCCGACTTGTCCGACTTGGAGTGGCTTGCAACACGTGACTGGGCTTCTCGGACACTAGGCTGACTAACACTAGGTCCCCTTTGAGTGAAAAGGGCGTGGCAGCACCTCCACTAAGTAGACAATGAGATGATAGAGATGAGAGAGAAAGAGGACGACAAAGAAGATGAGAAGAGGCAGACTGGAAAGGAAGAAAGAAACAAGATAGTGAATTGAAGAAGACCAGGATGGAGATCCCTGGTCTTTACTAGTCGACTTATATACACGTAAGACTCGCTTTAAAGCGGAGTCTGAACTAAGTAATGAGTCATGAACCCTAGTACAGCTATCCTAGTATGACGCAATGTCCATGAGCATGTGATACTTGAGAACAATAAGACGCTTGACAGCGTGTGAGTCCGTGCTACAATGATGATCCGACCCCTGTCCATGACTAATGTAATCTGACGGCGTAGTCATAACCGCTGAGTCAGTCCACTTCAAAGGCAGTTCGTGACATGAGTTCATTCAAAGGCTTTGCAGTATGTGAGAATTGACGAATGAAGGGTCTGTAGAAATTGCAAAAGCCAAGAAAAGATCGGACCTGTTTTACTGTCGTGGGAATGGGCCAAGATGCGACCCCTGCGACTTTGGCTGGGTCCATGCGAGTTACTCCCTTTTCAAGGATTAGCCCCAGATAATCGACTCGTGGTGATTCCCACACGCATTTCTCCGGTTTCAGGTACAGGTCCAGTTCTCCTAGTCGGTCTAAAATTGCATGTACTGCTTCCCGATGATCTTGGAGTTTAGCCGTAGTTGCAATTAGAATATCGTCCATGTAAATGATAATTTCGGTGCCTTTTATCCTAAAGCGTTCTATGATGTCTTCGAATTCATAGTCCATCATTGCTTGAAATGTGGCTGGCGCATTAGTAGGTCCGAAAGGCATGACCGTTGGTTCCCATAACCCGTACTTGGTTTTAAAGGCTGCTTTGTGAATATCTTCTTCTTTGATACAGATATTGTTATACCCCCATCTAACGTCAAATTTGGTGAAGATCCACGCATCCTTTACTTGAGCGATAAGTCCCGGGATAAGTGGTAATGGGTACTTGTTCTTGATAGTGTATTCATTGAGTTTGCGATAATCTATGACTGGACGGAGTTTTCCATCTTTCTTCCGAATAAAGAAGAATGATGAGGCATAGGGTGATTTGGATTGCCGAATATATCCTTTGGCTTTTTCCTCCTTGATCCATTTGAGGAGTGCCTCGTCTTCCGCTTGTGTCATTGGATAGATCTTACAATCTAACGCCTTAGGTGCCCCTTCTTTGAGTTCGATCGCGTGATCCCAAGGTCTCGATGGTGGGAATCGATGAGACTCTTCTTCGCTAAACACCTTTTGATGACGTTGATATTCTGGCGGAACTGGAACTTCTTTAACATATTGTTGGACATTTTGCGCTAGTTGGGTGGAAATGTTGGCACTTCTATGTCCTTGTTCTGTTAGTTCTTGGACGATCTGATCTTTTTCTTCATCAGATAAGGATTCCGTGGCTATTCTGTTTAGCGATGTATCCAGATGGGAAATAATTGGCTTGATCTGGAGTGATCGCCAATCTAGGGATCTGATGACAATTGGAAGATATTTGATATCAATAACGGCATCTTTCCATTGGAATTGGGGTTCAAACGCCGCTAGCCAGGGGTATCCGAGTATCAGATCTTCGAGCCCTAGATCCGTGATAAGGAAGCACATTTGTTTTTCCTTATCTCCTGTACAGACTTCTAGATCCACATAGTCCTGGATAAGGCCAGCCTTATTGTTAGTCCCATCGATGTTCCAGATCTTCTTTGGTCGCTCCAGTTTCTGAGTGCCCAATCCTAGTCGTTTGATAAGCCTAGGATCAATGAAATTATCAGTGGCTCCTGAGTCCACTAATATGCTTTTGTCGGCCATTGCTTGTGACATGCGGAATGAAACAGGGATTTTCATACTTCGATAACGAGTCAGATATACGGAGTTACATTGCAGTCTACGAATTGCTCGCCCCCAGGCCGATGGGTTAGAGCTTAGGAAAAATCCTGACAGTTCTTCATGAAGACTTCTTGGATAACTACGTCCTTGTCTTTGTCGTTGAGTTCTTTGATTTGTTCGATGAGCCCTTTGGCATCGAACTTCTTGGGAGCCGTGTTTGTAGCTTGAATTTGTGCCTCTTCTTCCTGGTTACCCCGAGCCTGGGATTGACGAGGCCTTTCAGGGCAGTTTTGGCTCATGTGTCCTTGTTTCCTGCAGCGGAAACAGCCTCCAGTAGCCATTAGTTTGGCGCGGTCTTCTTCTGACAGGGCACCCCTTGCACGGATATGTCCAGGGGTAAGATCCATGGCATTGGAATTCTTTGCAGAACCGGACCCCTGCCCTTGGCGCCAGTTTTGATTTGGGCCTTGCTTCTTTTGGGGTACCTTGCCGTTGAAAAAAGTTTGTAAGTATAGCCACTTCTGTTGTTGTTCGACCGCTCCTTCGGTCCATTCTTGCCACGAGTTTGGGCGTCTTCCTCCCTGGCTGATCATATTGTAATGGAGCATTTTGGGGAGTCCTTCGGCAAACATGGTCCAGGTTCCTTTTGCGTTAAGATCATGCCCGGCGATTCGGGCTAGTTGTTCGAACTTGGCTATATAGCCATCGAGATCCCCTTCTTTCATGCAGATCTCCTTGATAGCTCGTTCGGCTTTCTCCACACTCATTGTATCAGTGAAGGCATCTTTGAATCGATCGATAATAGTACGCCATAGGTACTCATTGTGGACCTGTGCTCCTCCGGCCATTTGGTCTCCTAACCATTCGATTTGCGCTGCTACCCATTCCTGGATATTTGGGCCCTTGATAAAGGATAGGAAGAGCATAGCCCAGGTGAAAGGGGTAGTGATAACATCAGCTCCCCAGTTAAGGCCATAGTAGATATTCCATTCCTGGAGGAACCCTTCGGTTTTGCTTCTGGTTCCGTCAAAGACTTCTGGTTCGCGTCCGACTAATTTGCCTCCTCCGGGATTTCCCCCTCCTCCATGTCCTCCCGGATTTCCCCCTCCTCCAGGAGGTCCGGGAGGTCCTGGGGGTCCTGGGGGTCCTCCTCCCAAAGGAGGTCCTCGACTTGACCAATGTCCACCTCCTCCTCCGCCAGGAGGTCCTGATGGAGGTGGTCCGCTTCCGAAGGGGTTAGGGGGTACTGTAAATCTAGCAGTTCGGCCCAGTATAGTTGCTGGAGGTACTGTGGTAGTTGCTGTGATTGAGGCCATTGTGCTAGCAGGTGTCGATGCTTTGTAGATAATGGTTGGTGTGAATTTGGTAGAGACGTCGGTGGGAATGTTGCTAGCCAGTTGCTCAAGTTGGTCTTCAGCTGCTGCTGCTGCGTCAGTGGCAGGGATTGCGATGTTTTCGTCTGGGGTGTCTTCTCTATCACTACCGAACTTGAATTCGGTTCGTGGTTGTTCCTCTTCGTCGTCTGCTTCCCCGTCCAGTGGACCCCAACGGCTTCGGTCAACTCTTTCTTCGTCGTAGATTCGGAGTCCCAATTTGACTGGTGCAGGGCGTTCGATTGCAAAGCCTCTGTTATCAGGAAGTTTTCGAGTAACTCCCCACTGGAGAGATCCGAAATCGAAATCAACTGCAATGAGTGTATCGTCGTCGTCGGTACTAGTACTGGTGGTGTAGTATCCCCAGCCATAATCTTTGTCGAGCCACTCGGCTCCTTTGAGGTATCGTTTAGGGACGTTTTGTTCCCCCCTACGTGCCACGTAGGTGGTAATCGTGTTGGCTCGTGGTTCTGCCACAGTGGTACAGAGGTCTGAGTTAATGTTACGGTTAGACAGACCGCTCTGCTCGGCTAGAGCTAAGGTACTGTGACGAAAGTTGTTCTGCTGGATTCGTATCAACTGGGCAGCTTGTGGGTGACCTCGGACGGATGCGGATAACCAGGACGCTGATAGGGCTTGTATGATCCTATGGTGACGGCGTGGGACTTTAACCCTCGCGGACTCGGTGGTAACAGAGCTAAGTCTGTGATAGGAATGGCTGGGGAAGTCGACTGGACTTATGCAGCTCCTAGCCTAGAAGGCGTCGTAGAATGTCTGATTGATTCAAGAACTCAGACCTAAGGTCTAAGTTCGCTAATGGTACAGTTTTTATACTAAGTACATGAGTCACTACTACTGAGTCATCGTACTAGGATGAGTCACTTATGACGCTATGACTCCACTAATACTCCTAGTCCCTGTAATAGTATGAGTCACTATGACTCGTCGTATGGAAGGCAGTAGAATAGTCCGGAACTAATGACATCATAATCACATGATAGTCCCAACTCATGTGATACACCGATGCTGCGTAATCAGAACGTAACATCTGAGCTATGAAGCGAAGGGGAGAGCGAAGGGGAAACTATTTCCTAATAAGGAAGGTACAAAAACAAGACTAAGCTAGTGCGCCCCGCTAGTCCGCTACTGAACTGCAAGCGCTGGTGCTCCTTATATACATAAAGACAAAGGTGTATAGAAGCCTCTCAAAGGCTCGCATTTGCCTCGCCTCAGCCAATCCACTCCCAACACTTAGCGAGGCCGTGCATCACCTCAAAGCATCGATACTGGTTGGCCTTACTCTAGAAGGTTCAACACGCTTCATGCTTGTTCCAGTTGAATGCAGCCATTGTTCTTGAATAGCCGAAGCCACAGTAAGGCTTGAATGCTGAAAAGCAGCCAAAGCATGGGAAAGCGAGGCCGAAGCGCGAGAAAGCGCGACCTAAGCGTGGGAAAGCGACATGAAGCACGGGAAATGAGCCAAAGCAATTGGCACTTGTGTGAGAAGCTGCAGGAAAGCCTAAAATCAATAAATAAATGGCCCAGTGGAGTGCTGGTCGCATTAGCGTTGTCACAGGGAATAGATGAATCTGTTTCATGTAATGATCCACTATATTAAGGATAGTGTCCTTCCCTCGTGACATCAGAAGTGGTCCAATCATGTCAATACCAATGATTTGCCATGGACCTTCCAGAACTTCTTGAGGCTGAACATGTGCTTTAGGGTGTATATCTTTCCTATAGCGCTGACACTTGTCGCAACCTTCTACATATGCAGAAATAAATCCTGCCATGTGTGGCCACCAATAATAGCGACTAACTAGTTCTATGGTGCCGTTTTTACCAGGGTGACCAGTGGTTAACGAGTCATGACATGACCGTACCACATCTTTACGAAGTTGCCTATCATTTGGCATGTAAAGTCTTCCCTTGTAATAAATGAAACCATTGTCTTCTTCCCACATCGCAATGCCATCTGTGAGAGCTTTGGGAGTGGTCTTATCTATACTTTTAAGACCCTCAATAACTTCTGCTTCTCGCAAACTTGCCCAGTGTATGCAATCTCCAAGGGAGTCTATTTCAGGGTGGAAATGAGCTTGTGCAGCATTTAGAAAATGCTGTGGTCCTAAGACCTGGACTTGGCGATTGTCGTCTCTATCAGAAACATGGTCTTTTGAGAACTGACTTAATGCATCAGCTTGCATTGATTTCCCTTTGTGATAAATAACTTTGAAATCGAAGCGACTTAGGTAGAGTGACCACCTAGCTTGCTGTTGATTTAAATCTCGCATTGTTGCCCACCATTCTATATTCTTATGGTCGGTAACGAGTTCAAAGGGAATTCCTTCAAGGAAATGTCTCCAATCCTCGAAAGCTCTTATGCAGCCTAACATTTCTCTGTTGTAGATTTCATAGTTGCATTCCTCTTTACTCATAGAATCAGAACGATATGCAACTGGGTGCCAAAGACCATCTTCATGTTTCTGAGACAATATGCCTCCCATAGCAAATCCTGAAGCATCGACTTCAACTTGCGTGGGCAGTTCTGGATTGTAAACCTTTAGAATCGGTTCACTACAGAACTTCTCCTTGAGCCAGTCGAATGCCTTTTTCTGCTCTGCATGCCATTGCCAAGGCATGTCTTTCTTGGTGAGGTCATGGAGAGGACGTGCTACTGTAGCAAAGTCCTTAATGAACCTCCTATAAAAATTGGCAAACCCAATGAACACTCTAACTTCTTTAAGCGTGGTGGGTGTAGGCCAATCTTTGACTGCAGTGACCTTGCCAGGGTCCATCCACACTTCTCCAGGTTGAATAATCATACCTAAGTATTCCATTTCTTGTTTCTCAAATTCGCACTTCTCAGGTTTTAAGTATAGGTCATACTCTTGTAACCTCCTTAACACCTCGCGTACTATTTTGCGATGATGTTCAAGATTATGGCTATAGATGAGGATATCATCCATATAGACTGCTACTTCTCCTTGTGCAATTAGATCAACTAAAATTGAGTTCATGAGGGCTTGGAAGGTAGCAGGGGCATTGTGGAATCCGAAACCCATAACTGTGGGTTCGACAAGTCCCCTATTGGTTACTATGGCTGCCTTCCATTCATCTCCCTTACGGATTCGAATATTATGATAGCCCCAATGAACATCAAACTTGGTGAAATACTGTGCTCCTGTAAGTCTATTGATAATATCTGAGGCAAGTGGTAGTGGATAGCGATTCTTAATGGTAATTTTGTTAAGATGCCTATTGTTACGTTTTCTTACTATACTGTGCTTACCATACGGACTATCATTGGGACCGTCATCATTACTTCGTCATCACCCCCTTCATGCACAGACATTGATCATACTTGCTTACTAGCTTCCTCTTTGTATGTGACTCATACTAGTACTCCTACTAGTAGTATTCGGACTATGACTCGACCCTCATACACGTAGTAGTTGTCTTTGTGGCTTTACCAGTACAGGTACTCTTAGTATCTGCTTGGCGACTTGTAGTATAAAACATGTACCATTAGGACACTTGGACTTTAAGTCTGAGTTCTTGAATCATATCGACTCTTGCACTCTAAAGACCTCGGAACCAGAACAACCCCAGAACCAGGAGCTGCATAAGTCGTTTGACTTCCCAGTCTCACTCCACTCAGTGACAGCATAAGCCAGCGCGCTTCCCTGTTCACTTACCACCGAGTCCGCACAGAGTATTCCTCTGTGCCTTCAGCATCACGGAACCTCCATACCTTGTCCCTCATCCGAAGGAGCTTACTCATTGACTTCGTACCAACTTGCTCCGGATACGGGAACAGAACCGCCGAAGTGTCCACAGTCTAGAACCTGCTCAAGTCGAGCAACACATGCCATCGACACGTAACACCTATAATCTTGGATGAGTCGCAAACTTCTGTCTTTCTTTTTGATAAAGAATACGGGTGAAGCCATTGGTGATTTTGATGGCCTCAAATAACCTTTGCAAGATTTTCTTCCAAGAATTTATCCAATGCTTCCTGCTCTATTACAGACATAGGATACGTCTTGACCTTCCAGTGCATGACTGCATCTGGTTCCAAATCAATGGTGTGATCCCAAGGCTGATGCTTAGGGAGTCGATGAGATTCTTCCTCTGAGAATACTTTTGCAAAGTCACAATAGTGTATAGGGACCATTTTATTAAATGTCCTTTTTCCTTTAGCAGCTATGGCTTTCTCTGCAATCTGCTGAGAATATGTGAAGCCTGCTAAACAAAAGACATTGTCCTGAGAGGTATCTAACACTTTCTCCACTAGGAGACAGCGGTGTTCCATTCGGTTTGCCATAATGTGCGTCACCTCTACCTCAATTGGTTCAGGGCCCAATCCCTGATCTGCATTGAGGCGCATAGTGCCTGCTTGCCAATCTATAGCAAGGTTCTGATGATGAAGCCAAGGTAGACCCAAAATAACTTTTTCTGGTCCCAAGCTGGTTACAAAGAAATCAAACTTTTCTTCATCTTGACCAACTTGGAGAATAAGTGATACTTTATGGGTTATACTGCCTGCTTCATTCAGAGTTCCATTGATGTTATGAAGACGGATTTGCTGAGTTAGAGGAACCTGCCACATCTTTTGGCTGTCAGTGTACTTCTTGTCGATAAAGAGCACTGTTGCTCCTGAATCAACCATGGCTGCTACTTTTACAGTACGATGACGTCCTTTTAATATACATGAAATATGAAAATGGGATTTTGCATGTTTTGTTTCAGGAATAATTACAGAATTGAGTGCGGCATCAGAAGACTTCACTTGCTGCACTGCTTCAACTGGAGCAAAAGGAACAGTATATACATTGTTCATCTCCGAGGCAGATGTAGATAGGGTTGGTATGACAGAAGAAACACTACTACTATCTAACTTACAAGCAGAAACTGAAAAACTATGAGTACATATAGAGTCCGAAACTGTGTCATATGGTACTGCATAGGAACTAACCACATAATGGTCAGCCATAGCTTATGTAATTGATAGCCTAGCCGACACTTAGATTCTTCTATGGTTGATAGCCCAGCCGATGCCGGCCGACACTTAGATTTTTACATATTTGATAGGTCGGCCGGCATCGGCTGGGCTATCAACCATAGAAGAATCTAAGTGTCGGCTAGGCTATCAATTACATAAGCCACCGCTAAACATTGGCTGTAAGGGGCAGGTAGACGAGAAGGGAACAAAGGTGGGTAAGAGATAGTCCAGTGAAGGGGTAAGTTAGGGACGAGACAAATGGGAAGGGGTAAAACGAAAAGAAAAGTGTCCGTATCTTATTTGTGGGTGGAATCATGACATAGAAAGTGCTCTTTTTCCGCATACTGTCCCTCTGCACCCCACTGACCTTTCTCCCTCCCCTACCTTCCCTCAGCTGGACATACCATGGAGACAGGGATGTATCACAAGCTCGTACATACCAGTCTTAGAATTAAACACACTGTCTTCCTTACTTTCTCAGGATTATAGATGCAGCATGAGAATTCATGCTTCTGCACTCTCATAGCTGCGCAACTCTTTGCCATGGGTGACAAGCATGTCCAGGTGGTCCTGGCGGCTGATGCACTGATGGTGTTTGTGCGGTATGTCATGGGGACAAACACAGTGAAGAGGTTAAGATGCACAGGGAGGAGGCTTCACCCCAGAGTCAGGATGCTGGTGCGGGGGTTGTATCTCAGATAGCAGATGGTATGTAGTAGCCTAGGTGTTACCTCATCCCTTCTCATTTTGATAAATATTGTAATGACCTGAGCCACTTGTTGCACGTACATTAGACTACCCTCCCTCAATGGATTACACAAGAGAATGATCACTGATATCGCATCAAGCCACAGAAAATGTTGGCTTCATAGTGAGGCTTACTCAAGAGACAACAACCATTGACTGGCATGTCACAATGCTTCAGGCTGAGTGAGGAGTCTTACAATACTGCATGTAGTAGATAAATTGTGAACATAGATTTGGGTTATCATAGCCTTTCTTTACACGTATATCTCACTCCTATCCTTCAGGTAGCTTTAAAGCTATATGTAAGTAGTGACCTGAGTAGAAACTAAAAATGACAAACCAATCTCTGTATCCACAAGAAAGCTTACAAATTGCTCATTGGTGTACTCTTCAAAAGAGGCAGTAAAATGCTCCTGAATTCTTGACATGAAATTTGCTTTTTGAAAGGCTGACTCCACTTGGGTGATAGCTGATTTAGATGATCTTCCAGAAAGGCACAAAACAGCAGCATGCTTGAAAATCAGGATGATTGCTACTCCAAATGATAAGTGAGCAATAAGAAGTGATAAGGGAATTTACCCAGTGTCAAATGATAGTTGTCAGAGGAAGTGTGCTAGGGAATACATGATAAGCAGTGAAATTAGAAGACCATAAGGTAAATGTTGCCTTTGAGTTTGCAATGGTTGACAAGGACATTATATATAATATCTCAGTGGGGTAAGAATCATGAATAAGCAAATGCATAGAACACTTACCTGCTAGAGAGACATCATTGAAATTTTCAAAGAGAGAAAGGGGAGGCACCCACATGCTAGAGTATCAAAAATGAGCATAGACAGTAAAGTTGGGAACAAATAACAAGGTACTAACTTTCTAGAGGGTTTATGCCATGATCTAGCCACAAGTGCAAAAGAAATGATGAGTGATAACACACTCACTGTCTGCAAAGCTAAGGATTAGTTTAGTTAGCAGACTTGAACAAAAGCAGCTTACATTCTGCAAAGCCCAAGAGTGAGTTTAAAAAGATTTCAGAAACAGCAGATACAAGAGGGATTCACCATCTGCAGAGCCAAAAGTGAGATAGATGAGTGGTTGAGGTTAGATTCCAACAGACTTAATAGGGTGTAGGCACAATGACTCACCAACTGCAAATCCAAGAGTGAGGTAGGTCAGTGGCTTGAAAGAGTGTCAAACACTAGTGACTTACCAACTACAGGAGTCAGAGACAGCTTGATCAGTACAAAAAGGGTGACAAAAATAGTGGTGACTCACAGGCTGCAGAATTAATGGCAAGTTTGAGCAGTGGGTTGAAGGGTATTTTAGAAGCAGAGGCTCACATCCTGTATAGCAGATGGTGAGCCAGGAAACTAAGTGCCATGGGATAGTAGTAACTTACATGCTGAGGAGCCAAAGATGGGCCTAGTCAGCAGGGTTAAAGGTGTGATACAAGTAGTAGCAACTTACAGTCTGTGGAACCAAGGGCAGGCCCAGTCAAGGCTTGAAAGAGTGCCATGCATAGTAGTGACTCACATCCTACAGAGACAGGTTAGGCTCTATCAAATGCTTGAAAAGGTGCCAGACATAACAGAAACTCACATTCTGCAGGGATGAGAGTAAGCCTGGTTAACAAGATCAAAAGGTTATCAGGCATAGCAGTGGCTCACTTTCTATGAGGTCAAGGCCCAGGGTAAGACTGGTCAACAGGCTGGACAGGGTACCAAGCATCACAATGACTTACTAACTGCAGGGTCAAAGGTGGATTGATCAGTGGGCTTAAACTGGTTATCAACCAGCAGAAACTCACATGCTGTAATCCAAGCATAAGCTTAGTCAGAGGGCTTCAACAAGTGTCAAAAATAGTAGTGATTCACCTCCTGCAGAACCAAGGCCAGAATTTATTAGAGGGCTTGAAAGAGTGTCAAGCATGGGGACTCACCAACTGTAGGGTCAGGGAAAGACTTGGTCAGCAGGCTGAAGGGGATACTAGAAGTTGCAGTGACCCACAAACTACAAAGTCAAGAGTAGATTTTGTCAGTGGTTGAACAGGTGCCAAACATATTCAACTCACCCACTGTAAAAGGGAATGACTTGGTCAGCAGGCCTAAAAGGGCAACACAACCAGTAGTGACTCACCTCCTGTAAAGATGAGGATGGGCTCAGTCAACAGGCTTGAATGAAAATGGCAACTCACTATCTGTAGATCCAAGAGTGGTCAGCACACTCTAAGAGAGCTAGAGATAACAACAACTCACAGTCTGCAGGGCCAAGGGTAGCTCAGTTAGCAGGCTTGAGACAGTGCTAGGAATAGCAGTGACTTACAATCTGCACAGACAATGATAAGCTTTGTCAGCAGGCTTGAAATAGTGCCAAGCACTGTAACATGTAGTGACTCACACCCTGCAGAGCCAAGAGCAGGATTGGTCAGTAGGCTTGAAAGGGCATCAGACACAGCAGTGACCTACTAACTAAGCCAAAGGTGAGTTGGCCAGCTGGCTTGAAATAGTACCAGAAACAGCATTAACTCACAAGCTACAGTGCCAACAGCAGGCTTGATAATCAGGTTTGACAACAGAATAAGCAACTTACACCCTACAGAGCCAATTATAGAGCTTAGTCAGTGGGCTTGAAAGAGTGCTAGAGATAACAGCAACATACATCCTGCAGATCCAACAGTGAGCTTGGTCAACAAATTAAAGGGTTCAATGAATATAGCTTGACTTACACGCTGCAGATAAAAGGGTGAGCTTGATTAGCAGGTGTGCTTGACCAGTGTGTGACACACATACTGTAGAGCCAAGGGTGGGATTGGTCAGCAGTCTCTAATAGGTATCAGGGACAGCAGTGACTCACATTCTGCAGAGCCAAGAGTAGGCTTGGTCAGTCAGCTTGAAATAGTGACATTGCAGCATACCTCCTGCAGTGCATTGGGTGAGTTTAGTCAGGGAAACTGGTGATAGACAGCAGCCACTCACTCCCTGTTGCCAAGATCCAGCACAGTCAGGTTAGTGAGGCTGAATGAAAAAGTGAGACATGCACTCACAAACTGCAGAAGCATTATTGAACATAAGAGGACATGAGAAAGAATTGCAAAAATATATAAACAAAAACTCACCCAGATTTGTGGGAATGCAAAAAAACATGTCTTAATCAGATCCCTTGTAATTTTGTTATTGAGCCCAATACGACTGGCACTTCAATGTCTGGTCAGAGTGTACCATTTTTCAATGGCTCACAGAAACTCACCGTTTGACTGCGACACTGACAGAAAGTTCCAAATTACTCCTCTGCACAGCCAATAGCATCAAAGCAAGCACCTCCCCATTCAGTGCTTCAACTGTCTCGGCGAGAAGGGCATGGGCCGCATAGAAGCCTGATTGCATTTCTGGTTTGTGCATTTCTTTCAAAAGCATCAGAACACAGCCTCCACATTTGATGCAGACTCGGAACATACTTTCTAATTGTACAAACCTCACATCACTGTGGCCAAGATGACGAAGGTAGTGCTCTTTAAATTGCCTCTTTGCTACATCAGATACATCGTCATCAGGATTTCCGTAATCCTCCAAATGTATCTTGACATTTCGCAGAAATTGGTCATACTTGGTGAATACTGCGATGACAGGGACTTGAAGTTGATGCGTTAATCACTTTCACCGTCACAATGTTTCACGATAACGTACCATTCTCGTCAGGGCAAATGTCCCTGAAATATTTCAAATCTAACCCCGGTCGTTGATTGTCCATTGGGACGCAGTACCTTTAAATATGACTATCAGTATCCACAACCATGAATACTCGAGAATACGAACCATATCGCGTGTAATCTGTCTTTTAGTTTTATTTGTGTAGTCCGTTGTCGAACGAATCGCTGCACGATCTTCAGCTCCTGGTCGCTACCAGCCTCGAATCCGCAGGAATCGTGAAAGATATATCCCTTATGATTGGCGAACACAAGTTCATCCTCGATGCTGTGCTCGCCGCGCTAACTCAACAGTCAGGAACAGATAAAGCGAGTACAACTTGAAGGGTCACTGACATACATAGACGGGTCAAGTCGAATCTGTAGAGGAGTCAGATGTGAGACAATACTGGCATGTTTACAAAAATGCCTGACCACGCACCTTCTTTTTGTCGTCGCCTGTTCGGCGGTAAATAACAGGACTATCGGTAGTCTCGCATACTCTCTGCAAGATGGATGTCTTGCCAGCGTTTGCGCGCCCTATAATGAGGACCCGGAACTTGATCTTTGGAAATTGACGGTCAGACGTTGCGGGAACAGAGTTTTGGTTTCCCATGCTTGTGGGGTGTGGGGGGCAAGAGTCGCAGATCGGTTTGATTGACGACGACGCAACTCACCTTCCTTTTTTAGCCAAGGTGGATCCGAGATCGCCGAATAATACAACGTTCTGTTCCTATGGTACCTACCTCTTCCAGCTTACCCCAGCGTCATCTCTTATAACACCATATATTCTCCCAAAGAATAGTTGGCTTCTTTGAAGTCTGAAGTCAAACGCTTTCACGTCCAGTTCGAACCATGCCTCAACAAACATGTACATTCAAGTTTTTCATGAAAGACAACCCAACCACGAAGACAGCCTGGCCCCCTCAACCGACTCGGATGATAAAAACGAGAAGCTCTGGAAAGGGACAGGTCAGTGCAGATATACGCTGCATGAGATTCACCCGTTCACGATCAGACGCAATCCTGCTCGGTGCGTTGACAACAGACGTGAACCATGCCTCCCCTCCATACATTCGATTCAGGTGTCCAGAACGTTCAGGTTGTGAGTTTGCCCTCTTCTACTGGGTCCATTGACCTAAGAAGAAACTGATTCCTATTGCCAGATTCGATACCCATATGGATTGTGCCTCCCTATGCACACTCTGACGCCCAGCGTCCCCCTCTTCTCCAACACAAATATCTTCCTGACCTAGCGTCACAGCATTATCACACGCTACCAGTGACTGGTACGCATTACACGACATCAAGCGCTTTTCCTGAACCTATCCTTGAAGACTTCGAAAGCGGACTCAGAACAGGCCCGAATAGTTGCCTTAATCAGGCGGATTCTTGCGAGATGGACTGTGACGGCTCAGCAAGGTGCGTTCCCACTACCCAACCCGCATTAGAACAAGTTGATATGATGGAAATACCAGCCCGTGCGGGCCGAAGTTTATGCACCCTCCTTGAGCTAAAGTTCCAGTACCAGTTTCCAAAGGGTCAGAGAAACGCTCGCATAACGGGCTGTCTTGTTCCCCGTGCAATTGGCTGCTCTTTCAAAGCTGGTGCGTCGCTTTGTCAGCGATATCACTGATTGAAGCTCCACGCCTACAGAAGCAATCGGCGAGACAACCAAGCGCAGTGCTCGCGCACACTACTTTCAGATCATATCACCGGCACACCTTCAAAAAGTTTTCGTCATCCTGCAGCACAACCCGACCAACCCACGTGCTGAGACTGTTGAACGGGAGCAGAAGATAATGCACTGAATCGTCCCTGGCTGCAGTATGGTCATCGGTAGGTACGTCCGTCTTAGGCTCTCTCTCCATTCCCGTTTCTTGATCTCCATGGTCTGTTCCAGATCACGACAATATCCGAGAGAGGACATAGTGGGTGATGATCGATGAACACCAAGACGAACACCGCAGCGAGAGGAGATCTACTAGGCTATTTATTATCCACAATGTACACTAGGATGCGAGCTCTTTCCAATACCCTCCATGTGGTAGCGGGGATTCGCGAGCGTGTGAAATCGATAAAGCCGAATACACTGACACACGTCTGAATCTCGAACCCGCATGATAGTTTTAATCTTTTAACTAAATTCGATCTTGTAGCTGCACAACATCTGTTATACTGGTAAGTACATAGAATGTCCTATGATGGATTCCAGTCATCGTTCAGTCCACTGCACCAACTGATGCGATAGTCCCACCTTCGGGCTCTAGTTATACTGAGCCCCTCCTGCAAACTCGGATCATCCCCACTCTCACTGCCTTACGACTGGTGCTTCTACCTAATGAGCGACCCCAGACGTACCCTCCTCCCTGTTAGAGCGCCAACGGCGTGCGTCCTGGCCCTGGCCTACGCCTTCGCTCCCGAGCCTTGAGGTGGTCGTCCGGCAATGCTATGAAGAAGCCGACGACGGCGCTCCGGAGGTTATTGGCGCTGAACGCGCTCCGACGCAAGGACTGCCTTATCCATGACGCGGATGAAGAAGCTGCTGGGCGGTGAGCGCTCGTCAGCGTCGAGCGTCAGGTTCACGTCTGGCGCGCTAGTCTGCTCACAGTAGAGGTAGTGCCGCAGCGCGGCGCTGGATGGGTGAGTGTTGCGGGACGCGCGATTGATGACCCACACTTTCTGCTTCTCGGTATTCTCGTAAAGCCTCTTCCTCTTGCACATGCAGCACGCGTGGCCCGCAACGTACCACATGCATGGAGGGCGGGCCGACAGCTCCGTGCCCGATGTGGATCGTCGACCTAGCTCAAGAAGCGTGTCTTGGTGGGCACATCTTGGTGAGACAGCGGATTTTAGCCTGCAAAAGTATGTGAGAAAAAAGCCGCTCACTGCTTGTTCTATAGACAACAAATAGGTTTTACCCAGCCCTTGGCACGTCTTGGGGCTCGGAGCCCGACTGTCCCCTTCGCCAGTCGTGATCGCAGCGTCGGATCTTGTTCTGCGACGTGAAAGCCGCTGGGGACAAGACCGAGGAGGTACAGAAGTTGAGGTCGGCAGGGGCTAACAGCACTGGTTGCGCGTCCGTGAAATGCTTGCAAAACTCACAGTAGTGGTGCTGTCCAGGCATTGTAGGAGAACGGGAAGAACGTCTTGGTCAGGAATGCGATGCAGATATAACCTTCGTAGAATTGAAGGCGCGCTGGCGTGGGCCGCATGTATTTCTCGACGTGCTTGAAAGTCAGGTATAAAATACATTGATTCTCGTCCATATCCGGGAGCCGCATTGTTTTGCTGTTCAAACTGCCAAATGACGGCTGCCTTAGCCCTCGAGCTTCAGTGATGACCCCGATACAACATCGTTCAAGATAGCATCGCTCAGTTCCGGACGCTCTGCGATGTGCTCCTGGGGCGCAGCACCTGAATCCCTGCGCTCCCTGGTGCGTCCTCGAGTCTTACCAGTCCTTTTTGGCGCAGATCTGCTCGGTGTCTAATCTATAAAGGCATGAGATTTAGCCATTCCAGGTGTACTGGGCTGCGCGTGCGCACCTGACGATGACAATGTCGACGGCGGTACTGGGGACATGCACTCTCACCGGGAGACTGCGTCCTCTCTACGGTACCAGCAGCCTTCTCGCGTCGCTTCGCCTCCTTCATGTCCCTCTTATCTGTGACTCGCTCCGTGTCGAGCCTGCGTAGACGTGCCTGCACGCATCAGTGCCCCAACCACAAGGAAGCGAAGAAGTGACGCACCTGACATCCCCGGGACGTACCCGCCACCACCTCAGGCCACCGACCATGTGTTGCGCCCCGTGCTCTCTGCCTAGGGCGCGCACAAGCACGGCGCGGCCTCTGCACAGCAAGACTGCGGAACGGTGAGGCGCACGACGTCGGATGAGCACCCCGACAGGCGTGCGCAGATTCGCGAATTGCTGGAGCTCCTCGACCGTGCGGCTACCTTCACAGTTTAGCTGGGCGAGGAGAAAGGGATAAGGAAGAGACGTACTCCGTTGACGAGCCCATAAGATTCTGTTGAGCATCGCCGGAGATGATTGGATCGATTGGGGGTTGAGACAGACAGGAAGAAGGGAGGGACTCATGCGAGTGATGGTGAATGCCTCGTCGTTCATCAACTTATCGAGGCGCAGTGATACTGGCCCGTCTCTGTTATTGCCCTTGGTCTGACTTGGAGGACCTTGTCGTAGACGTGCCGTAGTTGGATGCCAGTGGCAAGCGGTATGAGCGCGAGGGTCGTTCTCGTCGTCAGCGAGGTGGACATCGTGTTTGCAGCAGATTCCGGAGGGAAGACTTGTTTCGTGTCGGACTCGGAATGGGTCGTGGGTCGCGTGGTGGATGGACCAGGCCGTTGGCTCGCAGTAGCCACGTCCAGGAAATGGTTTGCGGATTCACTGACTGTCCCGGATATGGTAATTTGCAGGCCCAGAGCACTCAATCGCTCATAACTTACCGCCGCGGCAAATTCCGTGCCTCACTCTCACATCCCTCGACGCGCAGACGATACAGTACCTCCCGTGCCCGACATATGCCTTCACGCAAGGCGCCCGCTTGTTCGTGTCAAGTCCCCCCACGTGCACTCCGACGTCACCATCCATCGACGCCGACGACGACACATCGCTCCATTCTTTCTCGTTTTCTCCCGTCTTCCTTTCCACCGAGTGCCAACGGGTCGATTCCCACCTCGACCTCGTTCCGCAAGATCGTCGCTCTTGCTGGGCCAAAACGTCGGCCGCTGCCATCGTCGGACTTCTGCTCCTCTCCTCGCCCGTGTCGTTGAGCATCCTGTTCGCGGTCGGCAAGCTCATCGACTACTTCACTTCCGCGAATCCGGTAAGTTGATCAGTAGACGCGCCGTCGAATACCCCTCTTGCCCAAGTAATCATGACACTGAATTGGGTCTCACTGTTTCTCCCCACCCCGTAGACGATCCTGTATGGTTTCTCGCTGACCCAGGCCCCTGCTGGTCTTCTCCTCGCCTGCACAATAGGTGGTGCTTGCAACGCTGGACGCGCCTGGTGCGTCGTATTTCTATCCCCCCAGCACACAGCTCTCATTCTTTTTTCAGATCAGTGAATCGTTGCTCGGCTGCGTAACCAAACGTATGCTGCGACTCTGCGGCAAGAAGTCGAATTTGTGGAGCACGGGGAAGGTGACACGTTAAGTCGACTCAGCGTCAACAGCAGCGTCGTAGTCGAAAGGTAATGGTCGGGAACTTTATTGTTTGCATTGGCTCACGAGTCAAAAGTGTTACCCAAAACCTTTCCGATGGACTCCGGGCCGTGCTGTGGTGATGTCCTTTGCTGGCCGTACGCATATCTGATCCTGTTTTTTTGCGCTATTTGCTGACCAATTTGCGGAAAAAGTCGGGGCGATGCCTTGGGCGATGATCTACATATCTTCGCATCTCACTTTTCTGATGCTTACGTTTGCCCCTCCCATATTTCTCGGCGCGGTTGGTACCTGCCCAAATTCTTCGTTAGTATGTATCCGCTCATCATTGTCATAACCAGGTATTCTATGGTCAATACTCGAAGAAGCTGTCAAATAAGCTCCTTCAACATGAATAAAGTTAACACATTTCTCACCGAACTTCCAATGAAGACTATAAAGTGCAATGTAGGTCGCTCAAGAAGCACTAGAGACAGTTCTGGTCTTTAATGCCATCCCACATGAAGAGGAGTTCTCTGACCGCGTCGATCGTGTTTTGAAACTTGCTCGCCGTGAAGCAGTCGCGAGCGGCATCTTCCTCGGTAATACTGGGTGGAGCGGGAATGTTGCATCTTTTTTCGGCTACGGTACGTGGATCCCTTCATCGTCTACTAGAAAGAGTCACTACAGTGTCTGCTTAGGGGGATCACTAGATCACTCGTGAACTTACCAGCCTTTTAATGTATACAGTCTACATCGGGAGCGGCCTGCGGATGCTAACGTATGGTCTGTTACCAGCTCTTTGCCTAGCTCCCTTTACTCACATTGCCGCACAGATCCTTTTTCATAAGCCCACGTTTCCCTCTATAGCGACGAGTCTGGCCGACCCTTCTTAGACATCCATCATGCGTGGCATCCGTGCCGAGACATGCATTTTCGAGCTACTTGATAGGACTCCTGCCATTCGACCTGGTGTGGGTGTAATCCGAAACGCACCGGCACGCTACCGTTCGAAAACACCACGTTCAGTTACCCTACATGAAGCGAGGTCAACGCGCTCGAAGGTTTCAACCTTGGGGTCAAGGGCGAAGACGTGGCAGTCGCGTACGTCATTTCTGAAACGTCGATAGCTAAGCAGAGTCACTTATAACTGAGCTTATTCGAACAGTGGGAGGAGTGGAGGCGGAAAGTCATCCATTCACTCCGTATTACGACCCTGTTCGAGGCAAACTTGCGTTTGCTCTAGATATTCGTAAATTCACACCGGAATCGTGGCGCAGCATCATCGATGTCTGTTCCCCAGGTACGTTACATAACACCTCCTTGGTGGGTATGCTTAGCTGATGTATTCATAGGACCCCGTACTATTCACAGGCACGATCGCATCAAGCATTGTTTGCGGTAACGAGAACGCTACGAGGGAGCAGATCGAAGCTGCTGCGCGTGAGACCAACTGTGAATTTGTTTGGGGATTACCAGAAGGTTTCGACACGCAGAGTGAGGACGTCTAGATTACTGGGAAAGCCTCTTATCTTAGGTGCGTTTACAGTGGGAAGACTCAGTCTAAGTGGAGGCCAGCGTCAGCGCCTCGGCATCGCCCGGGCGCTCCTGAAGAAACCGGTAATTTTGGCGCTTGACAAGGCGGTAAGTTCTTTGGACACATCCGCAGAACGCCGCGTGGGTATTCCCGCACTATTCAGGCAGTCTCTAGTACGCTGACCACTTTCGCAGGTAAATGGTGCCATCGACAAAATACTACGTTCGCGCCACACGACGTGCCTATTCGCAACCTATTCGTCTCACATCTTCTCTTAACGATCGTGAGGGCCGTACTAAAAGGTACTCTTTTCTATGCCCTGGCTTTTCGTACAGTACTGACTCACTCCCCAGATGGACATATCACAGAGACCGGCGGGACATATCGCGAGCTCGAACGTGCCTGTTTGGGGATAAGCTCTCACACACTGTCCCCCTTTTTTTTCGAATCCGTTATTGTGCGCGTTGGGGTACAGAACCCCATGTAGCACTTTTGCTGTCCCCTTACTCACTCGTGACACAGGTCTGGCGTGAAACTTCGCGCTTCCGCACTCCCATGGCTGCGCAGCTCAGCGCTGCAGGCGGTGAGGAACACGGCCCCGGCGGGTGACGCAGTTCGCGCGGTAAGTCATAGGGACGAACACGGTGAGGAAGCTAAGTTGAGCAAGGAGTTTTCATCACGGATTTCGGACGTTGTATCTTAGACAGCGGACGATCTATTACAGCCTAGATGTTATCTCATCCCTTCTCATCTCGACATATGTTGTGATAACAGGAGCCACTTGCTACCAATATAAATAGCTCTTCCATTACATATATATTCCCTGCTCCAAGTCGGTGCACCAATCCTTCAGGCAGCTTTCAAAGCCAATTGAGCTATTATGTGAGTAGAAGTGAAACTTGAAAAACCAATATTGCAGTCCACAATAAACTGCACAAACTGTTCAGCAGTGTAGTCCTCATATGACCCAGTAAAATGCTCTTCAATTCTGGAAGCCACATTTGCATTCTGAAAGTCTGACTCTGCTTGAGTGATAGCACTTCTGGCTGAAATGCCAGAAAGGCATAAAGAAGCAGCATGCTTGAGAATAAGGATGATTGCTACTTCAAATATTAAAGGTGTTATAAATCATGATAGAGATAAGTACCCAGTCTCAAATGGTAGATGCCATTGCCAACAGCAGGAAACTGATCAATAAATTAGTACTAAAATAATTAACCATAATAAGAGAGTGATACCTGAGAAATGATTGACAGATGTTACGTCACGGTAGGGACGTTCACCCGACTTGGGTTACGTTTACGATGACAGGAACACTAAGGAGTCTGGACTGTGGTTCTGTGTGAGAGTACTAAGTTCAAAGAGAACTTAGTAAGCTTCTGATGACGAGTAACTCTCTGCTAAGTCAAGCAAGGACTTTGAGAAGAGTTATGAGAGGGAGGTTCTGATCACGCGAGTGAAAGAGTGGGGATGGTTCTGCTTGTTGTCTCTAGTACCGTAGGATACAAGAAGTCAAGTCTAAGGCTATGTGCTACCTATGGACGAGACTTTATAGTAAAGTAGAACAATAGAGAACTATGAGACCAACGTGTCAGTATCCAAGTCCACGTCACTGAAACAGTATGAGAACAATAGAGTACTAGGACTGAGTCACAACCAAGTGTCCTAGTACTGAGTCGTATGGGTAACGATGACCTGTCACCTAGCTAAGGACGATGTGTCCTCCTAGAGTCATCATGAGTCATAAATGTCAAGAAAGGGTGAGAAGTAAGAAAGAAAATGTAGGCGTCATAACATAGCCCCCCTTTCAGATGTGCAGTTGCCCCAACTGCACCTAGTCTCTACCCTGGAACATGTCGTAATCGTCATAGTCGTAATTGTAGTCAGTGTGCATAAACACCTCAGGCTCGTCTGCCCATAACTTGCAGACATGCCTCTTGAGGTATCCTGCTGGACCTGCACACCTACAGGACCAGCACATCTCCTTCTGGGGACACCGCATCTCAGTGTGCCCTGGGTTCCTAACCCAACAAACCGTGCAAACCTGTGGAGCCCACTCTTTGCTCCACATGATCTCTACCTTCTCCCTCAGCGTCAGCTGTGGGAGCCCCTGTGCCTTCTTCATCAGTTCTGGGAGCTCTGGCTCCAACTGAGGGCAGTAGTCCTCCTCGTGCCCACTACTCCCACAGTAGGGGCACAATGGCCGTCCCCTGGCTGTCTTGCAGTCCCTTTTGAGATGGCTCCCTGAGCCACACTGGAAACACCTCTTCGGCTCCTTCTGCCCACTTTTCATCGTGGCATAGGGAGCGAACCTCTTCTTCTTTCCCTTAAGTGGCACTGTGCGTCGTGCCAACTGGGGTGGAAGGGAGGTGACGGGGGTCCCCTCTGGTATGTTAGAGGGAACTGGTGACTGGGGTGGAGTGAGGTTCCAGGTGGGGGAAGGGAGTCCTACTGTCCAGTGGCGTACTGGGCTGGACAGGGATGGTGGAAGTCCCTCTTCCAAATCTGGACTGATTGAAAGAGGCGACTTTGGTGGTGACTGGATGTGACTGGGGGTAGATGGGATGGATGGTGACAACGAGTCTGGGTACACCAGCTCAAAGGAGGACGAGGTCGTCGACATTTTTGCTGATAATATCGAGGGGTTTAAATAAAGGATGAATGGTGAAGAGAGGGGTAGTAGGAATGGGATGTAGAAGGAATGAAGCGGATGTCTTTTGTCGTTGCCTGCTTCACTCCTTTATAGCTTCCTAGCTTTGCCCTTGTTTTGTCTTCTTTGTTCTTCTTTGTACTCCTTGATCAAGTCCTTGGCTTGTACGTTTTCTGCGGGTTCCCAGGAGTTGTCGCTCGTGGGATATCCTTTCCACTTGATTAGGTAGTGCATTTTGCGCCCTCGTCCTTTTTGTTTCATGTCTAGTATCTTCTCTACTTCGTATTCTTCTTCGCCATTGATCAGGTCCGGTGGTGGTCGGGTAAAGTTAGGACCGTGGAGTTCCGTTTCCTTGTATGGTGTTATTAGATCCGCATGAAACACGTTATGGATTTTCCACTGTTTTGGCAGCTCCACACGATACACCGTGTCTGATAATCGTTTCAGCACTTTGAATGGTCCATATCGTCTTTGTCCTAATTTGCTTGTAGGGTCCAGGGTTCTAAGATTTGTCCCCTCGATCCATACTTGATCGCCTTCGTTGTAGGGTTTGAATCTTTTGTTTCCCGACCGAGTTCTTCTCATGTCTGCTTGCGCCTTTGCTATTGCTTTCAGGGCATCGTCCCTTATCTTGTCTAGTTCTTCTATTCGTGCCGTTACTGCTGGCACCTGACTGGGAATAGACGACCAGTTGACTTGTGGCGTATATCCCATGATCAGATCATAAGGCGTTTTCTTGGTGGTCGCATTAGGCCATTGATTATGCGCAGCTTCTGCTATTGGCAACCACTTGCGCCAGTCCCTTCGATGTTCTTTGCAATAGCACCGAAGGTATCCTTTGAGCCACTGGTTTGTTCTTTCGGACTGCCCATCGGTACGTGGATGGTAAGCGGTGGAGATGTTCTGGTATATCTCCAGTGCTTGACATAGTCCTTTTGTGAATTTTGATGTGAACCTGGTATCTCTATCTGAGATTACTTTCTTGGGGATTCCAAATCGCGGGTAGACGTATTTCAGGTATAGGTCTGCGACTCCTTCTGCCGTGATTGTTTCTTTGCAGGGAATAAAGATAGCTGCTTTGCTACAATCATGGTCGGTGATGGTGAGGATCGTGTCGTATCCTTCTGAAATTGGTAACTTCGTGATGAAGTCCATTGCGATCGTCTGAAATGGCAAGGTATGTTCTGGTGTGATGGGGATTAAACTAGGTTTGAGCGGCCTCGTGTTCACTTTGTTTGCTTGACACACGGCGCAACCTTTGACATATTGCTCCACATCTTGTTTCATGTTTGGCCACCAGAAGTCTCGTTTTGCCAGTTCGAATGTATTTGAAATTCCCGGGTGTCCGGCTGGTGGGGAATCGTGGTAAAAGTTAATTACCCCCCTCTTCAGATTGTTGTCTCCGGCAACAACAAGCCATCCAGATTCGCCTTTCCACCAGATTGAATTTAACTTTATCAATTGGTGGGTATTAGTCCATTTCTTGATTTGCAGGATACTAGCTTGATTTTCCTGCTGATCCTGTTCGACTTTGTCTTGGACTGACTGATATGCCCCCGTTTTCGTCATTCGGGCATATGCACGACTAAAGAACTTTGGTGGTAACACCACAAGTTGCTTATTATCGTTGTCTCCGGTGTCGTGGTCTGGGCGTCTAGATAGGGCATCGGCGCGTCCGTTCTTTTTCCCAGATATGTGAACCAGTTCGAAATCGTATTCCATCAGTTCCGCGTGCCATCGCGCCACTCTTCTATTATGTTCCCCTGGATTCTTCCAGAATAGTAGATTGGTGTGGTCCGTGTGTACTTTGACCTTGTGCTTGGCTTGATGCAGATATGGCCTCCATGTCCTAAGTGTTTCTCGTAACCCCAGAAGCTCCCGATTGTAAACATTGTAGTTTCTTTGAGCTTCGTTCATGGTTTTTGAGAAGAATGCGACTGGGTGGAGGATATTTTTATCGTCTCTTTGCATCAAGACAGCACCAATGGCGTAATTTGATGCGTCTACTTCGACTTCGAATGGTTTCGTTTGATCGGGTTGTAATAGGACCGGTTCTTCACATATGCGCCGTTTGAGTTCCTGGAACGCCTTCTCTTCGGGTTCGCCCCATGTCCATTGGGCACCTTTTTTGAGGCGTTCGTTGAGTGCTTTTGCAATTTGTGAAAATCCTCGGATAAATCGTCGATAGAAGTTACAGAACCCAAGGAATTTGCGTATGTCTTTAACATTCTTGGGTATCTTCCATTCTTCTACTCCAGCAATTTTGACCGGATCCATAGTGACTGTGCCGTTTTCCAGTATTACTCCCAGAAATTCGACTTTTCTGGTTTCAAAGATGCATTTGCTGGGTTTGAGATAAAGGTCTAGCTTCAACAGCCTTTCCAGGACTTGGTGTACCAGTTTGCGATGTTTCGTAATGTTATCTTCTGTTGCAATAAGAATGTCGTCCATGTAAATGATGACGTGGCCAGTTGCAGTAAGATCCGTGAATTCCGTATTCATGAATCTCTGAAAGACTGCTGGCGCGTTCTTAAGACCGAAGGGCATAACCGTGTTCTCATAAAGTCCCATATTGGTTTTGAATGCTGTTTTGTGTTCGTCGCCTTCCTTTACTTGGATATTGTTGTATCCAGCGCGTACATCCACCTTGGAAAAGATTCGCGCGTTGCGAACTTTATCCACTAGTTCTTGAATAAGTGGCAGGGGGTATCGGTCAGGCACCGTGAATGAGTTTAGCCTCCTATAGTCGACCACGGGACGTAATTTCCCATCTTTCTTTCCCACAAAGAAGAAGGGAGAAGAGTATTGTGATTTTGATGGTCGAATATATCCCTTTTCCAGGTTTTCCTTGATGTACTCATCAAGTTTTCCCTGTTCCGTAAGCGTTAAAGGGTATATTTTGCAATCCAAAATTTTGGGTGCATCTTCTGTAAAATTGATTTCAATATCCCAGGGTTGATGTTCCGGGAATCTTCTTGCCTCTTCTTCTGAGAAGACCTTCTTCCATTTGTGGTACTGTGGAGGAACTATCTGGTCCCAGGGTTTTTCTTTTCCTTGTGCATTAGCCGCCATTTGTGCAGCTGTAGATGTCTTCCGGATTTTTGACTGATCCATGTATGAAACATAGATTTCTTCTCCGGGAGTTGCCAGTGTTTCTGCTCGGTGAATCCACGCCTTGCGTACTCGTGCAACTTCGTCTTCTATTGGTAATCCTAGAGTTTTGATGACCAATGGTTGCATGCTTTCGTCGAGTACCGCTTCTTTCCAATCAATGACTGGTTGGAAGGCTACTAGCCAGGGGTACCCAAGGATAATTTCATCTTCTCCGATATCGGTTACCAGGAATCTCATGTCCTGGACTTTGGCTCCGACTCGTACTTGCAGGTCCACATAGTGCGTTATTGAGCCTGCTTTGTTGTGCGTTCCATCAATATTCCAGATGGTCCGTGTTTTCTGAAGTGGGACTTGCCCAATCTTCATTCTTCTGAGGAGCTTTGGGTTTATGAAGTTGTCGGTTGCTCCAGAATCGACAAGAACTTGTCTTTCGGCCTTCGAGTGCGATGATTGTAAAAGAGTTGGGATTCGTAGACTTTTGTATTTACAAGCAAAGACACTCTTGAGTCCTAGTGTGCGCGCCCAGGCCGTCGGGGTTGCACATCTTAAAAATCCGCGTCGTCTCCTTCGGCCCCCTGCTCCGCCTCAATGGCCTTCCTTATGATCGCAATCTTGGTGTCTTCTGGGAGTGACTTTCCAAGTCGCACATAAGTGTCGAGGTCCATGGGCTTTGGGTCCTCGGTCTCGCTGTCACTGTCCTGATCCGAAGTCTCGGCTTTCTTGGCTTTAACCTGAGACTTCTTCTTCTGTGTTTTATCAGGACAGTTGCGTGAGATATGCCCCTGTTTGTTGCAGGTGAAACAACGGCCTTCTGCTCGCTGTTTCTGGGTGTCTTCTGTAGTAGAAGCACGTCCGCGGGTTCCTTTATTCCTATTATAGGAACGGGATCTATCGGCCCTAGTGTCCATTGCGTCAGGGTCCAATGGCATTTTGACATTCAGGATCTTGGCCCATTGCTGAGGGGAGAACCCTGTTTTGTTCATCGGCTTGTTCTTTCTTCCCGTCCCATCTGCTCTGATTGCTGCCACGTTCTGGACTAAAGTATTGTCCTTGTGGTAGTTTCGGACTGCTAATGCCCAATTCTGGAAGCCAATGGGTTTGACAACCAACAAAATGTGTTGCATCATTTTGTATGGGAGTTTAGCGGCAAACATGGTGATGGTGTTATCAGCGTCGATGGGGAAGTTGGCCTCATGTGCCAGAGTTTCAAATTGAGCGATGAACGTGTCTACCTCTCCGTGGATGAAGGGGAGGTTGCGTAGTTTATCCTGAGCACGTTCCTTGGCACCAGTGTCCTGGAAGGCGGATTGGAACTCATTAGAGATATGAGTCCAATATCCTTCATCCGTATCGGCCATTCCCGTGGTTAGTTGATCCACTATCCATTGGGTTTGACGCTGAATCCAGGCTTGGACTATTGGTCCCTGAATAAAGCCTAGAAAGAGTGCTGCGTGTTTCATGGGGTTGGCCATATGATCGGTGTCATGATTGGTGATTCGGTAAAGGTTGAACTCCGTCATGAAGTTATTGGCCTTTGATCTATCGCCATCAAAGATGGCTGGGTGGTTTCCGCCTAACTTGCTTCCGCCACCTCCTCCACCTCCGGGGCCTGTGTGCCCGAAAATGGATCCTGGTCCGCCTGGTGGTCCTCCAGGTGGTCCTCCAGGGGGCCCGCTTGGTGGTCCTCCTGGTCCATGTCCTCCAGATCCTCCTGGCGGTCCACTGCCAGGTCTGAAGTACGAGTGCACCTTCCCTGGCTTCGTATTTGCGAGGGTTAGCGCTGCTGCTGCCGTAGAAATTACTGGCATCGTCTGTGTTGCCATTGAGAGACTTTGATTATGCTCTATAGCGGTGGAACTTTGAATATGTCCGGTTTCTGTGTCGTCGACTGCTGCTGCGGCGACTGTAGAGTGAGCGATTGACTGTCTTCCGAGGTTGTACTGGGAAGGTACTGGTTGTGTGGCAACCCAACGGCTAGATCTAGAGTCTTGCTGTATGAAGTACCACTGTCTGTTGTCCTCGTCGTATTCGACTTCGAGGTACGTTTGGCTAAGGAGATCGTAAACTTGATATCCTTCTGTGTTGTTGGCTTCGTTCCAACGGGCTGCTCCTCTGATGTGTGAAGGTAGATTGTCTTCGATTCGTCTTTCGATTATGAATGGAATAAATCCCGCTACGCTTCTAGACTGAGTAAGTCTTCTGTTCTGTTTCCCCAGTGTGGCTGTCTTCTAGAGACTTGACTTAATGTTACGTCACGGTAGGGACGTTCACCCGACTTGGGTTACGTTTACGATGACAGGAACACTAAGGAGTCTGGACTGTGGTTCTGTGTGAGAGTACTAAGTTCAAAGAGAACTTAGTAAGCTTCTGATGACGAGTAACTCTCTGCTAAGTCAAGCAAGGACTTTGAGAAGAGTTATGAGAGGGAGGTTCTGATCACGTGAGTGAAAGAGTGGGGATGGTTCTGCTTGTTGTCTCTAGTACCGTAGGATACAAGAAGTCAAGTCTAAGGCTATGTGCTACCTATGGACGAGACTTTATAGTAAAGTAGAACAATAGAGAACTATGAGACCAACGTGTCAGTATCCAAGTCCACGTCACTGAAACAGTATGAGAACAATAGAGTACTAGGACTGAGTCACAACCAAGTGTCCTAGTACTGAGTCGTATGGGTAACGATGACCTGTCACCTAGCTAAGGACGATGTGTCCTCCTAGAGTCATCATGAGTCATAAATGTCAAGAAAGGGTGAGAAGTAAGAAAGAAAATGTAGGCGTCATAACAACAGAGACATAACACATGGGGTCTAGTAATCAAGTTAGAGTTATAACTCAGCAAGTGTATAACATCCTTACAATCTTAAGATTCAAGGATGACAAGGGTCATGACATTGATCAAAAAGAGACAAAATATACACACATGCTAAAGAGCCAAAAATGAGCTTAAGCAGTCAGGCTAATCAGAAAGAGGTAGTTAGCACTCACATTCTAAAGGGACAAATGCAGCCTTCACTTGCTGATATGAAGACATTCAGCAGACACTTACTAGCTACAAAGTTGAAAGTGGCAGCTGTTCAGAAGGATCAAAACAATGCCAAAGATAATAGCAACTCACATCCTGCAGAAGCAGGTTTAGTCAGCAAGTTCAAAATAGTATCAAAGAAAGTAGTGGCTTACATACTACAAAGGAAGGCCTAGTCAGCAGGCTTGACATATTGCTATAGACAATAGCCACTCACAATCTGGAAGGCCAGGGGCAAAAATCATTAGCAGGCTTGACACAGTACCAGAAATAATAGCAACTCACTCTCTAAAGAGAAAATACAAGCTTAGGAAGCAGGCTTTAATAGTGTACAAGACAATGGTTGCTCACATTCTGTAGAGCCAAGAGAAGGCCTGGTCAGCACCTTGAAATACAGAGATAGAAGGACTCACAAACTGAAAAGGCCAAGGACAGGATTGATCAACAAGCTTGAAATGGTACTACAGGCAGTTACTCACAAACTGTAAACCCACAAATAGTCCATGGTCGTGAAGCAGCTCAGAGATAATAGTGACTCACTTTCTGCAAGCCAAGGGTGAGTTCAATCAGCATGCCTGAAATAGTACCAGGGGGAGTAATAACTCACATCCTACAAAGAAGGGTGGGCTTGGTGAGTGTGTGCTCAAAACAGTGCCAGGAACAACTGCAACTAACAAACTGCACAGCCAAGGGTGAGGAGTTAGCAGCATTGAAGCAAATTAGGAACAACAGCAGCTCACAAACTATAAAGCCCATTTTGTCAGAGAGGTTGAAATAGTGGTAAAAAAAGCAGTGACCCACTTTCTGCAAAGAAGCCAAGGTCAGCTGAGTCAGAAGGTTTGAAAAGTGCCAGAGATGTGAGTGACTCACTTTCTGCAGAGTGAAGGCAAACATTTCAGCAAGCAGAGTCAGGGCCAGTGCCAGTAACTCACATTCTACCAAGTTAGATAAGGGGTTGATCAGTAAGCATAAAACAGAGCCAGGCACAGCAACAACACACCTTCTACAAAGTCAGGGGTGGGCTTAGTTGGTAGGCTTGAAATGTTGTCAGAATAGCACTCGCCCCCTAAAAGGCTATGGATAAGCCAAATACTAGGTCTAAAATCATGTCAAAGAATAGCCACTCACAGACTATGGAAAGGGAATGCTTGATCAATAAGCTTAAATAAGTCATAGACAAGCTACACACTTGCTGTAAAAGTGAAGAGTAGACTTGTTCAAAGGGGGTATAAAATGGTACAAGCCATGACTCACTTTCTACAGAGCAAGAGGCCAGCATTGGTCCATGTTTTAAAATGGTGCTTGTGACATAAGAACAACTCACTTTCTGCAGAGGCAACAGAGAACCTATTCAGGTGTTTGAACAGGTGCCAAGACATAAGCAACTCACAGCCTGCAGATTTAGGGATGAACTTGGTCAGCAATAAAAAGGCACCAGTGATGGCAACAACTCACTGTCTGCAGAGACAAGGACAAGCTTGATCAGGAAGCTTGAAACAGTGATCTACAACTACTCACTTTCTGTAGTTAATCCAAACTTGGTCAGTGACCTAACACTGCTAAGGATAGAAGTGACTTACTCTCTAAAAAGAGAGAGGAGGCTTGATCAGTAGCTTTGGGATGAGATAGTAATAACAGCAACTTACAACCTGCAGTGCCAAGGGCAGGCTTTGTCATCAGGTTTTAAATAGTGCAGGGATCTCAACAACTTGCCAACTGCAAAGCCAACAGTAGGCTGAGTTTGTGGTTCTAAATAGGTATCAGGCACACCAGCAACTCACAAACTATAAAGCAAAGAATCAGCTTGAACTTGAGGCTTGATGGAAAAGCAAAACTCACAACCTAAAAAGGGACCCATGTGTACTTGGTTATTATTCTTTGAAATAGAGGCAGAGATAGTAGCAACTCACAATCTACAGTTTACAGTGGGCTAGATCAATAACTTGAAGTGGTGCTAGGGATAGAAAGGACTGACCAACTGCAGTGTCAAGCTATTAGTCATCATCTTTAAAACAATGTAAGGTAACTCACTTTCTGCACATTGTTAGTGGGCCTGAGACAGTCCCAAAGACAGTGCAAGTGCAACTCACCATCTGCAAAGTTAAAGGTAAGGTTAGAGATGGGCTTAGTCAGTGGCCTTTAGCAAGAGCAGTAACTCACCAGCTGCATAGCCAAACATCATCAGGCATGAAGTGGACAAAGGAAAGCAGAAACTCACAAACTACAGACCCAAGAAAAAACTGAATCAGCAAGTTTGAAACATTGCCAAAGATGTAACTCACTTTCTGAAGTGCCCATGGTAGTTTGATAAATGAGCTTGAAAGGAACTTAAGGACAGCAGAAACTTACAAACTGCAGAGCCAAGGATGAGCTTGATCAGTGGCCTATAATGGGGCTAGGATCTGTAGCCACTCACTTTCTATGGAACAAAGTATGGGATTGATCAGTATGCTTGAAGTGGTCTCAAGACAGTGACTTACCTCCTGCAGTGCCAGATATGGGTTGGTCAGGAGCCTTAAATGAATACTTGGACCAACATCCACTCACTGCCTGCAAGGCCAGGGGACCAAGGAGTGAGCTTAAAGTAATAGCAGGGATGGTAGCAGCTCACATGCTGCAGAGCCAGAGAGTCTGGTGAGCAGTTTTGAAATAATGATAGCAATAAAAGCAGCTCACTTTCTACAGAGCCAGGCATAAGCTTGATAAGCAAACTTGAATAAGTATCAGGCATAGGAGCAATTCACCAACTTCAGAGTGAATATGTGACTTGGTAAGTGGGCTGTTGCTGAGGACAGTGACAACTCACAAACTGCAGAGCCAAGGGTAGGCAGGTCAGATCAGAGATCAAATGGTAACAAAGGCTCACCTTCTACATAAGGCAGATTTGATTAATCAGCTTAAACAAGCTAGGGATACAGAAGCTTACCTCCTGCAGTTAGTGGCCAAGTGGCTTGAGACTTAAAACAGTGCTGGAAACAGCAGTGACTCACATACTACAAGACAAAAGTACATTTAGTTTGCAGTCTTAAAAAGATGCCAGAGATAACAGCCACTTACATCCTGCAGTGCCAAAGGCCAGCTTAGCCAGTCTCTAAACAGTGCCAAGGATAATAGTACCCACATGCTATTGAACCATGGCCAAGCTTAGTCAGTATGCTTGAAATAGGACAACAGACCTGTAACTTACATCCTGGAGAGCAGAGGACAGGCACAGTCAGAAGGCTTGGGATGGTGCAGGGAAGTGGACACTCACAATCTGCAGAGCCAAGTGCAAGTTTGCTAAGCAGAGTTGAATGGATGCCAGTGACAACAGTGACTCACCTCATCCTAGCCCAACAGATGTTCAATCAATAAGTTTGAAACAATGGTGAGGATGCAGTGACTCACTTTCTACAGAGACACAGGTAAGCCCAGTTAGTGGTAATGAATGATCCTAGGGCTCACCAACTGCAAGAGTTGAAGGAGTGCTTGATCAGCAGACTTAGAGTAGTGTCAAGGATGGTGCATCTCACAGCCTGCAATGTTGAAGGTGAGCTTGATCAGGCATGAATTAGTGTAAGGGACATAGCAACTTACATCCTGTGGAGCCAAGGGTAAGTTTAGTCAGTGAGCCTAAAGCCAAGGACAGCAGCTCACAAACTGCACAGCCAAAGGGATAGTTGGTTAGCCAGCTGAAAAGGAAAACCAATAGCAGCAACATACATTCTGCAGAGCCAGGTGTAGAATTGAGAAGACTTAAGGAAACCATGACTAGTGGCTCACCTCCTGCAGAGGCAAGGGTGGACTTGGTAAGCAAGCATGATTTATTGTCAGTCACAGCAGCAGCTCACCTCCTGAAGATTCAATAATAAGGTAGGTTAGAACCCAGCAAACTGTACCAGGCACAGAAGTAACTTGCCATCTACATCATCAGGGATGACGACCTTTGATCAATCCTGAAATGAAACCAAGAACAGCACTACTCACAAACTGTACAGCCTAGAGGGCTAGGTCAGCAAGCCCAAAATTGGGCTAGGGACCACAGACACTCACATCCTCCTGCAACACCATGCTGGGTCAGCAGACTTAAAGGCCAGTGACTGCAGCCACTCACTTTCTAATATCCAAGACCGCATTCAGGTCAATAGGTCCAAAATATGGTTAGCAGGATGCACTCACCAACTGGTGACATTGAGCATGAGGCATTGAGGATTGAAAACAATTGCGAATGAATGTACTTGCCCAGATTTGTGGGAATGCAAAAAGACATGCCCTAACAACATATCTTGTCTTTCGGTGACTTAGATCAATGTGATTGACACTACAATGTCTGGTGAGTTTTTTACTTTAATGCTTTACGTGGAAAACTCACCCATTGACCGCAGCATTGATGCAGAGTTCCAAATTCCCCCTCTGCACGGCCAAAAACATCAAACTGACCACCTCAGCATTCAAAGCTTTCACTGTCTCTTCCAAAAGAGCATGGCAGCGTGCTTCGGTTTTGTGCATTCCTGTCACAAGTGAATCAGCACACCGCCTACATATTTGATGCTGAACGAACGGACTTTCCAGTAGCACAAACCTCACACCATCGCCAAGGTGCGCCAGGTAGTGCTCTTTAAATTGACTCTCCACCGCACGGGATAAATCGTCATCGGGGTTTCCGTAGTCCTCCAAATGCATTTCGACGTTACGAAGGAACTGATCATACTTGGTGAAGACTGCAATGACTGGCACTAGAAATCGATGCGTTATCATACCGTCAGGAATGCTTGCGACAACATACCGTTTTGGTCCGGACAAATATCTTTGAAATGCTTCAGGTCGAGTTCCGGTCGCTGGTTGTCCATTGGGACGCAATACCTGTAACAAATGACCATCAGTATCGTAATCGTGAACTGTTGAGAGAGCGAACCATATCGCATGAATTCTATCCCGCAGTTGCCTTTTCTCACATCTCTTTTGAACAAATTTCTGCACAATCTTCAATTCCTTGTCGCTGCCAGCCTCGAATCCGCGGGAATCGTGAAAAATGTAACCGTCATTATTGGAGAACCGAAGTTCATCCTCGATGTCGTGCTCGCCACGCTATGAAGGATCAGGAAAAGCCGAAGTACAGTGTGAGTGACACACATCAATGGACGGGTCAAGTTGAACCTGAGAGGGAGTAAGACTGGACTGGCCGGGTTACGAAGGCCAGACTACGCACTTCTTCATCCCCCCGGTAAACAACTGGACTGTCCGTAGTATCGCAGACTCTCTGCAAGATGGAGGTCTTGCCAGCGTTTGCACGCCCGATAATGAGGACTCGGAACTTGATATTTGGGAGTTGACTGTTGGGCGTTGCAGGAACAGAGTTGTTGTTTCCCATAGTTGTTGGGTGTAGTAGGGTGCGAGAGTCGTGGCACGACCTCGTTCACGACGATGACACAAGGACTTACTCACCTTCCTTTTTGGCCGAGGTGGTGTATCCGCGGACTGGCCCGTACGTTATCAATCGCTGACTCAACAGTGAACGAGCCTGCTCTCCGATTCTACTGGAGCCCTACGAACAGTGTCATATCTGAGTCCTCTCGGTTGTCATATTTCCTTGACAAGAAAATTCCACATTGACGGCTGTATGCATTGTGAGTTAGAGTCCGCTAACTTCCCACCCTGGCAAATAGTCGCCAATTACCTACAGCCAGTTCACGACGAACCCAGATTAGCTCTGAAACAGAAAAAGAATAATTGGTCCTCACACCCGTGCCGATCCGCTACTATCCCAATCACTTTCAACCTCCGTCCTTTTTTCACATCCCACTGAAACCGTGTCGCAACAAGCAGTAATACCTTTCCGTGGCTCGGGAAATCGGGAATATTTGCTTTGCGTTCCTCATTTAGTAGTGGTTCACGGTAAACCCTCATATGTTAAACCTTCATATGTGAAAATGTAATTTCAGGAGTTGTTCCCAGTAAACTGACCGCGTTGTCTTCAATAAACCTAACCTTATTTTCTGGTTTCCTCCATCTGCCATTAGGCGCACCTATCCCTATGACCCGTCGCTATACCGCAAGGTGTGCAGCCCTACCTCCCGTAGTCACTGTGCGGGGAGAGTGCATATTAATACACTGGGCATGATACGACGAGGAGTAAGAACAAAACATCTACCACAACAACCCAACCTGGTCTAAGCTGTGACAACGACCCGAGCTTGCAAACCCGCCACGCTAGTGGTAGCAGCGGCAGAAGCTGTACCGTGACTCAACCTCCTCCAAAGCTCGTCTGCCGGCCGCGCAGCCTTCTTGCCTTTGTCTTCCCCGTCTTGCGCGCGCCTCTTCCGCGTACCAGAGACCGACGTGGCCTCCGCGAGCTGCGCATTCCGCTTCCGTTTTGTGACGGTAGCAACTCGCGCAAGCGTGAGCGCCCCAGCCGTATCGCGCCACGCAACAAGGCTGCCCACGCGAGGTTCCACCCTTCTCCTTCTCCTTCTACCTCTCCTCCGCCACCTGAGCCCTGGGAGCGCAGCAGGGAAATCGCGTGATTGCGGCGCTGCGCGATCTGTCGCGTAGTTCCGGTATATTTCTTCTCGTGGCGCTGCATGCCTGCGAGGTAGACTTGTGCCCAGCATGCCGAGATGGTGGTGAGGTGCGCAGGGTCGAAGAGTAGCGCTGGGAGGTCACGCTCGGGTTCGAGTGGGCGGTCGATGCTGTGGGCCGTGACACGCTCACGGATCATGGCGCTGCTGCTGTCCTGCTCTGGTGATTCCGCCTTCGCATGTGCGCGTTTAATGGGTTGGGTTAAAGAGGAGGGAGGCAAGACGCCTACCCATCCTCCATGATAAACGATAGGATCTCCGGCGAGGAGGTCCGTATGCTCGTCCTCGTGGCCCACAGGAGCTCTTTTCGAAGGTCGCGAAAAGAGCGAGCTTCCTCGTCGGAAGGAGGTCATGCGCGAGAAACGTGTCGGCTTTGTTGGTGCGCTCGACGGAGCTGTTGTCGGCGGGTCGTCTTCAGGAACTGGTAAGAGAGCCACGGGGGAGAGAACTGTCGCTCTGGGTGTGAGGTCCGACGTCTGCAGTACAAGCGGCGGTGGTTTGTGCTTCTGCAATGCGGCAGTAGGAGGCATGTTCGTGACGTGCGTGATAAACGTCGCAATGGCTCGATAGCAGTATTTTGCTGGGTTAGTCGCGATGAACATCATCGGGATCACGTGAGCGGCGTCTAAGAGAAACCCGTTGAGCAAAAAAAGCTGGAAGAGTGCGTGGTACGCAGCCGTACCATCGTAGACTTGGAGGTGTACTGTCGTCGGCTTCGTCCTACTCTCGATCCCTTCATATGCTGGGTACAGCTGCTTCACGGCATCCGACACCAGGTATTTCTCAGGATTCGCAGCGCGGTGGGCCCTGACGTAATCCATCAATATAAACGTCCTCGTAGCCCAGTCGTAGTGAAGACTCACGTGTATACGATCTCGTCCCTGAGCACCTCCCGATCGCAATGAAAAAGAGCGGCGGGAGCCCGCCGAGATAAGTCAACGCGGGTTTGAAAAGTGGGTGAATTAGCAGTTCGTTGGTGATGTATAGCTGGATCTGGTTCCGGATCTCCACCGGCGTGCCACCCTCGCTGGTCACCCGCACCGCGATCTCACGGTTCTCTAGACATATGACTGGTACCTCTGCTACGCGACTGCGGTCGTCTTTGTCCGGTGGTACCGCGACGACTACGCCGGACCGGTTCCCGGCGGGGTCGCGGAGCAGCTCGTGGACTTGTCGATTGACGTCGTCGGGCGGGGGTGGCCAGAGCGGGCTCGGCTTGTATATCGTGAGCCCCGGCGCGGGGGCTATGTCCTTCACCACGAACGCTCAGTCAACAGTGTGGAGAGGAGGTGGGTATCGTACCTTGTCGGTATTGAGGAAGATGCTCGGGAACGAAGGGTGCAAATCGCACCAGGGGGAGACGAGCATACCGCCTGCGGGTGGAAGTAGACCGGTCGTGGGCGGCCCGTGGAAAGGCAAGGGCGGGCCCACCACTAGCCGAGTCACCGCCGACGACGATCTGGCTGGGTTTGACAGGGCGGTGCGCGGCTTCCGGAGGCGGCTCGATGAGAAAAAGGACTGGGGGTAGTATGTTAGTTGTATCGGACAGGATCGAAGGGTGCCGCGGGACACACATGACGCCAGAAGGTCTTGCAGGGCACAGGGGAAGGGGTATTGAGGTAAAAGTCGGTACTTCGGTGCTATGGCGAGCTCAATAGTGAGCATACAGGCGCACGCGTACATTCGAAATCATCTCACCGATAACGCGTCCATCTAGCGTACATAACGCTGGATCATATACCTGCATTTTCTGGTCCGTGTGAAGAGCACGCAAAACGCATGGCAATAGTGCTATACCTTTCCTGGTCGACGCCCCCGAAATAGTAACCCCTCTGCATGAAATGGACACAGTAAGCTCCCAGGAGAACCGGAACAGAACGAGTACGGGTCCAGACCTCCATGTGCCCACAATAAACAACGCATCTCATCCATCTCGGGAGGGTACGCGTTTGCCTCGGGATCATCCGTACTAGCCTGCGCGTGCGCACCTGACAACGAAGTTGACGGCGACTGAGGACTTGCACTCTCGCAGGGCATCGGCATCTTCTCTCCGGCAGCAGCAGCCTTCTCGCGGCACTTTGCCTCCTTCCAGTCCCTCTTATCCATAACCCATTCCGCATCGAGCCTGTATAGAGACGCACACGCACCCATCAGTACCCCAACCAGAAGCTAGAGAAAAAGCGACGCACTCGCCGTCCCCGGGACGTACCTGCCACCAGCGCACGCCACCAACTACGCGCCAAACCTCGTTCTCGCCACCGAGGGCGCGTACGAGCACGCGCGCGGCCTCCGCGCAGCATGACTGCGGAACGATGAGGCGCACGACCTGGGATGAGGGCCCGGCGGGCGTGTGGAGGTTCGCGAATTGCTAAAGCTCCTCGACGGTGTGGCTGCCATCGCAGCATGGGTGAGCGAAGAGAGAAGGGTAATAAGAGAAAGAACGCACTCTGTTGCCAAATCCATGAAATTCTATTGAGACATCGTATCGTTTGGTATTGAGATGCTAGGAGAAGAGGAAGATGTAGACTCACGCAAGTCGCCTCATCGTACATCAGCTCTTCGAGGCGCAGTGGCACTGGCCCATCTCCAGTTTTGCCCTTGTTCTTATCCTTGAGGACCTTGTCGTATTAATGCTGTAGGAGGTTGCCAATGGCAAGCGACATGAGCCCGAGGGTCGTTGGGAGCTTAGACACGATAATGGTGTGGCTGTACCAAGAATAAATGTACTGTCCCGGCGGCTATTGTAATTGAGACTCCGCTTGGGGAGCCCCGATCCTCGGGCAAACGGACGTACTGCGCCACTTCACCACTCCAACTTGAAGGCGTGACTGAATACCTCTTTTGCTCTTGTGAATGTTTGCAAGTAACGCGCGTCCCCCGATTCATACTGTGCCCCTTCATGGTCATCTTCGGCGATTCTTCGCACTGGCAGTTGCTTTCTCTCCGCTGTGACTTACGCCGAACTCACTGCTAGTGGCTATTATAGCAGGTATAAAAGCTCGAAGAAGGGCTGCCTGCGTACACGTGTAATCTGCGTGCGCTGCTTTGTGAGAAAATTTGGCACTTTCATGGCGTTGGTATACGAGATTCTCAGCATCAATCCAAATACAACACACTCTGTCTTGCGTCGCACGGTACAATCACATTGGGAGACAGGCTTCTAAGAAGACAACCACCCTTGCGCAGCGCAGACCCCGTGCTCTGCCACGTCGGGAATATCGCCAGATGTTGCGCCTTAGCCGTGCTGACGTGAGGTACGCTATGCCGCAATCGTTCAGTGCGCAGCACCGTAGCTAGCAGCACCGCAGTGACTCTTCGCTCATTCCCAGGCTCAACATCCGGAATGGGACCAAAGTTGATCCCGCCGCCGCCATTGATCCCGCCAGAGGGGATCTGGTCATAACAACCTTGACCTGCATGTCGGTCATATGGCGACATTTAGCGACATTCAGATGAACCAAACCCAGCCCAATTCGAAGAGCAAACAGATAGCTGCTCTTAAATCGACTGCCAGAACTGGAATAGCAAGCGTAGTGAGGGTGACGCAAATGGTGAGGCGACTTTGTTTTTCAGGACTGCTTTTTCTCTTTATAGAAATTTGGGGTATCCGCATGAGAGTTTAATCTAATCTGCGACAGTCTTGTAGGGAAAGTAGTAGTACAACGAGTTCAGGCGCTTGATTATTATCTTTCCTTGGTTGCGCAATAACGTATGTACTTCCAATCCTATTAGCGGCGTTTCTCACATCCTGTTAACACCGATGACAGTTAACCATGTTCGGTGATACCGCCTTTGATGCCACCTGAGCCATCATGACCTTGTGACCTTAGGTGCGCATCCTTCGCTGCGGCAACTAATGATCAAGTACCAGCGATGCGCACCGTGACTTGCGTGGATTGGCAATGAAGTTTTGTACCTGCTGCGCGCCAGCGATTCGAAGAAGACTTTGCAGTTGAGTGTTATCTCGTTATCATGCTGGGCTGGCTGCGGCTAGTACTTATCCTATAAAATCCGTCAACTCAAGGTCGACATAGACTTGCACGACTTGAACACTATGCCTATAGTCCTTCCCAAAATCCCTGCACTGGCATCTAACGATGTTGACTCGAACGAGACTTTACTCTTTGACTACCCTGGCTCGGATATCATTCTTCGCTCGTGCGACTTTCAGGACTGTCGCGTACCAAAACTTTATATCGCTAACAGTTCTTCAGTTCTTCGAGAACTCATACAGACCGTTTCAATTACTTCCGGAGTGGATAATGGCGACGAAGAAGCGCTTCCGGTAGTCAAACTACCGGAAAACGGGGCTATCCTCCACAGCCTTCTGACATTCATTTTCCCCGTCGCTCCCTTCCTTCCTTCAACCACAGAAGACACTATGAGGCTCTTGAGCGTGGCCCAGAAGTATCAGATGGACTCAGTACTAACATATGTCCGGGGCGTCATCTCTCTACAGGATCCACCATTCATCGTCCCAGAAACAGCACTCTACGTTTATTTCCTCGCACAGAAGTATGAACTTCGACAAGAAACTCTTCGAGCCGCGCGGAGTACGTTCCGCCTCTCAATGACGATCGAGGATTTGGCCGCGGAAGACAAGATCAACTTTATGCCAGGAGCGTATCTTCATGAGCTCTGGAAGTATCATGAACTAGTCAGAAAAGATCTTGCTTCTAGCCTTCTTGAGTTTAGGAAGCTTGGTGTAAGAAATATCCTGAAAGGCGTGCGCTGTGGAATCCCTCCTCAGAGCGTCCCTCCCTCTACTACCCCCACCCCTGTCCCTAAATGGCTTGACGATTATATCGAATCCTTAGCGCGAGCTCCTCACCTCTTCGATCTCATCGAATTCGATAATGCACTGGCACGCCATATCAAAGATCAACCTCCGCATTCTGCACCCTGTCCTTGCGTGGGAATATCCAGCCAGACGATACGCGCTTTCTGGGAGGCCTTGACCAAAGTTGTTCATGGGACAATAGAAAAGGTACGTAGCACGCACTGGTTGACAAGTAGACCTCTCGCGATAACGGATATGAACGCGCACAGGCAGATTCGACTCTGGCTCTCGTGAAGGAAGGGAAAACCTCGGAACGCCCGGATCTCCCCTTCATGCCATTGTACTTGGACGTGCCCGATGCAAATATTATACTTCGGTCATCTGATCAAGTCAGCTTCCGTATCCATAAATCCGTGCTCGCCATGTCTTCGCCATTTTTCGCGGACTTGCTCTCTCTCCCCCAGCCACCCGACGGGGAACTCGTAGACGGCCTACCCGTGGTCCAATTGTCTGAGGACGCTGGCCACCTCGGTATCCTCGTCTCGCTGCTTTATCCCATTTCCCCCGCCCCACCCAGCTCTTATGAAGAGGTGTTCGCCTTACTCGCGGTGTGCCAGAAATACGACATGGCTTCGATCCAATCATATGTTCGTTACGAGGCCAAACTCGGATCGTTTCCCGCGCCATTTGAGGTGGAATCCTTCAGCGCCTATGCTAACGCGAGCAGGATGGGGCTTGTTCCAGAAATGGAGAGTGCAGCTCGTCTCACCCTGGGTTATCCGATGACATTCGAATACCTTGGAGAAGCTTTGCAGTCTTTCGAGGGGTGGGCACTGTGCGACCTGGTTCGATATCGCAAACGTTGCAGAGACAACCTTTTGTCGTGTTTCGACTCACACTTTAGTGTTCGTTCCAGGCATCAGATTTGGGCAGGCTGTTACGAACCATTCAGACCAAATCATGGCGTCCCGGTGGATGTCCGGGATCCTCCTACCGCCTGGTTGGGCCGCTTCTTTACAGGCAAGAGCGCCGAATTGAAAAATGGGTTTACGCTTGCAATTAGCTCGCCTTCAACTATTCTTGAGGAGTACCGGGCGGCTCTCAAGAGTCACCATCCAACCAACTGCCCGTCCTGCTTTCGTGTACACGCCATGGAAGGGGAGATATTCTGCAGGGAGCTGGAGGACCAGTTGACGCAGACTCTGAACAAGGTGAACATCTTACCCCTCTTTTTGATCATCGGGTCAACTAATTTAAACTGCTCTAATCTTGCAAGGTATCAGTGTCGTGTAATAAGGACCCGCGGCGGCGCAACTTGAAGTCACGCAAGACAAGCAAAAGTTGAGGAGAGTTGGTTTTAGTTCGCGAGAAGTAGTAGGGCAACAGCCACTAAATTTGAAAGACGTAATGTACTGACGCTGTAGAGTTGAGCCATGTCGTACTAAATAAGAAGCTTGAGAAAGCTATCGGAAACTGCCGAGTTGTGAAGTTGAGTATGCGTTCCAACTTCCAGCCTTGGTTCCAGCACTGTCGGACGGTTTAAAGATGCGTATCTGTTCAACTGCCGGAAAATTCGAGTCATTCCCATGGCCCGAAGAATGGGTGCCAGTGCTCATGAGAGTTAGATGAAGTTCGTATCAGCTTTGTGAGGACCGGGGAGCTGTTCAACAAGGGGGGAGGGTGCGAACATGGGCAATGCATCATTCCACGGCTCCTTGAGTTGAGGGATCGTACTTAGAACTCAGGAAACCATAATCACGGAGGCTTCTGCGGTGGAGGCTTGGCAGCATGTGCCGCTCTGAGTCTGCACTCCCATCCGACAAATTTTCGCCTTCAAGAAGCGCAACGCCTTTCACTCTCCGAGTCTACACATCGACATTCTGTATGATTGCATTGAAAATACAGTAGAAGCGGGATAGTATGGATAGGAGGCAATACGAAAGCCTACATGACGGCGCTAGCCTGACCAGTGACCAAAACTCGAATGTTTACACGGTCTTGGCTCGTTCCTTTGTCCAAGCTTCAGCAGCCAAGGAGTATTGGATGACGACAATCGAGAATATGCAGGCATGGACTGCAATTGTGATGTTACAGATAGGGAAAGAGGACGACCAAATTCACACCCAAGGGGGTGATACTAGCTGTAAAGTGGACGAAGGTATACTTCAAAAAATGGTAGCGTGGAATGTATGCGCTTTAAGCGTACTTGTCTAGTTAGCAGTCACATTTTGAGACGGGGTAGATGACTCACTTGGAATATGTCCCATCATTGGATTTATTGGGAACGCTTGCGATAACGAATCAGGTCGCAAAGTGCTCCGCCTTTGAAAGATCGCAATCCCTCTCCGAGTGATTCAAATGTCATCGGTTGGCCCAAGGTGAGCTGAGCCGCATTCTCCGCCTCTGGAACGAGTCCCATGCTGCTCGCCATGGCATATGCACGGAAGGCTTCACTCTTTTCCGGCGCCGGGAATGTTCCAATCTTGATGGCGGCACGGATGTTAGATTGGACTGGTTCCATATCGTATTTCTGGCAGGCAGCCAGTAAGGCGAACACCTTTTCATAAGAGCCGGGTATCACGGGCGAAATGGGGTAAAGTGATGAGATGAGGCTGTTCAGCAGGTCAGCGTCTTCAGACAATGTGACGACAGGAAGTCCGTCAACAAGTTCATCGTCAGGTGGTTGTGGAAGAGAGAGCAGATCTTTGAAAAATGGGGAGGACATGGCGAGCACCGGCTTGTGGATACGGAAGTTGACTTGGTCAGATGACCGAAGAATAATACTTGCTTCGGGAAGGTCCAAACACAATAGAATAGACGGGGGATCCGAGTCTTCGGAGGTTGGCTCTTCCTTCACTAGAGCTAGAGCCGAATCTGCCTGTGGGTGTTCTTATTAGTTACGCAATGAGCCTACTAACGCGCCAGTTTTACATACCTTTTCTATCGTCGTATGAACAACAGCCGTCAAAGCCTCCCAGAAACTGTCTATGACTCCGTTGGGCATGTTCGCACATGAACATATCGTAGAAGAAGACTGGAAGTGGCGTGCCCATGCACTATTGAAGTCGGTTGGATTGAAGAGATGAGGAGCTTCCGCTATGGTGTTGATATAATCATTAATCCAGGGCGGAAAAAGGCCATCGTAGTAGCCAGATCTTTTACAAAGTAGGCTTTTCACGTCATCCGGTAAACCAAAACTTCGAAACTGGAGAAGAGCTGATCGGAGATCGGTTCGAACTCGCTCATGATGCTTCCTAAGTTCATAAAGATATGCGCCTGTCATACCAGCTGAGTCGAGCCTGTCTCCCAAGTCCTCGATGACCATCGGCAGGCGAAATGTAACTCGCGCAGCTTGAACCACCTCTTTATAGAGCTCGTGATGTTGTGCGAGGCAATAAATGTGGAAGGCTGTTTCTGGGCGAATAAAAGGCGGATCCTTTTGAGCGACGGCGCCTCGGATATGACTTAGAACTGAGTCCATTTGATACTTCTGAGCCACGGCTAGGAGCTCCATGATACTCTCGGCGGTGGGAGGAAGGACGGGAGTGGCGGGGAAAATGAAAGTGAGGAGGCTGTAAAGAGTCGCTTTGCGTTCTGGTAGTTTGACCACCGGAAGTGATTCTTGTTCTTCACCATCGTTGGGGGCGCCAGAAGTGTTTGAAACGCTTTGTATGAGTTTTCGGAGTACCGGGGAAGAAAGTTCGATGTAAAGTTTGAGTAGCCGGAAATTATAGGAGTCGCACGAGCGAAGAATAATATCCGAGCCAGGGTAGTTGAAGTGTAAGGTTTCGTCGACAACCTCATTCGGTGCCAGAGGGTCAGGAGAGTCTCCACTAATGGCGTTATAAGTTGGTGTTCGGGGAACTGGAGGACCGAACCCAAAATGCGGGGCCAGTGTAGGGATTCCAGTGAGGGCTGTAGACATGGTGTTAGACACAGAGTTGTGCGGCGGCGCAGGCATGTCAATTCACCTGTAGCTTTTAAAAGAGCCAGCGCAGCACGGCTGTGTCGCGAGCCATGTTCGAGGTACTAGGGCACAGCAGGTGCATAATGTCTGATAGGGAATTTATCCAAATTTACCTCTCATCAATGGAACTTGGATTGAGGAAGGCGTTGTTGAGTGCTCGATGTGACATGCGCACGCAGCAGGTTCATAACGGCATCACCTCTTATAGCAAACTGCCAGCAGCCAGGTAGTCAGGTGAGTCCCTCCAGTCACTGCGCAATGACGTTCGTTTGTATTGGGTACAGAAAACGTTCTAGATAATTAAGATAGACTGCACATGTGCAGTCCCTGCCAGTGCGTAGAAGTTTCTATTACCGCTTGTCACTGCTTGTGTCCTTGTACCAAGGGGATGGCGGCGTCAGATAAACATACCTGAAGCGAGAGCTGTAAATACTGAGATAGGATATCAGATAAGCACCGCAGTTCAGGCCTTCAGGCCTCAGGTCCCTGTCAGCCTTCAAATTACTGCGGACGCCTTGCCCTTCCGTGATGGACTGTGGACACTTGGTGAGGTACGTCTTGTCTACCCAAACTGCATTATCCGAAACTGCTCATGAGGAAACACAACTGAGTAGATCCATCTTCCCCATGGCGCGTAAGCGACCTACACGAGAAGATATCGAGTAGACGGTACCTGCTTGTTTCATCGACTTTGTCCGGAAGGAAGTTGGCGATCTTCTACTCCTGATCCCCGAGCCTCGTTCCCGATCACGCCAAGACGCGTGAGATGCGATCGTGGATGGTGAACCGTACCACGTGCGCTCAGCTGAACTATACGGTATCCATATCGAAGAGACATACCTCTTTTTCCTAGTACCGGGCCCAGCGCGACATATTGCAGTCGTCCGTGGAAGACCTCGGGTTGTTCGGGAAGATTCGTGCTGGAAATGTAGTGTAGGAGTTGTTCAATCAAAGCCGCATTCTCTTGAACCTTACCTTAGTTTATGGTTTCCTCCCCTCTGCCCGTCCACCTTTCTCTTTCTCTTTTGTTTCGAAAAGCGCCTCTTTACATAGCAGAAGCCTGCTTGATGCGCGCCGCAACTCGAAAGGAAGGATGCACAACCCATATATCACAGTCGATATTGTCTGAGTTACCGTGATCGTCAGAAGGCGTGGTGTACTTTCTGTGCACAACCCAAGCTCCCCATGATAGCCAATGTACCGAAAGAATACACATTATTACATTACATATGATACAGTGACGGGTAGGAAGAAAATACATCTACCACCAACCTCGCCTAAGCCGCGACGACGACCTGAGAGGTTGCATACCTGTCGTACTGGCAACAGGAGCAGGAGCCGTACTATGACCGCGGTTCAACCACCTCCAAAGCTCGCTCGCCGGCCGACTGTGCGCAGCATTCTTGCCCTTCTCTTCTCCGCCCCGCGCACGCCTCTTCCGCGTGCCTCGCAGGGAGGCTGAACCGACGCAGCAGCTGCGAGTCGCGCATTTCGCTTGCGTTTCGTGGGCGGTAGCAGCCTGCGCAAGCGCGAGCGCTTCGGCCGTATCGCACTGCGCGACGAGGCTGCTCGGCGGCGGACGTTCGCCCGCATTGCTCAGAGTCCACGCGACATTCCACATTCCTCCTTCTCCTTCTCCTCCGCCACCCGAGCCCTAGGAGCGCAGCTGGGCGATCGCGCACTCTCCGCGCCGTGCGATTTATTGAATGGTTCCGGCATTCTTGTCCTCGTGGCGATGTACCTGCGAGGTGGACCTGCGCCTAGCGCGCTGAGATGATGCCGAGGTGTGCAGGGTCGATGTGCAGCGAAGAGGTCGGGCTCGGGCTCGAGGGGGTGGACGTCGCCATGAGTTGCGATGCGTTCGCGGATCATGGCGCTGCTGCTGTCGTACACTGGGGATTCGGGCTTCGCCTGGGTGGGAGTTTATTGTGCTAGGGTGAAGAGTAGGACGAATAAATGCCCACCTATCCTCCACGATAAACAACTGGATGTCCAGCCCATCTTCCTTCGAGGGTCGCGAAAAGAGCGAGATTCCTCATCAGAAGCACGACGTTGAGTGCTATAATGTGCGGCTCCGTCGGTGCGCTCGGCTGTGTTGATGTTGGCGGATCGTCTTCAGCAACTGGCAAGAGCGTCACGGACCAGTCCCCCTAGGTGTAGGATCCAACGTCTATAGCAGTAGCGGCGATTTACGCTTCTCCAATGCGGTGGTGGGCGACGTGTTCGTGAAGTGCCTGATGAACGCCGCAATGGCTCGATGGCAATATTTCACTGGGTTGGCCGAAACAACATCGGGATCACGTGAGCGGCGTCTAAGATAATCCCGTTGAGCAAAAAAAAGGTTGAGTCCGTGAGTCGTACCGCGTACTGTCGTATACTTGGAGATGTACCATGGTTGGCTTCATCTTAGTCTTGATCGATCGAGGTCGTCAGATGGTGGTGGCCAGGGTGGACTCGGCTTACATATAATGAGACCAGTCGCAGGGACGATATCCTTCACCACGAGCGATCAGCCGACAGCTGGAGATGGGGGAGTGGGTATCGTACCGTGTCGGTATTGAGAAAGATACTTGGGAACGAGTGGTGCAAATCGCTCTAAGGGGAGACGAGTACACCACCCACTGGAGGAAGGAATCCAGAGTCGCTAACCACTTTCAGGAAGGTGAGGGCGAGCTCGCCGCTGCCGATGTAGCTGAGTGTGGCGGAGGGTTCGCGGCCTCCGGGGGCGGCTTAATGAGGAAGAGCTCTGGAGGTCGTATATTAGTCATATGCGGCAAGGATCGGAGGCGTGCTGCGGCACGCACACAACGCTAATAGATCTTGCAGGGTACAGTGGAAGGGGTATTGGGGTGTAAGCCGTTACTTCGGCGCTATGGCATGGCTCACAAGTCAGCATACGGACGCACGCAGACATTCCGGACCATCTCACCAAAAATGCTTCCGTTCATCTTGCGCGCATGATCATCTACCTGCATTTTCCAGTCCGGGTGGGGAGCGCGCAAAACCCATGGCAATGGCACTGGTCCACGCTCCGAAAATAGTAACTCCCTATGTGAAAAGAAATACGACTGTAAGCACCCAGGAGAACCGGAGCATAAGGGGTACAGACCCAAACCTCTTTATGCCCACAGCAGACACCGCACGCGTTCTCCTCCGGACCATCCGGACCAGCTTGCGCGTGTGCACCTGACGAGGACGAGGACGAAGGAGGCTGGGGACTTGTCGCGGACTTGCAATCCCAGCAGGCGTCTGTATCTTATCCGTGGCCTTCTCGCAGCGCTTCGCCTCCTTCCAGTCGCCGAGCCTGTATAGATGCACGCCCACTCATCAATGCCCCAAACCAGAAGGAAACAAGCAAGCGACGTACCTACCACCTCCAGGACGTACCTGCCACCAGCGAATGCCACCGACCACACGCAGCACCTCATGCTCACGGCACGAGCATGCGCGTGGCCTCTGTGCAGCACGACCGCGGAACGGCGAGGCGTATGACGTGGGATAAGGGCCCCGCGGACGCGCGCAGATCCGCGAATTACTGGAGCTATTCGATGGTGTGGCTGCCGTCACAGCTTGGCTGAGTGAAGAGAGGAGGATAAGGGACGTTCTTTGTTGCCGAATCCATGAAGGTTCTGTCGAGCAGGGCCGGAGATGGTCAGATCGATCGGGAGTTGAGACAGATAAGAGACTCACAGGAGTGACGGTGAAAGCCTCGTCGTACATCAACTCTCGAGGTGTAGTGGCACTGGCCCGTCTCAGCTGTTGCCCGTTCTTGCTTTGAGGACCTTGTCGTATTAGTGCTGTAGTTGGATGCCAGTGGCAAGCGGTATGAGCCGAGGGTCGTCCTCGTCATCAGCGAGGTGGACATCTGTGGTGTTTCCAACAGGGTGGTTTTGTGTCAGAACGGATCGTTGGGTCGCGTGGTGCCTGGACCAGGTCGTTGGCTAGCAGTCTTGCTCGCGGTAGCCACATCCAGGAAATGTTTTGCTCAATCGGATTCACTGACATAGGCCGCGGAATGAATCGGCGGCAAATTCCGTCTTTCTAACCGACATGCAGACGATACCCCCCGTGACCAACATATGCTTTCGCGCAAGGCGCCCGCTCGTTCGTGTCAAGTCCCGCCACGCGCGCTCCGACGTCTCCATCATCGTCATCGACGCCAACAACGACACATCGCTCCATTCTTTCTCGTTTCTCCCGTCATCCTTTTTCCCCGAGTACCGACGGGTCGATTCCCACCTCGACCTCGTTCCGCAAAATCGTTGCTCTTGCCCAACCAGAACGTCGGCATCTCTTAACGGCCATCGGACTTCTGCCCGTCACGTCGTCCCTGTCGTTGAGCATCCCGTTCATGGTCGGGAAACTTATTGACCATTTCACTTCTGCGACTCCGTAGGTCGATCATCTGCTCGACCCTGTCAACTTATTCATGACACCGAACTGGGTCTCATTATTCCTGTCTCCACAGGCGATTCCATATGGTTTCTCGTTGACCCAAACTTCTGCAGGCCTTTCCCTCGTCTTCACATATGGCGGCACTTGCAATGCGGGCTGCGCCTTTCTCATGCGCATGTCGGTGCGTCGCGTTTCGATCTACCCAAAAAACGCAGCTCTCATCCTCTTTCCAGGTCAGCGAATTGTTACTCGTCTACGCGAACAAACCAATGCTGCGACCGTTTGGCAAGAAGTCGAACTTGTGGAGCGCGGGGAAGGTAACACGCTAAGCCGACTCAGCGTCGACAGCAGCGTCGTAGGAGAAAGGTAATGACTCCGTCCTTCATTGTTTGCATTGCCTCACGACCCAAAGTGTTACACAGAACCTTTCCGATGGACTCCGAGCAGTGGCGATGTCCTTTGCTGGCCGTACGCATATCTCATCCTGTTTTTTGCGCTATATGCTGACCAATTTGCGGAAAAAGTCGGAGCGATGCTCTACATATCTTCACATTTCATCTTTCTCATGCTTGCTGTCGTTCCTCCCATATCTCTTGGCGCGGTTGGTACCTGCCTAGATCCTTCGTATGTATGCGCTCACCGTGGTCATAACCAGGTATTCTATGGTCCGTAATTGAAGAAGCTGTCGAATAAGACACAAGAGACTCTCGGCGACATGACCAAAGTCAGCATATTCCTCACTCCACTGGTAGTAAAAGTGCTGATGGGCAATGCAGGTCGCTCAGGAAGCACTAGCTGCCTCCGTATGGCGCAACTCTTCAATGCTATCCCACACGAAGAGAAGAAGTTCTCTGATCGTGTCGATCATGTATTAAAACTTCCCCGCCATGAAGCAGTCGCGAGCGGCTTCATCTTCGGTAGCAATGGGTGGATCGGGAATGTCGCATTATCAGCTTTGCTCGGCTACGGAACGTGTTTCTCTTTATTTCTACCCGAAGGGCCATTACACTGAGTGGATAGGCGGATCACTCGTGAGCCACATACAGATCTCTGTAGAGCAACTTACCAGCTATTTAATGTATACGATCTACGTCGGGAGCGGCCTGCAGATGTTAACGTACGGCCCGTCAGCAACTCTAGGTCCCGCTCCCCTTCTACATAGATCTCGTAAGCCCACGTTTCGCTCTATAGCGACGGATCTGGATGGCGCTTCCTTAGACATCCATCATGCGTGGGATTGGCGCAGGGACACGCATTTTTTAGCTGGTTGGTAGGGCTCCTGCCATTCGACCCGTGGGTGTGACACTCGACCCGAAACACACGGGTCCGTCACGATTCGAAAACATCATATTCAGTTACCCTCCACGAAGCGGGGGTCAACGTGCTCGAAGAATTCAACCTCGAAGTTAAAGTCGGCGAAAACGTGGCAGTCGTGTGCGTGTGCGTAATTTCTGAAACCTTGAAAACTAAGTTACTGATAACGGTTCTCGACGGGATAGGGCGGAAAGTCATTCACTCATTATTGTTGAGATACTACGACCCTGTTCGAGGCAAAATCACGTATAACGGTCGCGGTATGACTTTTTTCTATTCCACTGAAAAATGACCATTCAACTGCATTTGCTTAGATATTCGTGAGATCACACCGGAGTCGTGGCGCAACATCATCGGTGTCGTTCCCCAGGTATGTGACGAATCACGGCATTGATGCGTATGCTTAACTCATGGATTCATAGGACCCCCGTACTATTCACGGGCACGATCGCATCGAACGTCGCTTATAGTAACGAGGGCGCTATGAGGGAGCAGATCGAAGCTGCTGCGCGTGAGGCCAACTGCAAATTTGTTTGGGGATTACCGGAAGGTTTCGATACGCAGAGTAAGGACATTTATATTATTTGGAAGCCTCTAATCTTATATGCGTTAACAGTCAGAAGACTGAGCCTAAGCGGTGGTCAGCGCCAGCACCTCGCTATAGCCCGGGCGCTCCTGAAGAAACCTGCGATCTTGGCGCTCGACGAAGCGACTAGTTCCTTGGATGCATCTGTAGAATGTCGTGTGGGTATTCCCGCGCTATGCAAGCAGACCCCCACACGCTAATCTTGAGCACAGGATAAAATCCTACGTTCCCAGCACACGACCTGCCTATTCGTCACACATCGACTATCGACCATTGCAAGGGCGGAGAGAATAGTGGTGCTAGATGTTGCTCTTTTTTTTTCCGCGCTCTATATCTTCGAACCCTACTTATTCGTTTCCAGACAGACATATCACGGAGACTGGAACATATTGCGAGCTCGTGCGTACCCCTTTGGTAAGAATGAAACTTTCACACGCTGTCCCACTTACTCGTGATACAGGTCCAGCGCGAAAATTCACGCTTCCGCGCTCTCATGGCTGCTCAGCTCAGCGCTGCAGGTGGTGAGGAACACGTCCAGGTGGTCCCAGCGGCTGACGCCGCTCGCGCGGTAAGTCATGGGGGCGAACACGGCGAAGAGGTCAAGTTGAGCGCAGAGCAGGCTTCACTGCCGAATTAGGAGGACCCTCGAGCTCCCGCAAGGGTTGTACCTAGACAGCGAGCAATTTGTTACAGCCTAGGTGTTACTTCATCCCTTCTCATCTCGATATTGTGATAACCTGAGCCACTTCTTGCACGAACAATTAGACTACCTTCTCTTAATAGAGTACATGAGAGAGATCGATCACTGGTATAGCTTCGCGTCGCAGAAAATGTTGGCCCCCCCATATGTAAGGCTTATTACTCAAGAAACAACAACCATTGAGAACGGGAGAGCTACATACAGGTAATAACCTTATTGTCGGTGGCAGTTTATTTTAATTTGTCACTGACAGGTTGTGTTACACTTCGGGTTGAGTGACGGTGATTTGGTCAAGTCCTACAATAGTGCATGTAGGAGATAAATTGCAAACATAGGTGTGGGCAAGGTGTGGGTTATCAATGGATCTAGCCTTTCCCCAACAAATTCAACACAACCTTGCTACCAACATAAATAGCTCTTCCATTACATATTCCCTGCTCAGTGCTCCAATGCTTCAGGCAGCTTTAAAAGCCAAATAAGCTATTATATGAGTAGAAGTGAGACTTGACAAACCAATATTGGTATCCACAATAAACTGCACAAACTGTTCTCTGGTGTACTCCTCATATGACCCAGTAAAATGCTCTTCAATTCTGGAAGCCACATTTGCATTCTGAAAGTCTGACTCTGCTTAAGTGATAGCACTTCTGGCTGAAATGCCAGGAAGGCATAAAGAAGCAGCATGCTTAAGAATAAGGATGATTGCTACTTCAAATGTTAAAGGTGTCATAAATGGCAATAAAGATGAGTACCCAGTCTCAAATGGTAGATGCCTTTTCCAGTAGGAGGGAACTAAAAAAATAAATTAGCACTAAAAATAATTCATTATAATAGGAGAGTTGTACCTGAGACATGACTGACAGGGACATAACACATGTGGTCTAATGGTTAAGTAAGAAATTATAAGTGAGCAAGTGCATAGCATCCTTACAATCTAAAATCCAAGGATAGGTTTAAAGATTCATCTGAATGAAAAAGAAGAGTACACACATGCTAAAGAGCCAGAAATAAGATCCAGCAGTCAGGGTAATAAGAAAGAGATAATTGGCACTCACATTCTGAAGGGTCAAAGGCAGATTTTAATTGCAGTCATGAAGATATCTAGACACTTACCAACTACAGAGTTGGAAGTGGTGGCTGTTGAGCAGGATACAATGCCAGGGCTGACAGCAACTCACATCCTGTGAATGCAGGTTTGGTCAGCAAGCTCAAATTATATCAAAGATAGAAGCAGCTTACAAACTATAGAAGCAAAGATCATGGTAGCAGGGTTGACATATTGCAAAGCATAACAGCCACTCACCATCTGGAATTCCAAGGGCAAGCTTTATTAGCAGACTTGATATAGTACCAGAAATAATAGCAACTCACTCTCTAAAGAGCAAATGCAAGCTTAGGAAGCATGTTTGAATGGTGCATAAGACAATGGTGACTCACATTCTGTAGAGCCAAGAGCAGGCTTGGTCAGTACCTTGAAACAGTACCAAAGATAGATGTTCCTCACAAACTGCAAAAGCCAAGGACAGCTTGATCAACAAGCTTGAAATGGCACCACAGGCAGCTACTCACAAACTGTAAACCCACAGTTAGTCTATGGTCATGCATCTCAAAGATAACAGTGACTCACTTTCTGCAAGCCAGGGGTGGGCTTGATCAACATGTTTGAAATAGTGCCAGGGGGAGCAGTAACTCACATCCTGCAAAGAAGGGTGGGGTTAGTGAGTGTGCTCAAAACAGTGCTAGGAACAGCTGCAACTCACCCACTGCAGAGCCAAGGGTGGGTTTAGTAAGCAGTATTGAAGCAAATTAGGAACAGCAGCTCACAAACTACAAATCCCAAAGCCAACTTTTTCAGAAGGTTGAAATAGTGGCAAGGACAGCACCTACTTTCTGGAAAAGTCAAGGTCAGCTTAATCAGAAGGTTTGGAAAGTACCAGAGATGTGAGTGGCTCACTTTCTGCAGAGTTAAAACAAAGTTTTCAGTAAGCTGAAATTAGTGCCAGTGCTGGTAACTCACATCCTAACAAGTCAGATAAGAGTCTGATCAGTAAGATTGAAATGGTGCCAAGCACCACAACACACCTTCTACACAGCCAAGGGTGGGCTTGGTCTGTAGGTCTGAAATATTCCCAGAATAGCACTCACCTGAGTTTCCCCCTGAAAAGCCAAGGATAAGCCAATTACCAAGGCTCAAAAAGGATGCCAGGGATATAGCCACTCACAAACTGCAGAAAGGGAAAGCTTGATCAATAAGATTGAAATAATGTTACAGACAAGCTACACACTTCCTGCAAAAGTGAAGAGTAGGTTGTTCAAAAAGGGTATAAAATGGTACTAGCAGTCACTCACTTTCTATAGAGCAAGAGGGAAATTGGTCCATGCTTTTAAAATTGTGCCAGTGACATAATGACAACTTACTTTCTGCAAAGCCGGTTGGATTGGTGGATTTTATAACTGTGCAAATGACTCACAAGCTGCAGACCCAATAGCAGACTTGATTAGCAGGCACAAACATTGTCATGATAACCAACTCACATCCTGCAGAGCAATGACACATTGGGGCTTGAAATAGTCATGAACTGTAGTGACTCACTTTCTGCAGAGACAATGGAGAACCTAGTTTGTGGGATTGAACAGGTGCCAGGACATAAGTAACTCACAGACTGCAGATGTAGGGATGAACATGGTTAGCAGGCTTAAGAGGGCATCAGAGATGGCAGCCACCATCTGTGAGTTAAGGACAAGCTTTATCAGGAAGCTGTAAATAGTACATGGTCTACAACTACTCACTTTCTGCAGTTAATCCAAGCTTGGTCATCAGGCCAAACACTGCTGAGGATAGCAGTGACATACTTTCTAAAGAGAGAAGCAGCTTGATCAGTGGCCTTGAAATGAAAGTGGTGACAACAGCAACTTACAGCCTGCAGTGCCAAGGGCAGGCTTGATCAGCAAGTTTTAAATAGTTCAGGGACATCAACAACTTACAAACTGCAAAGCCAACAATAGGCTTAGTTTGTTCTGAATAGGTATCAGGCACACCAACAACTCACAAACTTCCCAGCAAGAATCAGCTTGGACTTGAGGCTTGAGGAAAGCAAAACTCACAATCTGAAAAGGGGGCCAGGTGTACTTCATTAGTATTCTTGAAATAGAGTGAGAGATAGTAATAACTCACAGCCTGCAAAGTTGACAGTGGGCTTGTCAATGGGCTTGAAGTGGTGCAAAGGATAGAAGAGGCTGACCAACTGCAGTATCAAGCTATTGGTCAGTGGATTTAAAACAAAGTAAGAACACCAATCACTCACTTTCTGCAGCATTAATGGCAGTCTTGGTTAGTGAGACAGAAACAGTCCCAAATTCAGTGCAACTCACCATCTAGAAAGTTAAAGTTAAGGTTAGAGATGGGCTTAGTCAGCAGCCTTTGGCAAGCACAGTAACTCACAGGCTGCATAGTCATGTGTCATCAGATGTGATGTTGACAATGGAAAGCAGAATCTCACAAGCTGCAAGAACAAGAACAAGCTGGATCAGCAAGTTTGAAACATTGCCAGAGATATATAGCTCACTTTCTGAAGTGTCAATGACAGTTTGATAGATGAGCTTGAAAGGAAATTAAGGACAGCAGAGACTTACAAACTGCAGAGCCAAGGATGAGCTGATCAGTGGCCTAAAAAATGGCATGGAATAGTGTTACGGTTAGACGGACCGCTCTGCTTGGCTTGAGCTAGGTTACTGTGACGAAAGTTGTTCTGCTGAATTCGGATCAACTGGGTCCGCAGCTTGTGTGTGACTTCGGATGGATGCGGATAACCAGGTCTCTGATAAGGTTTGTAGGACCCTATGATGACGGCGTGGGACTTTACCCTCGCGGACTTGGTGGTGACAGAGCAAAGTCTGTGAGAGGAACAGCTGGGGAAGTCGACTGGACTTATGCAGCTCCTAGCCTAGAAGGCGTCGTAGAGTGTCTGATTGATTCAAGAACTCAGACCTAAGGTCTAAGTTCGCTAGTGGTACAGTTTTTATACTAACTACATGAGTCACTACTACTGAGTCATAATACTAGGATGAGTCACCTATGACACTATGACTCCACCAATACTACTAGTCTCTGTAATAGTATGAGTCATTATGACTCGTCGTATGGAAGGTGGTAGAATAGTCCAGAACTAATGACATCATAACCACATGATAGTCCCAACTCATGTGATACACCGATGCTGCGTAATCAGAACGTAACAAATAGCAACCACTCACTTTCTTTGGAACAAGGATGTGTTTGAGCAGTGAGCATGAAGTGGTGTAAGTTCTGTGACTTACCTCCTGCAGTGCCAAATGTGGGTTAGTTAGCAACCTTAAATGAATACTTGAAACAGCATGCACTCACTGCCTGCAGGGCCAGGGGACCAAGAATTGAGCTTAAGTTAATAACAGGGATGGCAGCAGCTCACAGTCTGCAGAGCCAGAGAGTGGCATGAGTCTTGAAATAGTGTTAGCAATGAAAGTAGCTCACTTTTTAGAGAGCCAAACACAAGCTTGGTAAGCAGACTTGAATGAGCATCAGGCACATGAACAATTCACCAGCTTCAGAGTGAAGAAGCAACTTTGTAAGTGGACTGGTGCTGGGGACAGTGGTAACGCACCTCCTGCAGAGCCAAGGGTAGGCTGATCAAGGTTCAGAATACCAAAGAGTATGCACTCACATCCTACAAAGATAAGGCACAATTGGTTAGCCAGTTTAAAACAGGCCAAGGATACAGACACTCACCACCTGCAGTGATTGGCCAAGGTGGCTTAATCAGTAGACTTCAAACAGTGCTAGAAACAGCAGTGACTCACTTGCTAAAAGATAAAAGCACATGTATCCAGTAGTCTTGAAAGAATGCAAGAGATAACAGCCACATACTTCCTGGAGAGCCAAAGGTCAACTTAGCTAGACTTCAAACAGTACCAGGGACAGTAGTGACCCACTTGCTACAGAGACAAGGCCAAGATTGGTCAGTGTGCTTGAATGAGACAGGGATAACAGAACTGTAACTCACATCCTGTAAAGCAAATGATAGGTATTTTTAGCAAGGCTTGAGATGATGTCAGGGATAGAAGCCACTCACAATCTGCAGCACCAAGTGCAAGCTTACTCAGCAGACTTGGATGGGTGTCAGTGACAAAAGTGACTCACTTCAATCTAGCCCAATGAATGTTCAATCAATGAGTTTAAAACAATGCTGAGGATGCAGTGACTCACTTCCTACAGAGCCAAGGGTGAGCTTAGTTTGGTGGTTATGAAACATCCTAGGGCTCACCAGCTGCAAGAGTTGAAGGAGTGTTTGATAAGTAGGCTTGAAGTAGTGCTAGGGACAGTGCATCTCACCTTCTGCAAGATTCAAAGAGAGCTTGATCACCAGACTTGAACTAGTGCAAGGGACAGCAGCAACTTACATCCTATAGAACCAAGTTTAAGTTAGTCAGTGAGCTCTGAAACAGTGCCAAGGACAGTGGCTCACAAACTGCACAGCCAAAGAGATCACTTGATTAGCCAGCCTAAATGAAAACCAGTGATAGTAATAACATACATTCTGCAAAGCCAGTTGCAGGATTAAGAAGACTTAAGAAGGTCACAGTGGCTGGTGGCTCACCTCCTGCAGAGGCAAGGGCAGACTTGGTGAGCAAGCATGATATGTTGCCAGGCACAGCAGCAACTCACCTCCTGAAGATTCAATAAGGTAAGCTAGGTCAAGTGTCATGATTACAACCGCGGCTATGATACGGACGCGCATTTCTTTTTTCTTTACTCCTTCCCCACTTGTTAAGCCCCGTCATTCCACCCCTTTGGACTAATCGCTACCTCCCTTTGTCCCCTTTCCCTTTCCCTGTTCCTGGATGCTGTGACGTCCCTTGTTCCCATCCTGTCTCTTCGTCCCTTAAGGCTATCCGCTGTACTATACATGACTCATTCCTAGGACTGTCGTACTAGGGTATGAGGCTATACGAGTCTCAGGCTGTGTCGTTACTTTAGTATATAAGGACTGGGTGATGTACCCTGTAGTCCCATCTTGTCCTTCGTCTTTACTCTGCAAATCCAAGACCCTTGATCATTCCTCTTGACCTCTGTCTCTACTTGGCTGTCAAAGCCTCATCGTCACCTTGAACCATTGTATCACTGAACCATTGTCCCACAGTTACTTTGACGCACGTCGCGTATCTCGAGATCCCGCAGGATCTTGACATAAGGACAAGATCCCTACTTGTCTAATAAACCCCGTACCATCGAACCCAGTACCACCGAATCATCGTGGCTAGTCTAAGCCTAAACCTCCGTCCCGACAATCTCCTCACCCCAGTACAAGTTCGCGAACGCGACGATCTCCCTGCCCACGTGAAAGGAACTGCTGTCTGGTCCCCTAACAGAAACCAGAACGGATACTTCATTCCCCAACATCACAGCCCCAATAAATCCCTAGATCCCGTCGAATTTATCAATAACGCCTGGCACGGGTTAACCTACGTTGCCACCCAGAGAACTTTCTGTACACGCACCTCTCTTATCCTACCTCGGGAAAATATCTTTGGTCTCGGGTATTGGCGCATAACCGATCCCCAACATCCCGAATACCAACCCCCTACGCGCCCAACATCCCGAGCGTCGTATCGTCTTGAGCTAAGTCCCGAAAGCTCTTCCGACTCAGGAACGTCTACCGTATCCGCACAATCAGCTGTCAGTGTCCAAAGTATACACAACCCCAACTCACCGGCAGTTGAGGAACCCACCTTGTCCATCGACGCCGTTGCTGCCTCGTTCGGCCCAACAGCCCCATCAAATCTACCCCCTGCCCGACCTCCCACCCCTCCTGACGTCGTAATGTCAGTAAACGCGACAACCGCAACAGGAACTCCACCCACCAATGGACTCAAAGGAGTCGCACCAGTAATTTTCAATGGCGACCGATCGAAATCGGAGTCGTTCTGGAACGAATTCCGCCGATACCGCCTATTGAACCGAAAAAATGAATCAATCAGCTCGCCGTTTTACTGTGTGCTCACCGCTCTATCCTACATTCGAGGACCCATCGTCGAAGATTGGGTCAACTCCCAAGCAGAGCTCCTCGAACGACGCGTCGACACCACCCGCATCCCCCACGTCGCCAAATCGGACGAGGTCCTCTGGACCGAATTCGAAACCGCCTTCCAATCGGCGTGGAAGGACATGGCTAAGACCCAGAGTGCATACGATCAGTTGATGAAACTACAGATGAAGGATCTGGACGTCGATACTTACAACGCCACTTTCGAACGGCTTGCGAGCGCCGCTGAATGGGAACCTGACGCGAAAGGGACCATCGCTCGTTATCGAGCCGGCCTTCGAGAGAACGTCCATTGTCGAGTCGTGAACCGGGAGAATCTCCCCAACACGATGGCACAATGGAAGGAGGCCACGCATAAAGAAGTCAGCCGGATCAAAGAGTTGCAAAGCGCAGGCCTTATCGGACCACGCCGAAACCAATCACGTGACCAACATGCGTACCAAACCGGGAACCAACGCACGTCCCATCCCTCGTCAAACAATCAGCACGTCCCCATGGATGTCGACTCCACCAATATAACTGTTCCTTTCCGTAAGCTGACCGACGAGGAACACGCCAAATACCGTGCCAAAGGCAGGTGTTTCCGTTGCCGGACCCAGGGCCATATGGCTCGAAACTGTCCGAAAAACGCGACATCCCAGAACCAAACAAACTCGAACGCTCGTGAATCCACCACGTCCACTCCCGCTCCTTCCGTTGCAACCACCATTACGACTCCAGCTATAAGCACTCCACCACCCGTTCCCCCGAAGACCTCCCTTGCGCAACAAATTCGCGCACTCGAAGAGAAGATGACCGAAGAGGAACACAGGAATTACCTCAACGCCCGCGACATGGGCAAGGATTTTTGCTCTGCCGAGTACTGAAGGTCGCAGTCCCAGCAACGGTAGCTACAATGTACAGTAAGAAGAAAGACTCAATGACAATTCCCCTTTCTGTCTACATGTGGCACAAAAAGACCGAAACCACCGCTTTACTAGACAGTGGAGCAACACACAATTTCATTGACAAACGAGCCGTCACCTCCCTTGGACTGGGAACCCGGTCTCTCCCCCACCCCCTTCAAGTCAACAATGTCGACGGTACCATTAACAGCGAAGGAAGCATCACCCAATTTTGCAACCTCTGGATCCGACAAGGAACCAAGAATGTCAAACTAGGGTTCTATGTTGCCAACCTGGGAAGCGACCGCATTATTCTGGGTCACCCGTGGTTCAAATCCTTCAACCCCTCTATTAACTGGAGCACCAACCAACTGGAAGGAGAGGATATCATCATCGAAACAGCGGGATATCGTGCCAAACCCAAAACGCGGGCAGCAACCGTACACTTCACCCCTCCCTCTGATCAACTCGAAACCCAACAGTTGATCCCTGAACAATACCACCGTCACTGGAGGGTGTTTAGCGAAGAAGCTGCCCAACGTTTTCCCCCCTCTCGCCTAGACGACCATGCCATTGAACTCAAACCTGGGGCCCCAGCTAAGCTTGACTGTAAAATCTACAGACAAACGGAAGCTGAGCTAAAAGCCCTCAAGGAATACATAGACGAAAATTTGGCCAAGGGGTACATTGTCGAAACCAACTCTCCCTACGCATCCCCTGTCTTTTTCCGCGCCAAGAAGGATGGCAAACTCCGACCCATAGTCGACTACCGAGCTCTCAATGCGTGGACGGTAAGAGATGTCTACCCGCTACCCCTGATAGGGGGCATCATCGATCAACTTCAAGGGAAGAGAATCTTTACTAAGGCAGATCTGCGCTGGGGGTTCAACAACATATGCATCAAAGAAGAAGACCAGTGGAAAGCTGCTTTCAAAACTCCCTACGGTTTATACAAGCCTAGAGCCATGCCCTTTGGGATGAACAACGCCCCCAGCACTTTCTGCAGAGCCATGAGCAGACTTTTGAAACGCCTGCTTGACAAATACCCTACTGAGCTCTTCGTTTATATGGATGACATCCTTATCGCGACCGAAGACAACGTAGAAAGACACCACCAAATTGTCCATGAAGTTCTAGACCTCTTAGAAGAAGAATCCTACTTCCTCCGCCCTGCCAAATGCGAATTTGAACAGCGCTCCATCACGTATCTAGGGATCATCGTAGACGGGGACCAACTTAGACCTGACCCCAAAAAGACTAGCGCTCTCAAAGACTGGCCCTGTACCCTTCATACGGTCAAAGAGGTCCGAAGCATTTTAGGGGTCCTAGGCTACCAACGCCCCTTCATCCCAAATTACGCAAACATTGCGCGCCTCTTAGTCACTTTGACCAAGAAAGATCACCCCTTCCTTTGGACATCCGAATGCACTAACGCGCTCAACACCCTTATCTCCATCATCTTAGACAACCCCGCTCTCCACCAACCCGACCTTAGCCAACCATTCTTCTTACAGGTAGATGCCTCTGCCTTTGCAACGGGGGCCATTCTCACCCAGAAAGACGAGAGAAGCAAGCATGTGGCAGTGGGGTTCCATTCGCAAACTTTCAACAAAGCAGAGCGAAACTACAACATCCACGACCGTGAATTCCTTGCTGTATACCGAGGTCTCACCCATCACCGCCACCTCCTCCTCAGTTCACCTTTCCCCGTCACGGTCTACACTGATCATAAAAACCTCGAATATTACCGACATCCACGCCACATCAACAGAAGAGTGGCACGCTACATTCCCCAGCTGGCTGACTATAACTTCACCCTAGTTCATTTTCCGGGAATAGCCAACAAAGCCGACGCCTTATCTAGAAGACCTGACTACCCCCAAGGAGAAGAAGACAACGATAACATCACGGTACTACCCCCCCATCTATTCGCGTGTGCCGCTTCCTTCTCCTCCATCGACGACAGAACCCACGCTTGTCAACTCCAACAGAACCCCTTGCTCAAGCAATGGGCAACCACGTTCCCACTCAAAATCGTTGAAGGTCTATACTGGTACGGAGACAGACTGGTAGTCGTGGACGATCTACCCTTGAGAAGGGGGGTAATTTCACTCTACCACGACTCTCCAACGGCCGGACACCCAGGAATTTCAAATACAACATGGACCATCGCGTGCGATTACTGGTGGCCCAACATGAAACAAACCATCACCGACTACATCAAGGGATGCCACCTGTGTCAATCACGAAAAAACAACCCCACCAAACTGAAACCACCCCTATTCCCAATCCCATCAGACAATTTTACTCTCCCATTCACCTCAGTAGCCATGGACTTCATAGTCAAATTACCGATCTCGGAAGGATACGACTCCATACTTACGATCACTGACACTTTCTCCAAAGCATGCATCTTCCTCCCCTGCAATGAAACCATAGACGCAGCGGGAACCGCACTACTATACGCTACCTACGTTCTACCACATTACAGACTACCATCACGCATTATATCAGACCGAGACCCCCGCTTCATGGCCACAATCATTCAAGAATTATGCCGTATCCTATCCATCCAACACAATGCCAGCACCGCATACCGACCCCAAACTGATGGTCAATCAGAACGTTCCAACCAGAAGCTCGAACAATACACCCGCATCTTCACAAACTTCCATCAAAATAACTGGCGCCGCCTTCTCCCCCTTGCCCAATTCGCGTTCAACGCGTGGCCAAATGCCACCACCAAGAAAGCGCCCTTCGAACTCATCATGGGGCACATCCCTCGCGTCCATCAAACGTTCAGAGTCACCACGTCGCCACCCTTAAACGACCGATTGGCCCTTATCACACAAGCAAGGAAAGACGCCGCAGACGCCCTTCGCAGGTCACAAGCACTGGAACTCCCATCAAACTTTGTTCCTTATTGTGTGGGAGATCGCGTATGGCTAGAAGGAAAGAACCTAAACACCACGCACCCATCAGCTAAGCTTGCGCCCAGAAGATATGGACCCTTCCTTGTTACGTCCGCTGTTTCCAGAACATCTTTCCGTCTCAAATTACCGCCCAGCTGGAAAATCCATAACATCTTCCATGGTACCCTCCTTACGCCTTACAAAGAAACCACCACAAATGGGAACCATTACCAGGAACCCGCTCCTGATCTAGTGGATGGACAACCGGAATGGGAAGTTGAACAAATCCTGGGAGCAAGAAAGAGACGCCAGCAACTCCAGTACCTGGTCAGGTGGAAAGGGTTCTCAGAAGCTCACGACAGTTGGGAACCCCTCTCAAACATCAGTGCTGACCAACTCATCCAGAAGTTTTACCACGAACATCCCTCCTCTATCCGTACATCTTATAAAAACCCCCCCTCTTCCCCCCACATCACCATCTGCACCATAACCATGTCCAATAACATTTCCCCCTCTTCCTCTCCAGAACCAGAGTCCCTTACCTATCCTCTCAGCCCTCCCGGGCTCCCTCCCCGCTCTCCACGCTCACCAGTAATAGACCCTCCGCTCACCTGGACCACCTCCCCCATGGTGCCTCCTTCCACGCTCCCCTCTCCCTCCCTTTTGTCTCGTATCGGAAGCCCGCCTCCCCCTCTCTCCCTCTACCACCGCATCTCGCTGCCCACCGAACCCCTCACCCTCGAGGAAGTCATTGAGGTGTGTGAAGCGGCCCTAGGAGATGGTCCCCGAGTTATATACCACGATCCGCCTCCTTCTCCACCCATCTTAGGGCAGCTGGCCCCCTCTTCTTACGTGAAGTATGAACCTGGGGACCCTAACCACGACTGTTACGTCCGGAAAATCAACCTCAACCCCCCTTTCAGGGAACCCTCGGAGCCCCATTACGTCCGCTTTGATATGGACTTTGGCAGTCACCAGCACTATGTACTCGGACTTCGCGACGACTCCCTTCCACCACTAGAGCCGTACGGGTGGTCTCTAGAAGCGGCCCCATTCATCGGCCCCCGTCTCCCCACTACACGTTCTGACAACGAAGCTTTGGGGATCTTTGACGCAGGTTACCCTGGAGCAGTCGAAGTCGACATTGCTCTGTACGAACTTAGAGACTACGGAGTCACTGCTGATGTCGACAGATACCGGGGCCACATGCTGGAGTACGAGGCGCTACTAGAGGAAAAGAAAGCTCTGGACAAGAAGCTTAGCAGCTGGAGGTCCAAGGCACTCGGCCCTCGTCGCCGTCTCATCCAAGCCCATGCCAGAAACCGTCTCCACCCTTACCTACACCAATATGAGCCTATCACTCGTCCCTCTGGCTACCGCACTCAAGAACCATTTGTATACCCCCCCCAAACCTTCTCCATGTCTTCGTGCCTCTTAGCCGACGCCAATGCTGGGGAGCTGGAATCTCAACGACCCTGGTTTGAGGAAAGACTTGGAGTCAGATACGTTTTCCCAGATACCGAGTTCCACCGTAGGTGCACTTACTGTCACGGACGTGGCCACACCCCTCTCGAATGCGATCGCCCCCATGCAAAGTGTCACACCCTTCCCCGCTGTCTCATCTCCCGTCGTCACCCTCACCACGGAGGCATCTGCCCCCACTACTACGACGACCCCGTCGCCTTCAACCCCACGTTGGAGGATGAAGGATACGTAGGTCATGAAGACGAAGAAGGAGACGGAGAGTCTTGAAGCGTGGAAGCTTCAAATCTAGTAAGGGGGCGATGTCATGATTACAACCGCGGCTATGATACGGACGCGCATTTCTTTTTTCTTTACTCCTTCCCCACTTGTTAAGCCCCGTCATTCCACCCCTTTGGACTAATCGCTACCTCCCTTTGTCCCCTTTCCCTTTCCCTGTTCCTGGATGCTGTGACGTCCCTTGTTCCCATCCTGTCTCTTCGTCCCTTAAGGCTATCCGCTGTACTATACATGACTCATTCCTAGGACTGTCGTACTAGGGTATGAGGCTATACGAGTCTCAGGCTGTGTCGTTACTTTAGTATATAAGGACTGGGTGATGTACCCTGTAGTCCCATCTTGTCCTTCGTCTTTACTCTGCAAATCCAAGACCCTTGATCATTCCTCTTGACCTCTGTCTCTACTTGGCTGTCAAAGCCTCATCGTCACCTTGAACCATTGTATCACTGAACCATTGTCCCACAGTTACTTTGACGCACGTCGCGTATCTCAAGATCCCGCAGGATCTTGACATCAAGCAAACAATGCAAAGCACAGAAGTGACTTGCCATCTACAGAAAGGAAGGCCTTGATCAGTCTTAAAATGAAGCCAAGAACAACACTGACTTACCAAATGTACAGCCTAGAGGGATCAGTCAGCAGGCCTGAATTGGGCTAGGGACTACATTACTTACATCCTCCTGCAGAGCCATGTTGGATCAGCAGACCATAAAGGCTAGCAAGTGCAGTTACTCACTTGCTGATGCCCAAAACCAGTCAGGTCAGTAGGTCCAAAATATGGTAAGTAGCAAGATGCACTCACCAACTGGTGACATTGAGCATGAGGACAGTAGAGAAACAAAGGTAAAATAAAAAATACTTACCCAAATTTGCGGGAATGCAAAAATACATGCTCTAACAACATCTCTGGTCTTTCTGTGACTTAGCTCGATCTCATTGGTTCTTCAGTGTCTGGTGAGTTTCTGATTTTAATGCTTTGTGTCAAAAACTCACCTATCAACTGCGATGTTGATGCAGAGTTCCAAATTCCCCCTCTGCACAGCCAAAAACATCAAACCGACCACTTCACCATTCAATGCTTTCACGGTCTCTTCCAAAAGAGCATGACAGCGTGCTTCTGTTTTGTGCATTCGTGTCACAAGTGGATCAGCATACAACCTCTATATTTGATGCCGAACCAACGGACTTTCCAGTTGCACAAACCTCGCACCATCACCAAGGTGTCCCAGGTAGTGCTCTTTAAATTGACTCTCCACCGCCTCCGATAAATCGTCATTGGGATTTCCATAATCCTCCAAATGCATGGTGACATTACGAAGGAACTGGTCGTACTTTGTGAAGACCGCAATGACTGGTACTGAAAATTGATGCATCAAATACCGTCCGGAATGCTCACAACGACAATATACCGTTTTGGTCCGCACAAATATCTTTGAAATGCCTCAGATCGAGCTCCGGCCTCTGGTTGTCCATTGGGACGCAATACCTGCAACAATGTGACAATCAGTAGCGCAATCGTGAACAGTTGAGAGTTGAGAGTGCGAACCATATTGCGTGTATTCTGTCTCGCAGATGCCTTTTCCCAGACCTCTCGCGAATAAATTCCTGCGCGATCTTCAATTCCTTGACGCTACCGGCCTCGAATCCGCGGGAGTCGTGAAATATGTAACCGTCATGATTAGAGAACCGAAGTTCATCCTCGATGTCGTGCTCGCCACGCTATCTCAGGATCAGGTACAGCTGAAGCACGGTATGAGTGTCACTAACATCAATGGACGGGTCAAGTTGAGCCTGGGAGGGAGTAAGACCGTATTGACTGGGTAACAAAGGTCCGATTGCGTACCTCCTCATCCCCCCGGTAAACAACTGGACTGTCTGTAGTGTCGCAGACCCTCTGCAAGATGGAGGTCTTGCCAGCGTTTGCACGTCCTATAATGAGGACTCGGAACTTGATCTTGGGAAGTTGACGGTTGGACGTTGAGGGGGCAGAGTTTGTGTTTCCCATGCTGTTGGGCGTAGTAAGGAGAAAGAGTCAATCCACGACCCTTGACCACGACGACAACACGAGGACCAACTCACCTTCCTTTTTTGGCCGAGGTTGGTCCCGGGCCGTACTTTATCGATCGGCGATCGCTGATAGATTGTTTATTTCCACTGGTTCTCCAATCCAATCCAACAATGCCAGAGCCCTACGAAAAGTGCCATCTCCTCTCGATTGTCATATTTTTGTCAGCAACTTGAATAATATTCCACTTTGGGGACTGTGAGCGTTGTCAATCAGAGTCCACCAACTTCCCGCCCTGGCCGAAAGTCGCCAACCACCCACATCCAGTTCACGCCGAACCCAGACCTCCTCTGAAACAAGAAAAGAATCATTGGTCCGCGCGCCTATGCCAATTCGCCGCTATCACTTTCGACCATCTCGTCATTCTCGGATTCCATTGAAACCATGCCGCAACACATACATTTAGGTCCCTCACGAAAGACAACAACTTCACCACACAAGCCACCTGTCACCTTCAACCGGAGAGCTCAGGGTTGCGCGGAATGATAAGAACAGGGAAGATAAAGCCCAAGAAAGTACGGAGATGCATGGCACGGATGTTAACCTATCAACGATCCAGATGCAAGCCTGCTCGACGCGATACAGATAGGCATACCATGCCATATACTCGATTCGACGGGGCGGATGGTGAGCTCGCTCTTCTCCTCAGGCCATATTGCGATTTCGGACAACTGAATCATCTTGTTAGATTCGATACTTATATGTTGGGATGTCCATCCTTGTTAATGATTCAACGTTCAACATTGTCCTATCGCGGAAACCTGTCACGCACCGAGATTAATTTCAAGGACGACCCGAGATGACATTGATGAAAGGAAGAAGGTAACGCGTGTATGTGGCATGTCACTTGTCTACACGAACTGACTTAGCCGAAATAGTTCAAGAGGGAACACAACTGAGTGGATCCATGTTCTCCATGGGGCATGGACGGGCTAGACGAGAAGATTGCAAGCAGCCAGCGCCTGCTCGTGTTCATCGACTATGTCGGGTCTGGAAGGAAGACAGCTACCTTCTACTGTACGTCCAATCTAGACTCCCCAACTGATTATACTTGCTTCCCGAGCCTTGCTCCAGATAGTGCCAAGACCCGTGAGATGCGATAGGGGATGATAAACCTGCACCACCTATATTGACATCGGAGAAACAAACTTTTTTCTCCCTACTTGAACGCACTATGTTATAGCGCTCGGGAAGTCTTTGGGCTATTCGGGAAGATTCGCTTCGTGTTCCTCATTCTAGTAGCGGCGGACAGTAACTCATAGATCTCCTATTCATGTAGTTTTAGAACTTGTTCAATGAAATGACCGCAGCAGCCCGCTTTCCCTTGAAGGAAACCGATAAACCTAACCTTGTGTCTGGTTTCCTCCTTCAGCAAGGGCAACTACAATTAAAGCAGGAGCCTGCCTCCAAGTGCTATGTCGAGAATACACATTAATACATTGGTATGATATCGCAACGAGTAAGAACAAAATACGTCTATCAGCACAACCCAACCTGATCTAAGCCGCGACAGCAACCTGAGGTTGCAAACCCGTCGTGCTGGTAGCAGCAGGAGCAGGAGCCGTACCATGACTGCGACTCAGCCGCCTCCAAAGCTCGCTCGCTGGCTGACTGCGCGTAGCTTTCTTTCCTTTCTCTTCCCCATCTTGCGTACGCTTCTTATGCGTGCCAGAGACCGATGCTGCAGTCGCGAGCCGCGCATTCCGCTTGCGTTTCGTGGCGGCAGCAGCCCGCGCAAGCGCGAGCGCCTCAGCCGTATCGCATCGCGCGACGAGGCTGCTCGGCGGCGGGCGTTCATCCGCGTCGTCTAGAGCCCACGCGACGCTCCACCCTTCTCCTTCTACTTCTCCTCCGGCACCCGAGCCCTGGGAGCGCAGTAGGGCGATCGCACGCTCGCGGCGTCGTGCGATTTGTCGCATCGTTCCGGCGTATTTCTTCTCGTGGTGATATACTTTTGCGAGGTAGACCTGTGCCCAGCGTGCTGAGATGATGCCGAGATGCATGGAGTCGATGTGCAGCGCGAGCAGCTCGGGCTCGGGCTCGAGGGTACGGACGACCCCGTGGGTCGAGATGCGCTCACGGATCATGGCAGTGCTTCTGTCGTGCTCCAGGGATTCCGCCTTCGCCTGTAGGGGCTTAATGGGTTGGAGTGAAGAGGATTGGTACAAGACGCTTACCCATCCTCCATCATACACGACTGGATCTCCGGCTAGGACGTCATCCTCGGCGTGGCCCGTAGCCATCCCTTTCGAATGTCGTGAAAACAGCGAGCTCCCTCGTCGGAAGGACGTCATGCGTGAGAAACGTGTCGGCTTTGTTGGTGCGCTGCGCGGAGCTGATGTCGGTGGACCGTCTTCAGCAACAGGCGAGAGCCCCATGGGTGAAAGAACTGTCTCTCCGGGTGTGAGGTCCGACGTCTGCAGTAGAAGCGGCGGCGGTTTGTGCTTCTGCAATGCGGCAGTAGGAGGCATGTTCGTGACGTGCTTGATGAACGTTGTAATTGCGCGATAGCAGTATTTCGCTGGGTTGGTAGCGATGAACATCATCGGGATCACGTGAGCGGCGTCTAAGAGAATCCCGTTGAGCGAAAAGGCTGGAAGAGTGCGTGATACGCAGGCGTACCATCGTAGACTTGGAGGTGCACCATCGTCGGCTTCGTCCTACTCTCTATCCCTTCATATGCCGGGTATAGCTTCTTCACAGCCTCCGATACAGGGTATTTCTCCGGATTCGCAGCGCGATGTGCCCTAACGCAAACCATCAATATAAACGCCCTTATAACCTACACAGTGAAGACTCACGTGTATACGATCTCATCCCTGAGCACCTCCCGATCGCTCGCAATGAAAAAGAGCGGCGGGAGCCCGCCGAGATAAGCCAGCGCGGGGCTGACCAGCGGGTGTATTAGCAGGTCGTTGGTGGTATACAGCTGGATCTGGTTCCGGATCTCCACCGGCGTGCCATCCTCGTTGGTAACCCGCACCACGGTCTCGCGATCTTCTGGACGTATGATTGGTATCTCTGCCACGCGATTGCGGTCGTCGTTGTCTGGCGGGGCAACTGCACCGGGCCGGTTCCCGGTGGGGTTGCGGAGCAGCTCGTAGACCTGCTGATTGACGTCGTTTGGTGGCGGTGGCCAAAGTGGGCTCGGCTTGTATATCGTAAGGCCTGTCGCGGGGACGATGTCCTGCGCCACGAACGCTCAGTCAACAATGGGGAGAGAGAGGAAGTAGGTATCATACCGTGTCTGTATTGAGGAAGATGCTCGGGAACGAGTGGTGCAGATCGCACCAGGGGGAGACGAGCACACCACCCGCGGGTGGAGGAAGACCGGAGTCACGGACGGCTTGCAGGAAGGCGAGGGCGAGCCCACCACCAGCCGAGTCGCCGCCGACGACGATGTGGCTGGGTTTGACGGGGCGGTGCGCAGCTTCTGGAGGCGGCTGTATAAGGAAGAGGTCTAGAGGCAGTTTGTTAGCCATGAGCGACAGGGATCGGAGGCGTGCCACGCACATGACGCTAGAAGGTCTTGCAGGGCGCAGGGGAAGGGGTATTGAGGTGAAAGCCGGTACTTCGGGGCTATGGCGAGCTCAACAGTGAGCATACAGGCGCACGCATACATTCAAAATTATCTTACCGAAAACGCGACCATGCATCTTGCGCGCATAGCGCTGGATCATATACCTGCATTTCCCGGTCCATGTGAAGAGCACGCAAACGCATGGCAATAGTACGATACCTTTCCTGGTTCACGCTCCCAAAATAGTAACCCCCTGCGTGAACAGGCATACAATTGTAAGCACCCAGGAGAACCGGAACAGAACGGGTACAAATCCAGACCTCCATGTGCCCACAGTAAACACCGCATCTCATCCATCTCGGAACGGTACCCGTTTGTCTCCGGATCATCCGTACTGGCCTGCGTGTTGGCACCTAATGATGATGAGGACGACGGAGACTGGGGAGACTGGCTCCCGCTCGCACTCTCGCCGGGCGTATGCGTCTTCTCTACCGTAGCAGCAGCCTTCTCGCGTCGCTTGGCCTCCTTCCAGTCCCTTTTATCCGTGACCCACTCCGCGTCGAGCCTACATAGACGCGCACGCATACATCAGTGGCCCAACCAGAAGGAAGAGAAAAAAGAAACGTACCCGCCGTCTCCGGGACGTACCTGCCACCAGCGCACGCCACCGACCACGCGACGCGCTTCGTTCTCACCGCCGAAGGCGCGCACGAGCACGCGCGCGGCCTCTGCGCAGCATGACTGCGGAACCGTGAGGCGCACGACGTGGGATGAGGGCCCCGCGGGCGTGTGCATATTCGCGAATTGCTGGAGCTCCTCGACGGTGTGGCTGCCATCATAGCTTGGTGAGCGAGGAGAGCAGGCTAATGAGAAAAGAACGCACTTTGTAGCCGAATCCATGAAGTTCTATCGAGACATCGTATCGTTTGGTATTGAGATGCCAGGGAGAAGAGAAAGACGCAGGCTCACGCGAGTGAGGGTGAATGCCTCGTCGTACATCAGCTCTTCGAGGCGCAGTGGCACTGACCCGTCTCCGTTTTTGGCCTTGTTCTTATCCTTGAGGACCTTTTCGTAGTAGTGCCGTAGGAGGATACCAATGGCGAGCGGCATGAGCCCGAGGGTCGTCCTCGTCGTCAGCGAGGTGGCCATCTTCGGTTGTTACAGCAGATATTACGGAGGGAAAGGGGGTTTGCGTCGGAACGGATCGTGGGTCATTGCAGGCGCCTTTATATTGTCGAGCGCGTGGCGCCGTGGTGGCTGTTGACTGGAGCGAACTTGGGCACGATGACGGCGTGGCTGTACCAAGGATGAATGAGACGTCCCACAATGGCCGTTATGCCCGGATTCTCTCATCGTTCTTACGCGGCACACCTGGGCACCGTGACAGCTCGAGCGTGATGTAAATTGGCGGTCTGTGTCGATGCGGCTCTGTTCCCTGGGCAGAAATGGCAGTGTGGGCGGCTGCGGACCGTCTACATACTTCCCACCTCCGAGTCAAGGCAGTATCAAGGCTCGCCTATTAGAATCCCTATCAACGAAGAGAATCCCATGCGTCTTATCTCTGCAGGCACAAAACTTTCGTCGTAGAGTCGAGACCGCCGTTGTCTTGTACCTGGCACTGTTGGTCCTAGGTTTATCGGTCTTGAAGTCGCCCATATCTTCCCTCTCGCCCACCTTGATCTCGTAAAGATTTTCATCTCTTTCTGGAACAATAATAAATTCTAACGCCTCTCTTTCTAGTGGAGGTTAGGGTCAAGGAAGCAACAATTTGCCGACCCCGACGATAAATACGACGGGGAGTCTGTACAGGATGGAATTCTCCTAGACTGTACTGCCCACATATACTTCGATGAGTATCTGTCAACTATCGATTCTGACGTATGTAACACGCGAATTTCTTCTACGTCCTGTTTCTGACGATAAATTTGATTTCAGAATGACTGCAAAATTGTTTGCTTCAACCGAGATTTGACAGTATGAAATGTATCGGAATCCGAACGTTGATGAAAATGCCAACCATGTCGAGAACTTCTGAGGTATCATTTCCGGATGGCAGTTCTATTGAACATGATAGTGAAGGTTGGATATCCCGAATGGGACGAAGATTTACCTGAAGGATACGATCAGATGGCTGAATCACTCATTTCGAACAAGGGAAGCTTCGACTCGAGACAGTTTTGGCTGGCAAACTCAATAGCCCGATCGCTTGACTGGACGAATCAAGTACGAAATCGCTTGACGCTACTTCAGATCACTTGACCGTCGGAGTCGATCATCGTGTGAAGAGTGTTCTTTTGCAACACGCGAGGCAGAGAATACGCCAGGTATCTGATATATCAGCATCTCAGGTGCAAAGTGGCAAATATCTAGTCTACGCTAGGCCATTGCCCGATATGCGTACACGTCGCGTTGCGCCCCATCCAAGTGTGAACAATTGAGCTCGAGTAGTACAATGAGCTCATGCACGCAACTGAACTCAAGCGTGAAGATGAGTACAAAGATGGGGTTGAATGCTGAAGTGATGGTACTCCGTGCGCTCGACTGGACATCTGATCTGGCTTTGGCTCCCGCCCCGGATGTCACAGACGGAAGGGAGGTAACGTCGCTGTCGGAGTGTCAGCCCAGTGGTTCGAGGCAAATGGAAACAGATCTGCCTGCTTTTGTCACTGCGTTGAAGGTGGAAGCGCGTGTTGAGGTGGATGGCAATGTTGCCCTGAAGTTCGGGCTGGGCTCATTCGAGATCACGTGAGGGAGATGGTAGACGTCGTTGTTTTACGAGATGAGGCACAAGTTAGATTCTAAAATGTTCTGTTGTTAAAGTAACAACGCAGCATGACCTCAGAGCGGCAGTGAAATGTCGAACAGATCGACGTGCAGTGACAACTGCTTTGGGTCGCAAATGCAAGAACGCACAAAGTAATCTCCATGGCGGCCATTACGCACAAATGCCAGGCAAATATAATCAAAGAGTGCGTCGAGCAGTGAATGGCGTACGGAAGCACCGCAAGAGCCACAAGGGAAGGAAGTAAAGAAGGTGCCCGAATTGTACTGTGAATCCTAGTGCAAATTGATGACTGCAACAGCGGAAGGTGATACTGGCAAGCCTGGCGCTGGCCGCAGCCAGTTGACTGAGTGATGGGAGAGTGCCAATTTGAGAGAAGGAAAACCAAGATAGTCAATAGAGAAGCGAGTAAAGGAGTGTCCCTCACAAATAAAAATCAGAGCCTGGCTAGAATAGAAGTCGATATCAGTAGGAAAAAGGCGACGAAAGAAAATCGAAGGTGTCCGTTCTCAAAGCGTACACAAGGTCTTGGAGAAGGATTCATCAGAAAGAGTACTGTTGTCGAACGAGAACGGCCATTACAGAGTCCGATCATGGGTGATTGAGACTCCTCTCGGGAAGTCCCGATCCTCAGCGCCTGTTGAAAAATTGAGGCCTTTTTGGAAACGGACCTAGGTCCCGTTTCTGCCCTACTTCACTATTCCGAGGCGTGATTGAATACCGTCTTTTACCATTGTGAAAGTTTGCAGTTAGTATGGTACGTCCCCCGGTTCATCCTGTGCCACCTTTATGGTCATCATCGCACTTGATTCCTCTCCACAGTGACTTACGCCAAACTCATTGCCGTGAGTGGTTACGGCAGGTACAAAAGCTCGAAGAAGGGCTGCCTGGGCACACGTGTAAGCCGCGTGCGATGTATTGTGAGAAAATTTGGCACTTTCATGGCTTGGTATAGGAGAGTCACTCTCGCACAGTATTTGAAGTGAGGCTTAATATCGGATATTCAGCATCAATTCAAATACTGTACGACCCACTCTGTCTTGCCGTCGCATGGTGCAATCATATTGGGACACAGGCTTCTAAGAAGACAGCTACCCTTGCGCAGCGCAGATCCTGTTCTCTGCCACGTCAGGAATATCGCCAGGTGTTGCGCCCTAGTCGTGCTGCGCCGGGTTGCAGATTAATCAGACGTGTGTAATTTTGCCATAATCGCTTGTCCAGACAGACTCACACATCACGTAATTGTAGTTATCTATCACTGTAAATGCATCGTCTAGGATCGATCACAGTAGAGAAAGTTCAGTGCGCAGCACCGCAGCTACCAGCACCTCAGTGACTCTTCGCTAATTCCCATGCTTGATATCTGGAATATGGCGACCACAGTTGACTATACGATTAGTCCTCTCCAGAGGAGTTCTGAGCATGGCAACCTTGACCTCCATGACAGCCATAATAGCGACATTTAGATGGTCCAAATCCAGCCCAATTCGAAGAGGCAAACGGATAGCAGCACTCAAATCGACTTCCAGAACTGGAATGGCTAGGCCTAGTGCGGGTGACGCACGTTATTGATAAATAGCGAATTGGGGCAACTCCTTTGTTTTTTCAGGACTGCCTTTTCTGTTTATAGAAAATTTGGGACATCCAATTGGGCGTTTAATCTAATCTGCAACTATCCAGTAAGGAAAGTAGTAGTTCGAGTTTGGATCCTGACAGACAACCATACAGTAATAAGAACTGGACGTGAGTACAGGCGCTTGATTATTATCTTATCTTGGCTGCGCTATAACGTATGTGTTTCCAATCCTAAAATTAGCGGCGTTTCTCACATGTTGTAACCATGTCCGGTAATACCGCCTTGATGCCACTTGCACCGTCATGACCTTGTGACCTCAGTTGCGCACCCCTTAACCAAGGATCAAGTGCCAGAAATGCGCATCGTGACTCGCGTGGATTGGTAATGAAGTCTTGTGTACTTGCTGCGCCTGAGCGATTCGAACAAGACTTTACAACACAGGGTCATCTCGTCACCAAGCTGGGCTGGCTGCGGCTAGTAGTACTTGTCCTTTAAAAGCCGCCAACTCAAGGTCGACATAGAATTGCATGACTTGAACACTATGCCTATAGCCCTTCCCAAAATCCCTGCATCTAACGACGTTGTCTCGAACCAGACTTTACTCTTTGACTACCCTGACTCGGATATCATTCTTCGCTCGTGCGACTTCCAGGACTGTCGCGTACCAAAACTTTACATCACCAACAGTTCTTCGGTTCTTCGAGAACTCATACAGACCGTTCCAATTACTTCCGGAGTGGATAATGGTGAAGAAGAAGCGCTTCCGGTGGTCAAACTGCCGGAAAGTGGGGCTATCCTCCACAACCTTCTCACTTTCATTTTCCCCGTCGCTCCCGTCCTTCCTTCAACCACGGAAGACACCATGAGGCTCTTGAGCGTGGCCCAGAAGTATCAAATGGACTCAGTACTAACATATGTCCGGGGCGTCATCTCTCTACAGGATCCATCATTCATCCTCCCAGAGACTGCACTCTACATATATTTCCTCTCGCAGAAGTATGAACTTCGACAAGAAACACTTCGAGCCGCGCGGAGTACGCTGCGCCTCTCGATGACGATCGAGGATTTGGCCACGGAAGACAAGATCAATTTCATGCCAGGAGCGTATCTTCGTGAGCTCTGGAAGTATCATGAACTGGTCAGAAAAGATCTTGCTTCTAGCCTTCTTGAGTTTAGGAAGCTTGGTGCAGCAGATATCGTGAAAGACGTGCGGTGTGGAATCCCTCCTCAAAGCGTCCCTCCCTCTACTACCCCCACCCCTATCCCTCGATGGCTTGATGATTATATCGAGTCCTTGGCGCAAGCTCCTCAGCTCTTCGATCTCATCGAATTCGAAAATGCACGGGCCCGCCACCTCAAAGGTCAACCGCCACATCCTGCACCATGTCCTTGCGTGGGAATTTCCAGCCAGACGATACGCGCTTTCTGGGAGGCCTTGACCGAAGTTGTTCATGGGACAATAGAAAAGGTACGTAGCACTGGTGTGACAGGTAGAGCACTCGCGATAACCAATATGAACGCGCACAGGCAGATTCGACTCTGGCCCTCGTGAAGGAAGGGAAACCCTCAGAACGCCCGAATCTTCCATTCGCGCCATTGTGTTTGAACGTACCCGATGCAAATATTATACTTCGGTCGTCTGATCAAGCCAACTTCCCTGTCCGCAAATCAGTGCTCGCCATGTCTTCGCCATTTTTCGCAAACCTGTTTTCTACCCCCCAGTCATCCGACGGCGAACTCATTGACGGCCTTCCTGTAGTCCAATTGTCTGAGGATGCTGGCGTCCTCGGTATCCTCGTCTCGCTGCTTTATCCCATTTCCCCCGTCCCACCTAGCTCTTATGAAGAGGTGTTCGCCCTACTCGCGGCATGTCAGAAATACGACATGGCATCAATCCAATCCTATGTTCGTTCCGAGGTCAAACTTGGAACGTTTCCCGCGCCATTTGAGGCGGAATCCTTCAGCGCATATGCCAACGCGAGCAGGATGGGGCTTGTTCCAGAAATGGAGAATGCCGCTCGTCTCACCCTAGGTTACCCGATGACGTTCGAATCCCTTGGAGAAGCTTTGCGGTCATTCGAAGGACGGGCACTGTGCAACCTGGTTCGCTATCGCCAACATTGCAGAGGCAACCTTGTGTCGTGTTTCGACTCATACTTTGGTGTTCGTTCCAGGCATCAGATTTGGGCAGGCTGTCAGGAACCATTCACACCAAATCATGGCGTCCCGGTGAATGTCCGGGATCCTCCTACCGCCTGGTTGGGCCGCTTCTTTTCAGGCAAGAGCATCGAATTGAAAAATGGTTTTACGCTTGCAATTAGCTCGCCTTCAACTATTCTTGAGGAGTACCGAGCGGCTCTCAAGAATCATCACCCGCGGAACTGCTCGTCCTGCTTTCGTGTACATGCCATGGAAGGGGAGACGTTCTGCAAGGAACTGGAGGACCAGTTGACGCAGGCACTAAACAAGGCCATGGAAGGAGAGACATTCTGCATGGAGCTGGAGGACCCTCAGGATCAGTGGGCGCAGGCGTTTCATAATGGATTAAAAAAGAAAAAGAAAAGAAAAACTGGATGATCAGTTGACGCAGGCACCGGACAAGGTGAGTATATGATTCCTCTTGATCGGGCCAACTAGTTTAAGCCTCTCTTGTAAGGTATCGGTATCGTGTAATAAGGACCCGCAGCGGAAGTCGCACAAGAACAAAGTTGAGGAGATTTGGATATAGTTCTCGAGAAGTAGCTGCTAGACGTTATGTAGCGAAGCTATATAGAGTTGAGCCGCGTCGTACTAAATGAGAAGTTTGAGAAAGCTACTGTATCGGAAACCTCCCGAGTCGAAGACTATGAGAGATTTGACATCTTTACTGAACAATTCTAACACGATGCTTCGACTGCGCCCTGGAACCCCTGAATCGAACGAGGTCTCAGACGAGACATTACTCTTCAATTACCATGGCTCAGATATCGTTCTTCGCTCGTGCGACTCCCGGTCCTGTAATTTCCGCGTGCCAAAGCTTTACATCGAAATTTGTTCTCCGGTACTTCGAGACCGCATAGAAAGCGTTTCGAACACTTCAAACCTCCCCAATGGCGATGGACCAGATCCTCTTCCAAGGCGACTCTTTACAGCCTCCTCACTTTCATTTTTCCCATTACTGCCATCCTTCCTCGCAACACCGAGAAAACCATGGAGCTCCTAGCCGTGGCTCAGAAGTACCAAATGGACTCTGTTTTGAGTCATATCCGAGGCGCCATTTCTCTACGGAACCCACCATTCATTCGCCCAGAGACGGCATTCCACGTTCATTTCCTCGCACAACAACAGGAGCTTCATCAAGAGGCGGTTCAGGCTGCACGAGTTACACTGCGCTTCCCAGTGACCGTCGAGGGTTTGGACGACAAGCTCGAATTCGCGGACATGACAGGTGTATATCTTCACGAGCTTTGGAAGTATCATAAGCAAGTTCGAACCGAACTCAGATCAGCCGTTCCTGAGTTGATGATCTCTGGTTTACCAGATGACCTTACTAAAGGTATGCGCTGTCGCTCTGATAGCATCTCTTTTCCAATATGGCTTGATGATTACATGAGCTTCATAACGGAAGCTCCTCATCTCTTCGATATTATCGAATTCGAAAATGCCCGAGCGCGCCACATCGCGGATGAGACTTATTATTCTGGAACATGTTCATGTGCGGACATATCCTGCCAGTTCATACGTACTTTCTGGGAGGCTCTGACAGCTGTTGTTCAAGTGGCCGCACTCAAGGGACAATAGAGGAGGTATGTGGGCCGGTGTGACTAGTAGGCTTATCGCGACAGCTTATACAAACGCACACAGGCAGATTCCACTCTGGTTCTTGTGAAGGAAGAACCAACAACCGGAAAGTCGGATCCTCCATCCGTGCCGTTGTGTTTGTACATACCCGATGCGAATATTATATTCCGGTCATCTGACCAAGCCAACTTTCATGTCCACAAGTCGGTGCTGGCCATTTCTTCACCATTGTTCAAGGATATATTCTCCCTCCCCCAGCCACCCAGTAACGAACTTGTTGACGGCATTCCTGTGATCCAATTTCCCGAAAGCTCTGGCCTGCTGAACTGCCTCATTTCATTGCTCTACCCCATGTCTCCCGTGATACCTGACTCTTATGAAAAGGTGTTCGCACTGCTCTCTGCCTGCCAGAAATACGAGATGGAATCAATTCAATCCAATATCCGTGCCGCGATCAAACTTGGAACGTTTCCTGCTCCAGTTGGTACCGAAGCATTCAGTGCATAAGCCATGGCGAGCCACATGGGCCTCATCCCGGAAACGGAGAATGCCGCTCTTCTCACCCTAGATTACCCGATGACATTCAAATCCCTTGGAGAAAGGTTGCGGTCATTCAGAGGCTGGGCACTGCGTGACCTGATTCGCTATCGTAGACGTTACAATCAAGTGTGATGCGGGGCGTACTACAAGCTTGAACGATTCTCGTACATTAAGTTCTTCTGTCGCATCTCAGTTTTTTTACTCACCTCGGTCGGGACGAGTTCAGCTGGGGCATATAAAATCTATGGTATCGTTTTTGTTACTTTGTAGCACTTGTGATGCAGTCGGTAGTTGTACAGTCAGCGCTAGTCAGCAGAAAGCCCGGCCCGCCAATGATTCGAGCACTTGTGTTTCTTTTTCATCTCCGAGCCAATCTGGTCAATATTAAGTCAATGTTGTCACCTCGCCCCTACGACTTTCGGTACGTTGTTGACCGATTTAGACTTCCACACACACTGCATTTCTGACGTTTAGCCTTGATCTCCCGTATCTAGTGACTCCTAACCTCGTGGGTACTATATCTATGCGTCCGCACCTCTACATTTCATGTGCTTATCGTTTCCAACGATCCTCCTTGTTTGCATCCCCGAGCGCTCTGCACTTGCGCGCGGCATTAGTGACTCAGGCCATGCACTTTCTATTTCTCAGCAGGCTTCTCTGCGAAGTTGTGCGCCATGCCAAAGCCTGCACGACCCCTTTCATCAAATGACCCGACACCAGGCTGCGTCCCTCATGCGCGCCCTTAGAATCGCAAGGTAGTGTGTATTAAATGAGATCAAGGACGTGGCCCCGGGTGATACGCTGACTTCCAGCCGCTGCATCGTGTGAATATCGTCGGTGCGGCGCTGTCGGTGGCGCCTCCAAGCAATTTGCATCCTCCGCATCCTCTGGTAAACGGCTATGAGAAAGCTAAAATGGCATGTTTTGGAAAGTTCAAGGCGTCCGCAGGAATCTGATTATCTGAAGGCTGATTCGGATCTACTGCGGTGCCTATTTACTGTAATATCTTATCTAGTAGTACAAGTCTTGCCCGGGCTCCGGGCATGATCTCGCCGCCCCTTAGTAAAAACCTGAGTGATACGGGTTTCGTTTTCTTTGTTTTTTTTACAAACTCTTTGACTACTGCCAACCGCCGAAGAAAAGTTGGGGCTCAGCGAACGCACGCGCTTGACTATGATCTTATCCAATAACTTCTGCTGCGCCCAATACAAACTTCATTAAGCTTCACATTGCGCAGTTGCTCACCTGACTGCTGGCATGCCGTCATGAACCTACTGCGGGTGCACTCACGTCGAACATTCGACAACGACCTTCTCAACCCGAATTCCATCGACGCGATGCGTGTATTCCCTTGTGCACTTGCTGCGCCGCACGAGTAGCTCGAACATGGCTAGCTACGGCCGCTCGGCGCTGGCTTTTTTAAAAGCTATGGGTGAATAACATACAGCACGACTCTAACACCATGCCTGTGCTATCCACTGGAAACTTAGCTCTGCCTTCCAACCTCTTTGCTTCAGTCCCTCCCACACCAAAACCTAACGCTACTGCTGTACCTTTTGTACCTCCGTCACCGAGTGCTAAGCTCGGCTTAGACGAGACATTACACTTCGACTACCCTGGCTCGGATATCATCCTTCGCTCGCGCGACTCCCATGACTTTCGCGTGCCCCAGCTTTATCTCGTCAACTGTTCCCCTGTTCTTCGAGAGCTCGAGCACATACGAAGTGTCTCCAAAACTTCCGACGTCCCCGACGATGAAGAAAAAGATCCGCTTCCGGTAATCAATCTGCCGGAAAGCGGGGCGACCCTTCATAGTCTCCTCACTTTCATTTTCCCCGTCGCTCCCACCCTTCCTTCAACCACAGAGAAAATTATGGAGCTCTTGTCCGCAGCCCAAAAGTATCAAATGGACTCAGTACTGGCACATGTCCGAGGCGCCATCTCTCTCCAGGATCCACCATTTATTCGCCCGGAGACAGCACTCTACATTTATTCCCTCGCACAAAAGTATGAACTGCGCCAAGAAACTCTCAGTGCCGCGCGAAGTACACTGCGCCTCTCAATGGCTATCGAGGACCTGGAAGACAAGATCGATTTCATGCCAGGAGCGTATCTCCGCGAGCTCTGGAAGTACCACGAGAGAGTTAGAAAGGATCTCATCCCAAGCCTCCTCGAGTTTAGGAAGTCTGGCGCACCAAAGATCGTGAAAAACCTGCGCTGTCGAGCCTTGTCACCTCCAGGCACTCCCGCAGCTACCCCTAACCCTATCCTGCAACCTATCCCGCAATGGCTCGGAGATTACATCGAGTCCTTAGCCGAAGCTCCTCACCTCTTCGATCTCATCGAATTCGAGAATGTACGGGTCCGCCACATCAAGGATGAGTCTCAGGGTCCTGGAATACCTGGATATGCATGCGAGGAAATATCAAACCAAGTCATGCGCGCTTTTTGGGATGCTTTGACAGCTGTTATTCGTAGGATAACAGAAAAGGTACGTAGAACTGATGTGTTTTAAACTAGGCCGCATCGTGGTGACTAATATGTACTCCCACAGGCAGAGTTGACTCTGGCTCTCGTAAAGGAAGAGCCGACTTCCGAAAACTCCGATTTTCCATCCGCGCCATTGTGTTTGAACGTTCCCGATGCAAATATCATACTTCGGTCGTCCGACCAGGTCGAATTCCGTGTTCACAAGTCAGTTCTTGCAATGTCATCACCTTTTTTCGAAGATCTACTCTCTCTTCCCCAGCCTCCCGACGGTGAATTTGTTGACGGCCTTCCTGTGATCCAATTGTCCGAAGACGCTGGCCTGCTGAATATCCTCGTCCCATTGCTTTACCCTATGTCCCCCGCCATTCCGAGCTCATATGAAAAAGCGTTTGCCTTACTCTCCGCTTGCCAGAAATACGACATGGTATCCATTCAGTCCAATATCCGTGCTGAGATGAAACGTAGAGGGTCTCCTCCGCTACTTGAGGCCGAAGCCGAAGCCCAACCCTTCCGTAAATATGCCATTGCGAGCCGGCTGAGGCTCATTCCAGAAATGGAGAGTGCGGCACGTCTCACCTTGGGTTACCCAATGACATTGGAATCACTCGGAGACGGGTTGCAGTCATTCAATGGGCGAGCACTCTGCGAACTCATTCGCTATCGCAAACGTTGCAGAGACAACCTCGTGTCATGTTTAGACTCATTCTTTAATGTTCATTCCAGGTGCCAGATTTGGGCGGGCTGTCAGGAGCCGTCCGTTGCCGACGAGTGGGGCGTACCTGGCGTACCCCAGAACGTTCCCACCACCTGGCTGTACAACTTCTTTACGAGAAAGACCACCGAGCTGGGGAACGGCTTTACGGACGCGATTAGCTCTCCTTCATATATTATTGAGGGGTATGTCGCGGCTCTCAAGAATCACACGCATTCTTCCTGCAGTTCCTGTGTTCGTGTGCACGTAGAGGTGCATACATTCTGCATGGAGCTAGAGGACGAGTTGGCACAGGCACTCAATGAGGTGAATACCCCATTTTATTTTGGAAATTTCAAACGCGACTGATCTCGACTATTCGTACACTTCAGGTATGCTGACCGAAGATCATACTTGGGTTTCAGCTCATCCCATTTATAGGTATCGGCGGCGACTATTAATTACCCGTGGTCCTCCAAGTGGCATCGAAGCAGAAAGGGTAGGACGCGGAAGCCTCAGTAAGAGTTTCAGGAAACGGGCATCATCTGGTATGGTTGAGATGGGAATGATAGAGATGGGAATGATAAGACCACACGGCATGTCCCACTACTGTGGCAGACTTGAACCTTGTCATAGGCCGGCCGCAGGCTAGCGCCACGAAAACAACCGTATTTTTGGCTTCCATAATTCTTCTGCTTCCACTGTATGGCGAATGTAAACATATCGGAAGTCGCGATGTTTATTGCGGGAGAGCAAGGCAGCAGGCTAACGAGTTATCGAAGTTCAAATGCGTATTCGGTAAATGCTATTCGGTAAACGCCGTAAGTGATGAGCAATCCTTGTTTTTCGCCCTTTATTATGACCTGGAGATCACAAATGCTGCCTGGAACAGCTTCAGCTCTCACATGTCGCATTAGTGGCGGTTAAGGCAGATATAGCAGAGTCAAAGCGAAGAACTGGAGATCGAAGACAGTAACTAATGCGCATCTCTTTCCCTCCTGCCAGAGGATTTTCCTGGGGTTCTCTAAATGTGTGTGCAAGCGGCAACTCATTAAAAGGAAATAGGTGTGCATTATACGGCGATAAAACCCACGATACATTGGATACAGTACTGGAATATCGAGCATACTATTGTACTCACTCCGACTCATAAAGCGTCATCAGATGATGATCAGTCGAATCCCAGCTGATGAATCTCGTCCTGCGTCGACTCGGGGTGGAAACGTATCTATAAGTGATCAAGACTAAGACAATGAAGAAAATGTGCTGTATCGGGTACTCACCTCATCCAATGCTTTCGCAAGCCTGGTCTCGACTTGTTCACGGTACGTCTCTCCGTGCATGATGTGTACCTTTGAACAAAATGAACAGTCAACTCTGCTAATGTGACATCGGAGAGCAGCAAGGTATTCCGTGCAGAAGTTAGAAGGCCGGGGTAGCGGACGCGTAAATGACTCTTTCAAGGACTTTTGATGTTGTGAAAGTAGGCTGTACAACCACCCAGACAGGTAAGATTGGACTGAGCTGGGACAACCAACCCAGATATCTGATGGAGGGATGCGGGAATCGAGTAATGATTCCATACATGCGATAAGACTATCCCGACAGCGCTTGCGATAGCGTGCAAGATCGCGAAGCGCTAATCCGCCAAATGTCGTCAAATGTTCTCCAATGAACTCGAAGGTCATGGGGTATTCCAAAGTGAGGCGAGCCGCAGCTTCCATTTCCGTGACGAGCCCTTGGCCGCTGGCAATGGCATATGCACGGAATGCCAGGGCACCAGATGGCGTGGTGATGTTCCTGCTCTTCATCTCGGAACGGATGGTCGATTGGACGGTAGACATGTCGTATTTCTGAGAAGCGGAAAGGAGAGCTAAGGCATTGTCATACGAGTCGGGCATCACGACAGGAATCGGGTATAGCATAGTGACGAGGCTGAGTAGAACCTCTGCGCATTCGGATAACTGGACCACGGGAAGCCCGTCAACAATCTCGTCGTTCCCTAGTGGCGGCTGAGGAAGGGAGAACATGTCGCCGAAAAACGGCGAAGAAATGGATAATGTTGATTTGTGAACGCGGAAGTCGACAAGGTCGGATGACCTGAGTATGACGTCTGCACCGCGTGTATGCAAGGATTCAGGTGGCATGACTTTCGACCTGGTAGTACCTCGTTTCTGCCTTTCTCCCCCCAGTGCGAAATTTGTTTCAGCCTATAAAAGGATTAAAAATCTGCGATGAAGCAAGCTCGAGAGGCGACGCTCACATCTTCCATGCTACCCTGCATGACGCCTTTTAGGGCTGTCCAAAATGCGTCTATCGTTTTGCTGTCTATTGTCGCGCAAGACTGGCAAAATCCAGATGATCGAGGGTCTGCAGGCATGATATGACGCATCATGGTCATGTGGAATTCGGAGAGGTCGAAAAGAGCTGGGGAGCTTGCTAGTGAGTCGACGTAATCACCGAGCCAGATTGGGACGTCGCAGTTATCGAGGTTCCCACACCTAACATTTATACGCCCCGCCGTCCCAGTCGTTATGAACGTCGCGAGGTCGTCTTCGAGGAATTGTTGCACCCTCGCGTGATAGCACCAAAGCTCATAGAGGAATGGGCTGGGCATGATGCTCAACTTTGCGGTGCTCTCCAAACTCTCGATAGATAATGGAAAGTTCAGGGTGAGTTGCGCTGCTTGAAGCGCTTCTTGACGAAGGCCGTACTGCTGTGCTAGAGAGTAGGCATGAAAGGCGGTGGATTTCCGGATGAGTGGTGGGTTCTGTCGGGAAATATGATCTCGAATGTGTGCCGATGCCAAGCCCATTTCGTACTTTTGAGCCACCGATAAGAGCTCCATGATTTTTTCGATCGTTGGTGGAAGACTGGGGGTCATGGAAAGGATAACATAACTGAGTAGGCTCGAAAGGACGTCGCTGCGTTCTGAGAGACGGAATACTGGGAGTGACCCTCTTGGGGCGTCAGTGCGAATGGTGTTACTGGACTCAAACTCGAAATGTTTCGAGATCTCGGGAATAGAATCTTGTATTAGCGCGGCAAGGACAGGGGAGCTGTCGATGATGTATATCCTTGGCACTCTGAATTCACAGGAGTTGGAGGAGCGAAGAATAATGTCTGCATGAGGGTGATTCAAGACACATTCTTCTGCTGCAGATCCATGATCCTCGGTGGTTACAGCGAGGGGCATCCTCAAAGTCAAGGTCGAAAGTCTGAATCGGAGTCAGTGGCATGAACTTGAAATGCGGTCTAATAACCGTGACGGAACAAGGTCATTGGCTTAGTCATCGGCGCCTCGATACGGCGGTTGCCGAGAACCCAACATGCAGCCGCAGTGCAGCCGCGCAAAGCGGGCTGTGCCTCGTCTCGTTGGCATACTGTACTGTTCTTATACTTAGTGAGTACTGCAGCACGGCTCTTTTTTTTTCTTCGTTCGGGGTATATTTCAAGGTTGGAAAATTTGGGAGTGATTTATAGGGCCACTTTTTCGATTCATAATAACTATTTTGCGGCTGGTTAGACCGAGGGTCCGAGGCACTGCCGCTGCATTTTCGCTATGCGATACAGAAATTAAAGGTCAACATTCCATTGCATATATTTGGTCCACCAGGCATTCTAAATTTGAAGTTGTCTATAAAATTGTATACGCCTTTTTTTACAGGTCAGACCAACTCGCCATCTTAGTACCCGCTTTACCTACCCACGACGGCCACGGTACTTCTGGTGGGATCTCTTAGGACCCTAGCTTTAGTTTGCCTTCTTAATACAAGCTTTCTGTTATCAACATACCCCCGGTATAGAAATGAACATTGTTTTGGGAAAAAATGGATTGGCAGGCGGATCGGCCCCGGAAAAGATACAAATACAAGGGCTGTGTTAAGGATACAACCTTGTCCAACCTCGAAAACTTCTACTCGCCCGTCATACCAGACTTAATTGGAGAACACGGGGACCTAAAATCCGTTCGAGTTGGCTCTTGGTGGCTCAACGAAGAAGTTCAGCTCACCTTGTCCCGCGCGATCGTCAATTTGCTCTTTACTTGTGCCCAGAACGCGTCCCCTTCCTCGACGTGAACCCTCGAGCAGAAGATGCAGCTCGTTTCTCCGATATGCTTTTGGAGCGCCGCAACATATTGCTTGCGGAAACCATGATGCTTGAGCAAGGGGCGCGTGTATGATTGCTTCAGTTCTTTGATCGTCCGCAAAATGAGTTCGCGTAGCCACATAGCAAGGTAGCTCTGGTCGGGTGACTCCAATTGCGCAATTTTTGAGTGGAGACAATACGTCCAGATCTTCGATGGGCCATCTCGATAATCCAGGAATGATTCGAGGCACTGGACAAGGCTGTCCCGACAACGCTTGCGGAAGCTGGAAAGATCGCGGAGTGCCCAGCCGTTGAACAAGCGTAATTCGTCCCCGATAGACTCGAACGTCATGGGGTGGTCTAGCGAGAGACGGGCGGCATTTTCCATCTCTGGAGTCAGCCCTTTACTACTCGCGATCGCGAACGTATGGAAAACTGCAGCTCCCGTGATGAGGGGGTATGACTTGCGACCGACCTCAGCGCGGATGGAAGATTGAACGGCGGCCATGTCGTACTTCTGAGAAGCGATAAGGAGATCTAGAACTTTGTTGTACGAGTTAGGCAAAACGGAAGGGATTGGGTACAGCATGGTGATAAGACTATGCAAAACCTCTTTGTCCTCGGGCAAGCATATCACGTGAGCACCATCGATCGTCTCGTCTTCGTCTGGTTGGGGAAGTAGAAAGAGATCACCGAAGAATGGTGATGCTGTGGTAAGGAATAATCTGTGGGCACGGAAGTTGGCACCATCGGACGATCGGAGAATCACATCCGTGTTACGCATGTTGAAATCTTCTGGTGGAGGTGAGGCCGTCTTCGTTGGCGTTGGCTCAATGTGACCTTTAGTCTGCGGTTCTTCTTCCACAAGCGATAGATTTGCTTCAGCCTGTAGAAAAAGGTCAAATTGGTGCGTCACGATGGTTGAACCATCGTTGCTCACACTCTTAAAACTCTTACGGACGACAGCCGTCAAAGCAGCCCAGAACAGCTGTATAGTCTCGATAGGAATGGATGCACAATGTGAACAGCCGGATGAGAAGCTTCCTGCTGCAGAATGACGCATTAGGGTCATGTGAAACCTGGTTAGATCGAAGGCAGCCGGAGATTTCGCCATCGACTCAAAGTAGTCATCTAGCCAACCAGGATAGCCAAAAGAGCTGATTTTGTTGCAGTGCAGACCCTTCAGCGTGCCGCGTGCACCAGACCTTCGAAATTCAATAAGATCCAACATCAAGCTACCTCGAACTCTCTGATGATACTTCCAAAGTTCGTGAAGAAAAGAGCCCGGCATGATATCGAGCTTGTCATCTAAATCTTCAATGGTCATTGTACTGTTTAGACTCATCCGCGCCGCTTGGAGCGCTTCGTCTCGAAGTCCGTATTTCTGGGCTAGGGAATAGACAAAGAGGGCATTCTCTGGACGGATGAATGGAGGATCCTGTCGGGAAATCCGATCACGGATGTGTGTGACCACAGAATCCATTTCATATTTCTGGGCCACTGAGAGCAATTCCATTGTCTGTTCGGCAGTAGGAGGAAGTGCTGGTGACACGGGGAAAATGAAAGTGAGTAGGCTCGAAAGGACAGAGCTTTTTTCGTTGAGGTGGACGATAGGAGCCGCATCATGAGAGTTAGATGAAGTTCGTATCAGCTTTGTGAGGACGGGAGAACTGTTCAAAATGTAAAGCTTGGGCACTCGGAACTCATGGTACTTGGAAGATAAAAGAATGAGGTCAGCGCCCGGGTAGTAGTCGAAGAGTTTGTCGTTGGCACTGGAAGGCCCATCCAGGGTTGGGACCGATGCCAGTGTCTCGCAGGGTGAAGTCGTCGACATGTTGCGTGCAGTACTGGTCTTGGTCAACGTAAAGCTATCTTTGCCTTGGAGCAAGATGCGGAGTTGCAAACACTGGATGCAATGACATAATCAGTACCCTCACGTCATCGTTCCCATTACGGTACTGTAAACGACTTGTTAAACGCAAAGTGAGCGAAATCTTGAGCGCCAAACAGAGATGAGATCTCGAAGTGAGCGAGTCAATGGACCACGCATCAGTTCACGGCTCCTTGAGCTGAGACCCGGGATGATGCTTAGGACTTTGGAACCATGCATCCATTACGGAGGTTTCCGCACGGTGGAGGCTGCATGCACATACGCTGAACATCATGCCACTCCGAACCTGCCCCGTGACTCCGACATCCGACAAACTTTCGCGCTCGACATATCAACATTCCGTATAATTACATTGATAGTACATGGAAGCGGGAGAGTATGGATAGAAACCAATGCGGAAGCATTCATGACGGTGCTGGCCTGGCTGAAGATCGAATGTTTATACGCAGTCTTGGCTTGTTCCTTTGTCCCCCAGCCGCCGGGGAGTGTTGGAGGACGACGATCGGGAATATGGAAGCATGGACCGAAATTGTGATATTACAGATAGGAAAAGAATACAACCAACTTCACACCGAAGAGGGCGAGGGCGAAACTAGCTGTAACGAGGACCGGGTATACTTCGAAAACGGAAGCGTAGAATGTATGCGCTTTAAGCGAACTTGTCCGGTGAGTAGCCACATCTTGAGACGATATAGACGACTTACTTAGTATACGCCAGATCGTCGTCTTTATTGGGAACGCTTGCGATAACGAATCAGGTCGCAAAGTGCTCCACCTTTGAACGACCGCAATCCTTCTCCGAGTGATTCAAATGTCATTGGCTGGCCCAAGGTCAGCTGAGCCGCATTCTCCATTTCTGGAATGAGTCCCATGCTATTCGCCATGGCATATGCACTGAAGGCTTCACTCTTTTCTGGAGCCGGAAATGTTCCATGTTTGATTGCGGTACGGATGTTGGATTGGACAGATTCCATGTCGTATTTCTGGCAGGCAGCCAGTAACGCGAACACCTTCTCATAGGAGCTGGGAATAACGGGGGGAATGGGGTAAAGTAACGAGATGAGGCTGTTCAGCAGGCCAGCGTCCTCAGATAATGCGACGACAGGAAGTCCGTCAACAAGTTCGTCGTCATGTGGTTGGGGAAGAGAGAGTAGGTCTTTGAAAAATGGTGAGGACATGGAGAGCACCGACTTGTGGACACGGAAGATGGCCTTGTCGGACGAGCGAAGTATAATACTTGCATCGGGCGTGTCCAAACACAATGGTACAGCTGGGGGATCCGAAGTTGGCTCTTCCTTCAAGTTCACTAGAGCCAGAGTCGAATTTGCCTGTGGTTTTTTCATGTTCGTTATCACGACAAAGCCCAGTCGCGCCAATTTTACATACCTTTTCTATCGTTGTATGAACAACAAACGTCAAAGCCTCCCAGAAACTGTGTATGACCTCACTGGCAATGTTCGCACATGAACATATTGTAGAAGAAGACTGGAAGTGGCGTGTCATTGCACTATTGAAATCGATGGGATCGAAGAGATGAGGAGCTTCCGCTATGGAATTGACGTAATCATTAAGCCACTGCGGAAAAGACGGAGTGTAGTTATAAGAGCTAGAGTAGCTGCCACAGTAGTTGCAATAGCTAGAGGAGTTGTAAGAGCGGCCACAGTTGTTGCAAGAGTTAGGATTTCTGCTAGGGGTGCAAAGTAGACTTTTCACGTTATTCGGTAAACCAACGGTTCGAAACTGGAGAAGAGCTGCTCGGAGATCGGTACGAACTCGCTCGTGATGCTTCCTAAGTTCATGAAGGTATGCACCTGTCATACCAGTGGAGTAGAGCCTGTCTCCCAAGTCCTCGATGACCATCGGCAGGCGAAAACTAGCTCGCGCAGCTTGGATCACCTCTCGATAGAGTCCATGCTGTTGTGAGAGACAATAAATGTCGAATGTTGTTAGTGGGCGAATGAATGGCGGATCCCTTTGAGCGATTGCGCCTCGGATATGATTTAAAACTGAGTCCATTTGATACTTCTGAGCCACTGCCAGGAGCTCTATGATACTCTCGGTGGTGGGAGGAAGGACGGGAGTGGCGGGGGCAATGAAAGTGAGGAGGCTGTAAAGAGTCGCCTTGCTTTCTGGTAGTTTGAGCACCGGAAGTGATTCTTGCTCTTTGCCGACGTTAGGGGCGTCAGAAGTGTTTGAAATACTTTGTATGAGGTTTCGGAGCACAGGGGAACAAACTTCGATGTGAAGTTTAAGTAGCTGGAAATTATAGGAGTCGCGTGAACGAAGAATGATATCCGAGCCAGGGTAGTCGAAGTGTAACTTGAAGGTCTTGTCAGAGGTAACCTCATTCGGTGCCGGAGAGACAGCAGAGTCTCCAATGGCATCATAAATTGACGTTGGCGGGACCGGAGGACCGAAGCCAAGATGCGGGGTCAGTGTAGACATGGTTTTAGACACGGAGTCCGAGTCGAGCGGCGCACATATGATGCCAATTTACCCGTAGCTTTTAAAAGAGCCAGCACGGCGCAGGTGTTTCGCGAGCCATGTTCAAGGTACTCGTGCGCAGCAGGTGCATAAGGTTTCCTAAGGAATCTATCCAAATTTACGTCTCATCGATGGAACGTGGGATCGAGGAAGGCGCTGTTGAGCGCTCAATGTGGCGTACGTGCGCAGTACGTTATAACGGCATTACTGTAACTCAATCATTAACTATAATAGTAACGTTCCCATTCACCGGCAGCAGTCAGCATTTGTCAAAGTACCCCAAAACATGTACAGTACTTCCTGTCAGGCTGCTCGTAGTCTTGTTCCAACTGTTGGCGAAGTCAGAAAAAACTTACCTGGAGCAATGTGCTAAGTAGGATAAATAGGTAAGTTAGGCACCTCAGTTTAGGTCCGAGTCAGCAAGTTCCTGCGGACGCCTTGCCCTTTCCATGATGCACACCCTTAGACCTAGTACACTGGCAGAGATTTTCATAACAGCGAAGGCGCGAAAGATGTGATCTTGCTAGGAACTTTCACCAAATGTGCTGCGGCATTGAATCAGGTGACAGTGAAAACGGTAAAGATGACAAACAACCCTTTACAACACTTTCCGAGCCTTCACTTATCGAATCAACAAGTTCTCACCTGACTTACCCAGGCCGTGAGCGATTTCGGGAAGCTGCACTACTAGTACCTAACCCTATGTCTGCCCCATTGTGTGTGAAGCTGCTAGCTGTAGTACCGTACCTGTCACCAGGCCTCTCAAGGTGGCACGCACTCCCACATCCGACAAACTTTTCAAGTTTGCACTCTCGAAGCACAGCGCATTTCACTCTCGACATTCCGTGGGATTTTATTGAAAGTACGGTGGAAGTGGGAGAGTATGGAAGCCGAAGCATTCATGACGCACTAGTATGGCTGAAGATCGTATGTTTACTCGCGATCTTGGCTTGTTCCTTTGCCCAAGCACCAGCCACCAGGAAATTTTAGAGCCACAACCGGGAATATGGAGGCATGGACTAAACTTGTGACGTTACATATAGGGAAAGAATACAACCAAATTTATACCAAAGGGGGCGATTCTAACGGTAAAGTAGACACAGGCATACTTCAAAAATGGTAGCGTAGACTGTATGCGCTTTAGGAGAACTTGTCTGGTGAGCAGCCACATCTTGATACGATATAGACGACTTACTTAGTATACGCCAGATCGTCGTCTTTATGTGGAACGCTTGCGATAACGAATCAGGTCGCAAAGTGCTCCGCCTTTGAACGACCGCAATCCTTCTCCGAGTGATTCAAATGTCATTGGCTGACCCAAGGTCAGCTGAGCCGCATTATCCATTTCTGGAATGAGTCCCAGGCTGCTCGCCATCGCATATGCACTGAAGGCTTCACTCTCTTCTGGTGTCGGAAATGTTCCATGTTTGATTGCGGTACGGATGTTGGATTGGACCGATTCCATATCGTATTTCTGGCAGGCAGCCAGTAACGCGAACACCTTCTCATAAGAGCTGGGTATCACTGGGGAAATGGGGTAAAGTAACGAGATGAGGCAGTTCAGCAGGCCAGCGTCCTCAGACAACGTGACGACAGGAAGTCCGTCAACAAGCTCGTCGTCGGGTGGCTGAGGAAGAGAGAGCAGATCTTTGAAAAATGGCGATGAGAGGGCGAGCACCGACTTGTGGACACGGAAGTTGGCCTTGTCGGACGAGCGAAGTATAATACTTGCCTCTGGCAGGTCCAAACACAATGGCACAGAAGGCGGATCCGAGGTTGGCTCTTCCTTCACTAGAGCCAGAGTCGAATTTGTCTGTAGTTGTTCTTGTTAGTCATCACGACAACGCCGTGATTCGCGCCAATTTTACATACCTTTTCTATTGTTGTATGAACAACAGCCGTCAAAGCCTCCCAGAAACTGTGTATGACATCACTGGGTATGTTCGCACATGAACATATTATAGAGGAAGACTGGAGGTGGCGTGTCAATGCACCATTGAAGTCGATGGGATCGAAGAGATGAGGAGCTTCCGCTATGGAGTTGACATAATCATTAAGCCATTGCGGAAAACAGGGAGTGTGGTTGGAAGAGGAACGGTGGCCACAGTAGTTGCAATAGCCAGAGGAGTCGCAAGCGCGGCTACAGTTGTTGCAGGTGGCAGGATTTCTACTAGGAGTGCAAAGTAGATTTTCCACGCTATGTGGTAAACCAAAGCTTCGAAACTGGAGAAGAGCTGATCGGAGATCGGTCCGAACTCGCTCGTGATGCTTCCGAAGTTCATGAAGGTATGCGCCTGTCATACCAGTGGAGTTGAGCCTGTCTCCCAATTCCTCGATGACCATCGGCAGGCGAAAACTAACTCGCGCAGCTTGAACCACCTCTCGATAGAGTCCATGCTGTTGTGCGAGGCAATAAATGTGAAATGCTGTATCTGGGCGGATGAACGGTGGATCCTTTTGAGTGATGGCAGCTCGGATATGACTTAGAACCGAGTCCATTTGATACTTCTGAGCCACAGCTAGGAGCTCCATGATACCCTCGGCGGTGGGAGGAAGGACGGGAGTGACGGGGAAAATGAAAGTGAGGAGGCTATAAAGAGTCGCCTTGCTTTCTGGTAGTTTGACCACCGGGAGCGGTTCTTGTTCTTCACTGTCGATGGGAGCATCAGAAGTGTTTGAAACGCTCTGTATGAGGTCTCGGAGTATCGGGGAACAAAGTTCGATGTAAAGTTTGAGTAGCCGGAAATTATAGGAGTCGTGCGAGCGAAGAATGATATCTGAGCCAGGGTAGTCGAAGTGTAAGGTCTCGTCGGAGATAACCTCATTCGGTGCCGGAGGGACAGCAGGGTCTCTAAAGGCCTCATAAATTGATGTTGGGGAGACTGTAGGACCGAAGCCAAAATGCGGGGCCAGTGTAGGGATTCCAGTGAGAGCCGTAGACATGGTGTTAGACACAAAGTGGGGCGGCGCACGTATGATGCCAATTTACCCGTAGCTCTTAAAAGAGCCAGCGTAGCACAGCTGTGTCGCGAGCCATGTTCGAGGCACTCGTATGCAGCAGGTGCATAAGGTTTTATAGAGGATCCTTCCAATTTTACCTCTCATGGATGGAACTTGGGATTGAGGGAGGCGTTGTCGAGCGCTCGATGTGACGTGTATGCGCAGTAGGTAACTGTAGGTTCATCATAACGACATTACCGGATTGCCTATTATAGTAAACTACCATCATTCGCCGCATTCGGGCCTAGACAGGTGAGTCCTTCCACTCACTGCGCAATGGTGTTCGTTTGCATTGGACGCAGAAAATTTTCTAGATAATATTAAGATAAAGTGCACGCATGCAGTGCATGCCAGTGCGTGGAATATTCTATTGTGGCTGGTAGCAGTCAGCATTTGTAAAACTACCCAAAAGATTTGGACCGCTTGCCACTGCTTGTGCCCTGGCAGGAAGGGGATGGCGGCATCAGAAAACATACCTGGAGCAAGGCCTGTACTACTAAGATAGGATATCAGATAGGCACCGCTGTTCGGTCCCTGCAGCCTTCAAATTCCTGCGGACGCCTTCCCATTTCCATGATACACGCACAACCTTAGATTTACTCTGGCAGGGCTTCTCATAATAGTCTCCGTAGGGTGCGAAGGATGTGAAATTTCTTGGAATCAATACTGTACCAAATATGCTGCGGCATTGAATCAGGTGTGCGTAGTGATGGGAAAGTTCAGTTCAGTTCAGTTCAGAGCCCATATTGCCTGAACCCTGAACTGAACCAATGGTTCAGTTCAGCCTAATTCCCTGAACCTGAACTGAACCTTGGTTCAGGTTCAAAAGGGTCCAGTTCAGGTTCGAACCAAATTGAACCCAAACCTGTGTGCCTGATTACATAATCATAAATTTGAGCATAGTTTGGAGGCAAAGTACCACAAAAAACTTGCTTTTGCAGAGAAACTAATTGATTACACTGTCTCTTGCTAGTACAAGTGGTAACTAATCATTAGATAAAACATACAAGTGGTTCAAAATGGATATGAAGCAAGAAACTTGAATCTGCACCCACCAATGTGCAATGGATGGTGGTGGCTATTGGACCCCATTCAGTTGACAGGTTGGGGTAAGGGTTTTTGGGGGGTAGCATAAGGGTAGGAGGTGTTTTACCCTGGGGTTACCCCTGTCAATCACTAGTCCAGTCTGGTCTTTTGGGCTAATGGTTGTGCAAATGGACCAGATCCAGTTGCACTAAATGTAAAATTCACAAAGACTGGGCCAGAACCACAATGGACTGGTCCACATCAGTCCAGTTCATGAAAAGATCAGTCTTGGACTGTTGGCCAGTCTTTTCTGAGACTGGTTCACATCTAGTCTTAACTGGTTTTCTTTGTGGTTGCAACCAGTCTTAGTACTAGTGGGTTAGTTCATTGCTAGTCATTTACAGAACTTCACCCTCACAGGCCTCACCCTCACCCTCACCCTCACCCTCACCCTCACCCTCACCCTCACCCTCACCCTCACCCTCACCCTCACCCTCACCCTCACCCTCACCCTCACCCTCACCCTCACCCTCACCCTCACCCTCACCCTCACCCTCACCCTCACCCTCACCCTCACCCTCACCCTCACCCTCACCCTCACCCTCACCCTCACCCTTTCCCCCTTCACCCCTTGGTCCCTTGTTCTCACACCCTTGCCCAGCTTGTTGACCCTCACTGGTCTCATCCTTTCCACCCTTGCCTTACCCAGTCTCATTCTCACCCACTCCTGACCTCATCACCTGCACCCACATGGCAGGAAAGATAAACACTTTAAGGTTTCTGAGAGTTGTAATATTGAAGTACCTACAAGTAAACCAATGTGAAGGAGAAGAACTGACTGAATATGGGAGGGAGGGCAAGGGTGAGGGTGAGAAAAGGAAGGTTGTCACACAAGAAATGGCCCACCACCACTTGAGATTGAACAGTTCAGGGTTCAGTTCAGGTTCAGACCATTCAGGAATTGCCTGAACCCTGAACTGAACCATCAGTCCAGTTCAGGTCAACACCTGAACCTGAACCTAAATTAGAGTTCAGTTCAGTTCAGTTCAGGTTCGGACCACAGTTCAGAACCGAACTTTCCCATCACTAGGTGTGCGCAAAATATGGTGACGTTGAAGATGACATGATGACAAACAACCCTTTACAACACTTTCCACACTGTCACATATCAAATTAGCACGTCCTCACTTGACCCGCCCAGCCCCTTGAGTAATTTTGGAAAGCTGCACTACTGGTACCTAACCCTACGTCTGCTCGATCGAGTGTGAAGCTGGGAGCCGTAGCACCGTACCTTTCACCAGGCCTCTCGCGTAACCTGCTTCCTGCGGCGCTTGCAGCCTTGCTTGCAGCTTCATGTCCGCATGGATCACTTCACGCCTTCGACGACCCACCTTAGTCTATTAGACATCACATCTGCAATCCGTTTATCTCTTCCAGAACTCTCGGATATCTACAAGAACTTGGTCACCTCCCAAAAACCTCGCTGTTGCACCTCCACTTACTTCGGTACCTCTGCTTCACATTCTCTACAACCCTCTGCCCACACGCTCAGATCCTCATAAACCCGCTTCTCAAGTTAAATGAATTCACGTGGCAAGTCTGTCTTCGTCCAAGCTCCGAATCACCTCGAAGCACTTCTTAGTTTCACACTGCAGGACAATATTCTCAGCGCCGCATGACCGCGTGACCCGTACTATGAGGCATTGGCATTTCCAGATTTTCCAGATGTGGTTGATTCCCCTGCGTCAAGTTGAAAGGGTTCCTGCACATGACTCGGATGTGAAACCCACAATCCCATGAAAGAGGGAGGATACATACCTCGTGTCGTGCCATCAATACTCTAACGTACATTTGGTCGCGGAAAACCTCTCCGTTGGTGATATGCGCTGCTACGCAGGATGGGCAGTGGGTCTCAGATATACGGGTGAGGAGGGTTGTCACAAATTCCTCATGAAGGGGTGAATGTCTAGGTAACAGATTGGTATACGTCTTTCAGTCTTTCGATATGCTGTAAAATTAAATCACGTAACCACCCAGCTACGACCGCTCCGTCACTGTCGGGGGTAGAGGGAGTGCTAATGGAGTCAAACCAGATCGCTGATAGGATGCCGCTTCCATCAAAGAAGTTCTTGAATAATGAGAGGAGTTTGTCGCAGCAACACTTGCAAAAACGGACGAGGTCGTGGAGTGCGAAGCGCGGAGCAGTCAAAGACCTGTAAGATATCTCCGATAGCTTAAAAAGTCATGGGGTGATCTAGAGTGAGGCGAGCAGCAGTCTCCCTCCCCGGGATGAGCTGTTCGCTGCTTCCAATTGCATATGCACGAAAGGAAGCCTCTGTGATTGGTAGTTGCCGACCTATTTCGGAACGATGGGGCAGTCGAATTATCATATTTTTGCGACATAGAAAGTAGAGCCGAGATTTTCTCGTACTAGGACTTGGGCATCGCCGATGGGATAAGGTAGAGCAGAGTGAGAAAGCTGAAGCAGTTCCGAGTCTTCAGATACATGTAGAACTGGAAGACTGGCAATGACTTTGCCATCAAGTGGTTGAGGGAGTGAACATATGGTTAAAAAATGGAGATGATATAGTAAAAGTGGACTTGTGGACACGGAAGGGAGATGATCGAAGGATGACATGATGTCATCCGCTCGTTGCATGTTACGACACTCTTACAAACCTCAAATCTTTTGCCTTTTAGATCTGGTATCTTCTCCCCCTCGAATTCACTTAGGACCCTCCAGTCCTTACGCCATGTCTCAGCTTCTGCCTGCCCACTCTGCGTCGTGTCAGCCTCCGAGTCCTCGCCGCTTTCGCCCTCTCCCTTCTCCCCGCTGTCCAGCTTGTCGTCCCACCAGCCTGACAAGCTGCTCGAATGAGACGTCGTATATCTGCATGACACAGCGACGATCTTACTGCGAGTGAGTATATGGTGGCCACGCGCAATGGTGTCGTCACGACGACAGCCAAGAAAGCCGCGGAGTTCTGGGAGCGCACGCAGTGTCGTCGAGGTCGTGTTGTTGCCCCCTTATCGAGGACCCAAGAGGTGTGTCTGTCAGACGCCCCTTCTGAGCGCATACATACTCTGTGTAACAGGGTCAGCCCCTCTCATGACGTGGGAGCACACGGGATTGAAAGGATGAGGAGCGGCGGGAGGCCGCGGCGTCCGCACGCCAAAGACTCCCTGCTTCCTTCCCTCCGTTTCCCCCCTTCCTCCTGCCCTCGGGCCCAGAATAACAAGAACTGGGGACCCCAACTTTCTCGACTTCATTTCCGTCACTTCCGGCGCGCTATCGCCCCACCGCGGCGCACAGCGCGATAGATCAAGAAACGGATGAGACAGTATCTTTGTACCGCCGCTCGCCCCGCGCAAACCAGAATATGCCCGGTAGAGCAACAGCTTCGCACGCGAGCGACGGGCTACAGGAAGTACTCCCGCCATCTTTCACACCGACGACCGCTCCACCCAGGAAGCGATGGCACGTTTCCCAAGGTGGCAATGCTTCAGAAGAACGCGAGAAAGGCGACACTGATGACGAAGTAGGGATGGTCGTCGCGTACTGAAGAAAGCCTAACTTATATCCCAGCCTAGACCTAAGCCCCGCCGTGCCAGCCAGTAGACCGCTCATCAACCCCACCGCTCGTGCCCACGTCCACTCCCTCGCTGCAGCCGGACCCAGACGTCAATTCGTTCATTGACCTCCGCTAACGATCCTTCTGGCGCCTGCCCTCTAGGGCGCCATGAAACCGCCGTGCGCACGGAGCCACCTGCAGCCGTCGCCCAGTCCTCCAGACGACGGCAAAACGGAACACACCTCGACGTCTCCATTGACCTCGGGGGTGAGCACAGCGGGTGGAGACACGGCTGCACCACTGTGGACGACGACGACGTGCCCTTGCCCACCCCACACTTGCTGCTACGCTCCTCGGGCACTAATGACCACCAGAACGGGTCCATGCTTGGTTTTGTGATACCCGGGCAGGACGATGCCGGCGCTAATTCTGGCGCGAGCTTGGCTCACGCTCACATAAGCCGGGCAAGGCTTGGACTTTGATCTTTCCTCTCTGAGTGCCGACACGTTCTCAGTGTAGGGTTCGAACTTCGGAGGAAGAGCTTACGCAAAGACCGAGCTGAAGCTGAGCATCGGTCAGGCATGAGTACGATATCGGGGGCGATGACGAAGGCGACGAGGACAGTCCGCGCGCGCATGTAATATCCACGCCTGTTTTAGTAGACTTTCGTCCCAAGAATCGCCGCGACGGCCACGAAGGTTCTGTAACCACTGCGGGAGCACGACGCGCTAGCCCAAGACGCACGGTATACTCATTGGCGTGTCGACGCGCGAGTGGTGCCGCAAGTATATTTTCTTTGTCTGCACCTAGAATTGGTACACCCTCCATCCCTTCCCTTCGTGCAACTACAGACTCGATTCTAAAGTCGGGGCCCGGAGCATACGTACCCAGACTTGACATTCAACCTCTTCGCAGAGGCGTTGCGCGTCCGTTTTTTAGCAGCTATTATAGCCGCTCGCTTTCTTTGTGCGCGAGAGGAGGTGTGTCTTTGAACCTGGCTGCATCAGGGAAACTACAAGGTGTTTGGCTTCGGGGTTTGGTGATTCACACACTTTGGCTTTGGGATTTGGGAGCTTTGTCTTATTTTAAACAGCTTTTTCACCTTTTCGGACTTTGACTTAGGAGGTCAATGTCTTTCACCTTCAGTAAGGACTTTTGGGGCTTTGATGTCGTTAGAGGTAATCCCAACTCGGAGTCGAGCGGCATCATGATTAGACTGATGAAAGCCTGGACTGTATTTACATTTTGAGTTTGAAAGGCATAATCTGGGGACCACAGTGGGTTGATAGTGGTTTTGGTGGTTCAGACTGGCAGTTTCATGGTATGGCGCAAGTAGATATATATTAACATGGAACGCCGTCGTACTACTAGTACATAGAACTGACTTGTCTATGTTAGCAGCTACTGCAATCAACCTGCCGTCGATGTGCAGTATGGGAGGACAGCCGGCAGTACTCAACGTTGAAGCACTTGAAAATGAGCACATATGTGAGCAAGCCGAGGGTGGACGGGATAAATTTGAAGTACCTGGAGGACATGATTCTCCCCGGGTCTGAGTTCGGGGGTGACTACTCTGAACGGCTCTGCATACCATCGGAAGAAGAATCCAAGGCTCCGCACCCCCAAAGGGAACAGAGGAACCGAACCAGGCGTCAGAGGGTGCAGAGGCATCATACTGGGCAGTGGAGGGAACAGAGGTATCACGCCTAGAGGAGGGAAATCAGGCAGGTTGGGTGATTCCATGGGATATTGTGTCCGATACTGACCTTGAAGCGTCCCAAAGTATCGCTTTCAAATGAGAATGTCTTCGCATGACGCGGGCATCGTGCATCGGCAGGACGCAGAAGCTTCGCACTTCACGCAGAGGATGCGCAACCTAACGCAGGGCGCTTCGTCAAGGCATTGCAGAACAAAAAATTGGGAGCTATCTGTCGTACCTGCAACTCGCACTCGATTTCCTTCTCGAGCATCTCGTGCTCCTTCTCGATGTAGTCTCATGTGAAGCGCACAAGCGAGCTGGCTTCGGCTTTGCTTGTGCGACGTAGGACCGGGCTGATGTCAGATGAGTCGTCCGATTTCTTCCAAAGGCATTGGTCTTGCAATTGTGCTTCCGAGTCTTCTGTGGAGGGTAATAGCAGAAGGAGGGTATGGTGGAGTCAGGGATGGGACTTACAGTCCAAGCATCGTGAACTGCAAGCTCGTCTTTCTCCCGCCGTGGGCCCTCTTGCGTGACTTTTACGTCTGCATCCTTATAAAAGTCAAAAAGCGTGACCGGGTACATCTGCATAGCAAGCGAATTAGATCCCTTCCGAAAACGTGATATGCGCACGCACGTACCTTGGTAACAATCAAGTCAAGGCATGGTATCATCCCGCCATCAGGACACGCCGTTAAGAGTAGCTATAGCAGGGTATGACTGTAAACTGAGCTTGGTAAGCCAAGGTGCAAGATAAGTCCCATTGCCAGCAATTGTGAGCTCGAGTTTGGTGTTGTATGCTTTCAGAACTTTGCAAGGTTCCACATGATGTCCTATCTGTGATGTGGGTAGGGAATCTGGCATAGGAGGCCTACGAGTATGTGAGTACACGGTTACAAGTAGGATTGAAGACAAAGTATCATACGCAGGAAACGAGTCAGGGAGTGGCAGGAATGGTGGAAGTGCGGTGGACAGCCCTACGCCTTCTAGTGGACTCGGAGACTGTGGGAATAGAGCCAGCGACGAATTGTCAGTATGAATCTGCGTGGTCAGCGAGAACCAAATGAGAGCCCAACCACTGGCAATATATATATATAAATAGGGCATGCACGCTTGAGCGAAAGTGCTTGCAGCTGCATTACCCCATATGCTAAGTCGTTTGAAGCATTGAAGCACTCCAAACATGATGACGCTAGTAGTATTAGTTTACACAGATAACGACACAGATGGCGAACATGCGTGTACCCGGTACAGCCAACCCCTAAGCCTGTGAACCTGTATGAGGAGGACCCCGTCGCTATCAATTAACGCTGACGCTGCAGCGACATCAACTTCGTGAGGCGAGAACTTGATCCTAAATTCATACGAGTCTGGGATTTCAATGTCATTAGTTTGTCAGAACCCCAGTCGCAAAACTCCTCACCAGCATGAACAACCAATTGATCGAGTTTCCTGAAAGCAGAAATGATAGCAGTGGGGAGGGCATGTTGTGAATCGGCTGGAATCTTGACCCCGATTTCGTGTGTTTGTGTGTTTGATGTGACATCAACTCCGATCTCGAGCAATGGTCCTAGCGGTGGGTCCGTGGATAAATTGACGAAAAAGGAATGTGCAGAGGTGTGGTTGCGCATTGAGATGCGCACGAAAGGATGGGAAGGACTGGAAAGGGCTCATTAGTTATCCTCCAGCCTATGAGGTAGAGGCAGAGGGCGGTAGGACGTACTTTCCAGTGTGCGACTCTGCAGCAAAGTCTCGATGTGATGACTCGGATGGTGGAGGTGACGGCGTTAGTGGAAATAACCACTGGCAGTTGGTTGCCATTTAACTGTGTGGGGCATGCGACGAGCTCCTACAGGTGAGCAAGTACAACGTGAACGCCGTTCGGGTTGTCAATGATCCACAGTTTCGATGCCCGATTGCCGACAACTCCGAATCATTGCTGCGGCAGTGAGAGTGTTAAGGGCAAGCACGTAGCATAGCGGTTAATTTGATTGTTGATTGATCTGTACAGTTTTGAATTGCCGCTCATATGCATAGGTCCCCTTATGACAACAAATTCCTTCTGAGTCTCCTCCACAGTCACTCAATGGGTCGCTGCCTGTATAGCTTTTCGCCTTCGCGTGGTCAATACTCGCCTTTGGTCTCAGGCAACGTGACCTCTGTTTGCAGCGCCGCTCCATCTCCATTTGCTGAACCGCCTGCAAATCTACATTCTGGTTTCCTGGCAACACGTGGAGGAGATCCGCCAGCAACCGCTTTTGGTGTGGATGTCATCACCTGCCAGTGGGCAGATTGCTGTGCCGCTTTTGATGACTTCAGCATGTTCATATCCCACATACAAGAAGGTGTGTCATGCTTGCTCATGCTTGGCTCCCTGACCCCGCTGAAGTGTCTTAACTCTACTCTACCTCCACAGATCACACAGGCGTGCACAAATCCAACTACACCTGTGAATGGGTCACGTGCACTGATCGTGGCATTCCTCAGACTTCTCGCTTCGCACTTATCTCTCATCTTCGATCGCACACTAGCAAAAAGACGTTGGCTTGTGAGCTACCTGGTAAGTGTCCTCCCATCTCCTTCATGCTGTCATTTCTAAACACAGAGAACACAGAGTGTGACCAGTCCTTTACGAGCACCAATGGCCTAGCTAATTGCATGTGCCTCCAACACGATTTCAAAGCTGGAGCACCTGGTCCCAGCAGTGGTCATGGAAAGCAGAAGCATGACTGCCAAGTACCCTCTTACCCAACGGCTACAGACCCAGCTGGCTTCAGCTCTCTCAAAGTCAGGCCAAGTACGCCGTGCGAGCTGCACAGTCAAGTTCCTGCCGAGCCAGGCAGCACCAGTACAGTGACCGACAGCTCTTCCGGTGCTGTTACATGCAGCAGTGGTAAGAATGGCAAGGTAGCCAGGGATGCCTACAGCGAGCAGCCCCACTTGCCCGACTTCTCAAATCTTGCGTGGATCTGGATCTGGTAGGCGGGACTGGACCCGAACAATGTCAGCCCTCTCTTGAGTGGCATCCCAGATGTGAGTGGCATCACGAATAGACGACGTTATGTATTTTTATTATGTTTAGAAAGTAATTTCGTGTGCGTGATGGTCTGCATACTTATTTACATAGAATAAACGGAATGCATAAAGGGTGTCATGGTGTGTGAAAGTCTTTGGAAGTATCTGGGAACCTGCTGGTACACCAATAAGATGAGCTGAGCGGAGAATAGTATCAATGTGTATCACAGAACACATGCGTCGACCCATCACATCAAAGTCAGGCTCCACCCTCCAAAGGCCAGTCTCTTCACATGGAGAGTCACCATAGGTAGAAAACCACTGCACCAATGCACAACGGTATATAGTATCTTGAAAGCTGAATGAAAAAAAAAGATTTATGCGTGCAACAAGAAGCCCCTGAAAGCCTTCCACTTTGGCATCCCTCTCAATATAGACACAGTCATACTGACCTGGGCCTTTCTTCCATGATGGAGTTGCACAGATGAGTTCACGGTGCATTCCACCAATCCCTGATAGGTCACTTGGAGCATAGTATGTTGAGGTGGCTGAATGAAAAACCTTGATGCGAAGGCTGCTTGAGACCTCAGGACATATATCAAGTGGGGCATCCATGCCACACACTTCTGCATCGGGATGAAATTGATCATATAAGAAACGTCGGATATGTTCAAGGAGTTGTGGCTGATTGAGATAAGCAGCAAGTGTTTCAATAGTCTTGGGATATCCACGAGCTAAGTTAGGTCAACAGGTGCTGGTGCTTCAAAGTGATCAAAAATGAAGTCTTACTTACCAGGGTTCCGTGCAAGTTGTACATCCCCCATGGATGTAATTCCACCAGCAGCTTCAACATCTCCATCACCATGTGGATCATGAACCCCATTGAGGGGAGCATCCAGAGGATGCTCCCCAGCAATACCAGAAGTCTGTAAGGGCCCACTCAGCATCCCATGGGCTGTGAAATCAACACGCGATGCAGCAAGCTTGTCTAAGCGCTGATTTGTCAACAGCATCTGGCCAAGTGGTTCATTGTGGCTTGAGCGACAATAGGGACCTTTGACAGCTTCTTTATGCTTAGACTCTGTGATTGATGAACAGAGCCCATTTGGTGCTCCAAATTGTTGGATGAGGAACCGGTAGTGGTGAAGTGAATGTTGATGAGGCAATGCAAAGTCATCACGTACACCTGTTTCCTTGAAGATCTCTCGCTCCTGATGGAAGCGTGCCACAGCTGCATCAACTTGATCTAGTGTGTCTTCATCAAGCTGAGATCATCGGACAAGGTAACAAAACTCCATAAATGCTGCAATTGCCCGAACCATTTGAGGAGGGACATGACCCACAATTGCTGGAAGATACACCTACACCCAATTAAAATCATCATGTAAGATGGAAAAGGTGAAAACTGAACCTTCACCAAAGCCTTTGAGTCATCATGTCATGATTACAACCGCGACTATGATACGGACACGCATTTCTTTTTCTTTACTCTTTCCTCACTTGTTAAGCCCTGTCATTCCACCCCTTGGACTAACCACTACCTCCCTTTGTTCCCTTTCCCTTTCCCTGTCCCTGGATGCTGTGACGTCCCTTGTTCCCATCCTGTCTCCTCGTCCCTTAAGGCTATCCGCTGTACTATACGTGACTCATTCCTAGGACCATCGTACTAGGGTATGAGGCTATACGAGTCTCGGGCTGTGTCGTTGCTTTAGTATATAAGGACTGGGTGATGTACCCTGTAGTCCCATCTTGTCCTTCGTTTATATTCTGCGAATCACGAGTTCCCTTGATCATTCCACTCTACCTCTGTCTAAGTTGGCTGTGAAGCCTCATCGAACATCGAACCATTGAAACACTGACACCTTGTTCACACAGAACCCTTGACGCACGTCGCGTGTCATCAGGATCCCGCAGGATCTTGACATAAGGACAAGATCTTAAAACTTGTCTACCACACCTCGCACCCCCGTACCTAGTATCACTGACACACCGTGGCTTCCATCCCAGTAACCCTACTCCCCGACGACCGAATCACTCCCATCCAACGCCGTCTCGTTGACGACCTCCCCGCACACGTAAAGGGACTTGCTCAGTGGCTGACCCAACCCGGAAAAGTTCCCGGATACTACGTCACCTCCGAATCGAACAAACTCGAACCCGTCGAACTTATAAACAACGAGTGGTACCACCTTGGATACCACCAACGATCCTTCGGAACTCGGACCACTCTACTTCTCCAACGAGGAACTTGGGGGCTCGGATATTGGAAAATCACTGATTCCCAACATCCAGACTTCGTCGACCCCGCGCGCAGCGCCTCCTGTGCCGGATTCCGTTACGACCCTAGCGGTATCTCGTCTGACTCCTCAGGATCTAGTACAGCTTCCGAACATTCCGCCGTCAGCGTACAAAGTATACACGACCCAAACTCACCTGCCGTCCCAAACCCAGCCCCATCCATCAGCGTTATCACCGCCTCGTTTGGCCCCACAGCCCCACCAAACACCGCCCCCGTCCGCCCCCCAAGCCGCCCCGACATCACAATGTCAGTAAACGCTACTACAACAAGCAGAACCTCACCCACCAACGGTTTGAAAGGAATCACACCCGCCATCTTCAACGGGGATCGCTCCCGATCGGACGCATTCTGGAACGAATTCAGACGTTACCGCCTGCTAAACCGAAACAACGAATCTATCAGTATACCTTTTTATCGCGTGCTTACCGCACTCTCGTATATCAAAGGGCCCCTCGTCGAAGATTGGGTTAACGCCCAAGCCGGTACCCTCGAAGAACGGGTCGACACGACCCGCATCCCGCACGTTGCCGAGACGGATGAAGTTCTCTGGACCGAGTTCGAGTCAGACTTCAAGTCAGCCTGGAAAGATACAGCACATACCCAAAGTTCATACGACCAACTCATGAAGCTCCAGATGAAGGAGCTCGACATAGACACCTACAACGCCACATTCGAGCGACTCGCGAACGCCGCCGAGTGGGAGCCCGATGCCAAAGGAACTATCGCCAGGTATCGAGGGGGACTCCGCGAAAACGTCCACCGTCGGATTGTGAACCGAGAAAACCTCCCCACCACGATGAGGGAGTGGAAGGAAGCCGCGCGCAAAGAGGTCGGCCGGATCAAAGAGTTACAGAGCGCTGGGCTTATCGGCCCACGCCGAAACCAGCCACGTGACCAGCACGCATATCAAACCGGGAACCAACGCGCGTCCCATTCCTCGTCGAATAACCAACACGTCCCTATGGACGTCGACTCTACCAATATAACGATTCCTTTCCGTAAATTGACCGACGAGGAACGCGCTAAATACCGGGCTGAAGGCAGATGTTTCCGTTGCAGGATCCAGGGTCACATGGCTCGGAATTGCCCCAAGAACTCAAACTCAAGCAGCACGAGTCGTCCAAACTCGAACGCTCGTGAATCTACTGCTACACCACCCACTGTCGCCACCACTACCACGACCCCTGGCACAAGCGCACCACCACCCGTTCCCCCGAAACCTTCCCTCGCTCAACAAATTCGCGCCCTCGAGGAGAAAATGACAGAAGAAGAACGTGGCAACTACCTCGACGCCCGCAACATGGGCGAGGATTTTTGCTCTGCCGGGTACTGAAGGTCGCAGCCCCGGCAACAGTAGCTACCATGTACAGTAAGAAGAAAGACTCAATGACAATTCCCCTTTCTGTTTACATGTGGCACAAAAAGACCGAAACCACCGCTTTACTAGACAGTGGAGCAACACACAATTTCATTGACAAACGAGCCGTCACTTCCCTTGGACTGGGAACCCGGTCTCTCCCCCACCCCCTTCAAGTCAACAATGTCGACGGTACCATTAACAGCGAAGGAAGCATCACCCAATTTTGCAACCTCTGGATCCGACAAGGAACCAAGAATGTCAAACTAGGGTTTTATGTCGCCAATCTGGGAAGCGACCGCATCATTCTGGGTCACCCGTGGTTCAAATCCTTCAACCCCTCTATTAACTGGAGTGCCAACCAACTGGAGGGAGAGGATATCGTCATCGAAACAGCGGGATATCGTACCAAGTCTAAACCTCGCACAGCAACCATCCACTTCACCCCACCTTCTGACCAACTCGAAACCCAACGGTTGATCCCTGAACAATATCACCGTCACTGGAGGGTATTTAGCGAAGAAGCCGCGCAACGTTTCCCCCCCTCTCGTCTAGACGACCATGCCATTGAACTCAAACCGGGGGCCCCGGCTACACTTGACTGTAAAATCTACAGACAAACGGAAACAGAACTAAAAGCCCTCAAGGAATACATAGACGAAAATTTGGCCAAGGGATACATTGTCGAAACCAACTCCCCCTACGCATCCCCTGTCTTTTTCCGCGCCAAGAAGGATGGCAAACTCCGACCCATAGTCGACTACCGAGCTCTCAATGCGTGGACTGTAAGAGATGTCTACCCGCTACCCCTGATAGGAGGCATCATCGATCAACTTCAAGGGAAGAGAATCTTTACTAAGGCAGATCTGCGCTGGGGGTTCAACAACATACACATCAAAGAAGAAGACCAGTGGAAAGCTGCTTTCAAAACTCCCTACGGTCTATACAAACCTAGGGCCATGCCCTTTGGGATGAACAACGCCCCCAGCACTTTCTGCAGAGCCATGAGTAGACTTTTGAAACGCCTGCTTGACAAATACCCCACTGAGCTCTTCGTTTATATGGATGACATCCTTATCGCGACCGAAGACAACGTAGAAAGACACCGCCAAATTGTCCATGAAGTTCTAGACCTCTTAGAAGAAGAATCCTACTTCCTCCGCCCTGCCAAATGCGAATTTGAACAGCGCTCCATTACGTATTTGGGGATCATCGTAGACGGGGACCAACTCAGGCCTGACCCCAAAAAGACTAGTGCTCTCAAAGACTGGCCTCGCACCCTTCACACGATCAAAGAAGTCCGAAGCATTTTAGGGGTCCTAGGCTACCAACGCCCCTTCATCCCAAATTACGCAAACATCGCACGACCCCTAGTCGCCCTGACCAAGAAAGACCAGCCCTTTCTTTGGACGACCGAATGCTCTGAAGCGCTCGACACCCTTATCTCCATCATCTTAGACAACCCCACGCTTCACCAACCCGACCTCAGCCACCCATTCTTCTTACAGGTAGACGCCTCTGCCTTTGCAACGGGAGCTATTCTTACCCAAAAAGATGGGAGAGGAAAGCATGTGGCGGTTGGATTCCATTCACAAACTTTCAACGAAGCAGAGCGAAACTACGACATCCATGACCGTGAATTCCTTGCCGTATATCGCGGCCTCACCCACCATCGCCACCTCCTCCTCAGTTCTCCTTTCCCCGTCACGGTCTACACTGATCATAAAAACCTCGAATACTACCGACACCCACGCCACATCAATAGAAGAGTGGCACGATATATTCCCCAGTTGGCCGACTACAACTTCACCCTGGTCCATTTTCCCGGGACAGCCAACAAAGCCGACGCCTTATCTAGATGGCCTGACTATCCCCAAGGAGAAGAAGACAACGATAACGTCACAGTGCTACCCCCCCATCTATTTGCGCGCGCTGTTTCCTTCTCTTCTATCGACGACAGGACCCGCGCCTGCCAGCTACAACAGAACCCCTTGCTCATGCAATGGGCAACCACGTTCCCACTCAAAGTCATTGAAGGTCTATACTGGTACGGAGACAGACTGGTAGTCGTGGACGATCTACCCTTGAGAAGAGGGGTAATTTCACTCTATCATGACTCTCCAACGGCCGGACACCCAGGAATTTCAAATACAACATGGGCCATCGCGCGCGATTACTGGTGGCCCAACATGAAACAAACCATCACCGACTACATCAAGGGATGTCACCTGTGTCAATCACGAAAAAATAACCCCACCAAACCAAAACCACCTTTATTTCCGATCCCATCAGACAATTTCACTCTCCCATTCACCTCAGTAGCAATGGACTTCATAGTCAAATTACCAATCTCGGAAGGATACGACTCCATACTTACGATCACTGACACTTTCTCCAAAGCATGCATCTTCCTCCCCTGCAATGAAACCATAGATGCAGCAGAAACCGCACTACTATACGCTACCTACGTTCTACCACATTACGGACTACCATCACGCATTATATCAGACCGAGACCCCCGCTTCATGGCCACAATCATCCAAGAATTATGCCGTATCCTATCCATCCAACACAATGCCAGTACCGCATACCGACCCCAAACAGACGGCCAATCAGAACGTTCCAATCAGAAGCTCGAACAATACACTCGCATCTTCACAAACTTCCATCAAAATAACTGGCGCCGCCTCCTCCCCCTTGCCCAATTTGCGTTCAACGCGTGGCCAAACGCCACCACCAAGAAAGCGCCCTTCGAACTCATCATGGGGCACATCCCTCGTGTCCATCAAACGTTCAGAGTCACCACATCGCCACCCTTAAACGACCGATTGGCCCTTATCACACAGGCAAGGAAAGACGCCGCAGACGCCCTTCGCAGGTCACAAGAACTGGAACTCCCATCAAACTTTGTTCCTTATTGTGTGGGAGATCGCGTATGGCTAGAAGGAAAAAACCTAAACACCACACATCCATCAGCCAAGCTTGCGCCCAGAAGATATGGGCCCTTCCTTGTTACGTCCGCTGTCTCCAGAACATCCTTCCGTCTCAAATTACCTCCCAGCTGGAGAATCCACAACGTCTTCCATGGTACCCTCCTTACGCCTTACAAAGAAACCACCACAAATGGGAACCATTACCAGGAACCCGCTCCTGATCTAGTGGATGGACAACCGGAATGGGAAGTTGAACAAATCTTGGGAGCAAGAAAGAGACGCCAACAGCTCCAGTACCTGGTCAGGTGGAAAGGGTTCTCAGAAGCTCACGACAGTTGGGAACCCCTCTCAAACATCAGCGCTGATCAACTTATCCAGAAGTTTTACCGCGAACATCCCTCCTCTATCCGTACATCTTATAAAAACCCCCCTTCCCCCCTCATCACCATCCGCACCATAACCATGTCAAACAACATTTCCCCCTCTTCCTCTCCGGAACCAGAATCCCTTACCTACCCCCTCAGCCCTCCCGGGCTCCCTCCCCGCTCTCCACGATCGCCAGTAATAGACCCTCCGCTCACCTGGACCACCTCCCCTATGGTGCCTCCTTCCACGCTCCCCTCGCCCACCCTTTCGTCTCGTATCGAAAACCCGCCTCCCCCTCTCTCCCTCTACCACCGCATCTCTCCTCCCACCGAACCTCTCACCCTCGAAGAAGTCATCGAGGTGTGCGAAGCAACCCTGGGAGATGGCCCCCGAGCTATATACCACGACCCGCCTCCTTCTCCACCTATCTTAGGGCAGCTGGCCCCCACCTCTTATGTGAAGTACGAACCTGGGGATCCCAACCACGACTGCTACGTCCGAAAAATCAACCTCAACCCCCCTTTCGGGGAACCTTCGGAGCCCCACTACATCCACTTCGATATGGACTTTGGCAGCCACCAGCACTATGTACTCGGGCTTCGCGACGATTCCAACCCACCACTAGAGCCGTATGGGTGGTCTCTGGAAGCGGCCCCATTCATCGGCCCCCGTCTCCCCACTACTCGTTCTGATAATGAAGCCTTGGGGATCTTTGACGCAGGCTACCCTGGAGCAGTCGAAGTCGATATTGCTCTGTATGAACTTAGGGACTACAGAGTCACCGCTGATGTCGACAGATACCGGGGCCACATGCTGGAGTACGAGGCGCTGCTAGAGGAAAAGAAAGCACTGGACAAGAAGCTTAGTAGCTGGAGGTCCAAGGCACTCGGCCCTCGCCGCCGTCTCATCCAAGCCCACGCCCGGAACCGCCTCCACCCTTACCTGCACCAATACGAGCCTATCACTCGCCCCTCTGGCTACCGCACCCAAGAACCATTCGTATACCCCCCCCAAACTTTCTCCATGTCTTCCTGCCTTTTAGCCGATGCCAATGCTGGAGAACTGGAATCTCAACGACCCTGGTTTGAAGAAAGGCTTGGAGTCAGATATGCCTTCCCAGATACCGAATTCCGTCGTAGGTGCACTTACTGCCACGGCCGTGGCCACACCCCTCTCAAATGCGATCGCCCCCATGCAAAGTGTCACACCCTTCCCCGCTGTCTCATCTCCCGCCGCCACCCTCACCACAGAGGCGTCTGTCCCCACTACTATGACGACCCCGTCGCCTTCCACCCCGCGTTGGAGGATGAAGGATACGTAGGTCATGAAGACGAAGAAGGAGACGGAGAGTCTTGAAGCGTGGAAGCTTCAAATCTAGTAAGGGGGCGATGTCATGATTACAACCGCAACTATGATACGGACGCGCATTTCTTTTTCTTTACTCTTTCCTCACTTGTTAAGCCCCGTCATTCCACCCCTTGGACTAACCACTACCTCCCTTTGTTCCCTTTCCCTTTCCCTGTCCCTGGATGCTGTGACGTCCCTTGTTCCCATCCTGTCTCCTCGTCCCTTAAGGCTATCCGCTGTACTATACGTGACTCATTCCTAGGACCATCGTACTAGGGTATGAGGCTATACGAGTCTCGGGCTGTGTCGTTGCTTTAGTATATAAGGACTGGGTGATGTACCCTGTAGTCCCATCTTGTCCTTCGTTTATATTCTGCGAATCACGAGTTCCCTTGATCATTCCACTCTACCTCTGTCTAAGTTGGCTGTGAAGCCTCATCGAACATCGAACCATTGAAACACTGACACCTTGTTCACACAGAACCCTTGACGCACGTCGCGTGTCATCAGGATCCCGCAGGATCTTGACACATCACCTGTCCACTGTTTGAAACCACGCCCCTCAGGGAAGCGTCGCAGACCCGGAAACAAGGGTGCTGCAGCAATACTAATAAGGCATTTCTAATAAGGTTTGACTCAATAAGAGAGAAATAATGACACACTGTTGGTCTATATCAGCAAGTATTTCTTTTGCACAAGTCTTGCCATGAACACCCTCAAGGTACTTGCCTACCCAATCTACGAGGTGGTCTTTGAATGTACCCTTGATGACTTGGTGGAGGAGATCTGGTGACAGGAGCTCATGGATGTCAGCTCGTGGGAAATGTGTTGTGAAAGGCTAGTCATATGAGAACAATGACCACCAGAAATATCTGGCAAATCACATACCGTAACATAATCAACAATACCATAGCCACCCCAAAGAACCCCTGGCTCATTCTCAAAAGTCTCTTTCAACATGCTTGTGTGATGACCTGAGCGTAATATTGCTGCTGGGTCATTGTCCAATTTGTCTGGACAAGCTGTACATCTGAATTAAAATTAGTATTTGTAGTACAAAATTTACGGAGTCTGAGACTTACTTAGGGCACCACCCAGATACGACACATGCAAGGAGTGCTTGCTCTGGATAATCTGCAATGTAGGGACCCAATCCATAAATGACACGTCTCCAATGACCATCCCCACAACGTGTCGTCCGTGGCTTTGTCATCCATGGCTTGAGAGAGCCCAGGATATGTGCCAGGGAGCTGTGGAAAAGTTGCCGGCGAAATTTTCGGAACTCGACGCTGTCCTCGTATTGCCTATCAGCCGTTAAGAGACCATCTCAGTTAATTTATCTTAGCGAGATTACTGGCATACGAAAACCCACTCTTTGGAATTGCAAGGAATCCCACAAGGCTCACCGCATTTCGATGGGCTCTCCTTACATGGTTCTGGACATTCCCGATCGAGGCATACAACGGATAGTAGTCATTTTGCCCTGTGGCTACCAAAACCGTAGTTTTGTCGCTTCCAAGAATAACAGGTACAAACATCGATCCATGGGTCTCCGGGTCCATCGCAATAGTGTCCTATATGCCATGGCAAATTGAGATAATGAACTCACACACACGGAGTAGAGCTATAGTACTTACCGCCTGTTCCCATGCCCAATTACCTGACATGAAATCCGAATACTGGTGTTTTCCTGCCCTGCTAAACATCTGTTTGGGTGCATAATCCATCTCGCGAGCAAAGTCTTTGTTAGCGATCTGGGCTTCCGCAATTTTAAGAGGGTCACGGAACCAGACCTCAAAGGACTTCCTCTTCCATGGCTGAGTCCCCATATCACCAGAATCCTCCCCGTCGAATTCTACTGTGAAGGCCTCCCAAGCCACATCACCTATCTCCGTGCTGTCAATCGTGTTGTACAGGTCCTGAGCGCTGGCGAATGGTGGGCTGGCATCGACATCGTAGATTTGTTGATATGCAGCCCAGATGTCCATCAGATCAGAGATTTTTGAACCAGACATCTGAACTCTCCGAAACAACAAGTCCGCTAGCTCAAACTCAGGACGAGAAGAATAAGGGAAATAGTCGTCATCCGCTCGCAGTTCCTCAGGGGCCGGGGGAGTGTCCCCAGGCAATTCATACCCATCTGCATTGCAAGGTTGCCCTGTACTTGCTGATATCAGTAATGTGATGGAATGGCTTGCAAAAAGATCAAACCGTTGAGATATGGGTGTACCCGTGTTCTCACACCTCTTGCATTTTCTGTCCACTGATGACGAAGCAGGGATACCGAAGTGGGAGTATGTGGATGTGAATTCTGACCAGAACGATCAGGTGTTTGAGGGGCAGGAGATGTGGCAAGAGGTGTTGCAGGAGGACTTGTCACTGCCGGTGGTGTCTGAGGTGGCCGTATGGTTGGGTCTGTGGCACGACAATTGGCTGGGTTTCGGGGACAGGCAGCACGATGTTGTGTGAGTCCACTTGCTGAATGACAGTACACATTGCACTGGTATGGGCAAGGAAAAACCCGAGCATTGTACGATAAACGCTTCTTCATTGCAAGAGTTATGGTACAGAGGGTCGCAGAGCTAGTTATGGTACAAGTAGCGCAGTAGATATCGGAGTCCCATACGCTAGGAACTGTGCAGTTCAATCAGCAAAATATCAGGTCCGACGGGTGATCGGTGAGGGTCAACACGAACCAAAAAAATTTCACCATCACCAACCCTTCTCCCCTCATACAACTTTCCCCCCAACTCGAAGGCAATCATGGCCGATCGCGTTACTTGAGCCTCGAATGCCAACGCTCATCCAGGTATGGTTGACCGTCCACCCCAGCGCCGAAGCAAGCAGGAAGTCGAAAAGGCCAAAAAAGAGAAAGCAGAGGCGAAGGCACAGGCCGAGAGGCAAAAAGCTGCAAATATTCAACGAGTGGTCGAGTTGGAGAGTGCAGCAAAACGGAAAACACGGGATATGGAGCGAGAGGCAAATAACCCTGTTGACAAGATGTCCCAGCCCCGAGCGAAGCGAACAAGAGTCCCTGAAATGCACATGATGTACGGTACTTGCTTAAATGTTTGATACCCCCAGCCGACGGCGAGTACCTCCTAAGATTGATACTCAGCCGACGTCGGCCGACGCTGGATAATCCGGTGTAGTTGATACTCCAACCGACGTCGGCTGGTCGGCTGAGCCGGTAAGAAATATAGATCGAGTGTGAATAGTCTAAGTGATAAACGCAGAGTGGCTGTGGTAGTCAAACATACAATATACTATTACATTGTGAGATTTGATTAATGAATGGGACAACATGAACAGAATGAGTGAGGTCGGCTAAGCCAGGTGACCAACAGTAGTTGGGTACACATATTCTGAATGGCAAACATGAGCAGTGGTGATGTTTAAACGTTAAATAGATTGATTTAATTGTGGGATATTTGAATGAGTGGATAGAACATATGCGGACATTCCGGAACAATCACAGACATACATTACTGTATACTAGATGGCATATTAAATCATGGAGCTGCGGGTTTTCCGATGATAGAGGATGGACTGTGACAGATGGGATAAGTTACAAACTCACAATATATGATGACTGAATATGTGATTACATTCACATAGTAATGATATAACTGTGTGCAACATAGGTTAATGAAAACATTATATTGGAGGGATAGAGAAGTTGAACGGTGATATGTAAATACTGCATATTTTATGACGGAGGAATTGGATGAACATTAAAGTGCTTTAACGGAGACTCCGAGATGGGAGTGAGTGACTTTGCTGCACTCCTAGAAAGCTCCTCCCAAGCGAACATCTGATACGATGCATATGATGCATGCCCTTTAAGTGATTCATGGATCGCCCAATCCATGAGCTTTCTCCATGACTCTGCCTTGGTGTGAAAGTATGCAGGAACCCATTTAGCCTCATTATGAATGCTGTCCTGCTCTTCCACCCATCGCTCAAATTGTGCCTTTGCACGCAACCAATGAACCCTTTCAACTGTATAAAATGTAATCAGCAGGTGCACGTGGAATCAATACACAGCAAGACCCACAGTCATCCATCCATGTTCCTTTGTCATTTGCAGTCTTACCAAAACCCCATATCCAGGACCGTTGTGTATTATGCTGACCAACTTCATCTGACCCGAGGACGAGTGTGGCTACTTGAAGGTCTTTGGGATAGAGCTGTTGGAGTTCAGCACCATCCGGATAACCCTTACAGATATTCCGGAATGCGTCTCGTGCCATGCCATATATACGTGCATGTTCATGGACAGTTGTGTCCACACCATTGATGGCAGTCCATGCCCGTGTCTTGGTTTGCTGGGTCTTTGCAGTGCGAACCTGGGTCCGGAATAGAGCAGATTTGAAGCCAAGAGCAAGGCAAATGCAGTGGATAGCACCATTTGCCTGAGCATGACGCAGCTGGGCTTCCTTGACTGCAAGTGACTTTACACCGTTTTTGATACACCAGTCCCAGCCAAGGGACGATGGGAGTATGATCGGATGATCCTCTGGGCTGAAGATATCCATTCCTGAGCCATCTGAGACCCTAGAGATAGGATTAGGTGAGGGAGACTGTGGTCGCTCCTTGCTTTTTCCCGCAGCATCCGGATAGTCCGCATGATCATATTGATCATAGTTCCCCAATGGTGGAATATCCGAAGTGTCAATGGGCCTTTGGTGGAGAAGGAATAAATTGACCTGTCGATCAAACAAGTCAATCTGCTCTTGAAGACGTGTTCGCCTGTTGCCAATGGTTTGCAATTCATGAGCTGTGATCCATGATCCTTGTGAATGAAGATGGTATCTGATTGCTAGCCTTGACAAAGGTATTAGTGTGATACATGGAACATGTGTCCATGTGCGTACTGAAGCTCCTGTATTTTAATGCCACTTGCAATCCAATGAGCCTGACCATGCATAGAGAGATCTTGCCTCTCCTCTAGGACCAGTCGTTGCTCGACATCTGTGCGAGATGGTGCTTAATAACAACATTAACATGAGACATATGTGCTTCATTGAATCAGCAAACCTTTCACTGTGTCAGTATCGTAGATGTCCATCAAGCTTGGCTCTCCATGCCTGTTCAACTGAGCATGTTGCTCTGCCTTCAGCCATCTCTTGGTCCTTGTTCCAAGGCGAGCGCTAAGGGCATCCAATGTCTCAGCGCTGAGAGTTATGCCTACTTCAAGGCGCTTCCACCGCTTGAGCAGAGATGGAACTAGCATGTGAATTGGAATATAAGGATATATGTGGGGATGATGAAGAGACGGACGTTCCATACCTATGTGAACCATCTTCTTCCAGTTGGAATGGTTCATGTGCACATCTAATACCTCCTGTCTATGAGCAAGGGACATCCCTCGGATACTCCGAGAGATGTTGTTGAGAGGTGCCCACAACGTCTCAATGATCTCACCATCGACCTGCTTCGCTCCAGGAATATAGCTTGGTGAATATCTGGGCAGGCATGAGTCCTGATGGCCATGAATGTGGAACAGGCCTATGCCAGTCCGGAGCTCCAGAGAGTCATTCAAAGATAGTTGAGGACTTCGTGCCACTCTTTCATTGAGGTGAACACCATATTGGCACATTATATCATACATCACCAAAGCGACTGGAATGTCATCCATGTTATAGGAGAGTGCCTTACAAAGGCTGTAGTCCATGTTAATTTGTCTGAAGTGAATAGTTTATATATAGCATTGACAGAGTAATGAGCTACACATACCTCTCTCCCTTCTGGAAATCTACCACTGAAGCAGGAACGAAGAACCCATGGCAGCAGGCGGTTGCTCCGATGCCTGTGACATCCAGGTGAGGCCTTCTGGAATTTGCTTGTTCAATGGCCTTGTATGTGTTGCATGTACTTGGCTATACGTGCAGTCCCATAGATCAGAGGTATAATGTTGAGAACAGAATGTCTTGCAAACCTGGATGCTTTCCTTCCCACTTTTTAAATGGGCCTTGTATTCCTCCGGATTTGCCATGAATGCCATCCCTGCAGAAAGGTGAACATCTTTCTCTCCAGTCCTGCATTGCATATGCTCTGCGGAGAAATTGCCATCCATAATGAATGTTCTAATCAGTTGATTCCTTTGAATGTATTAATTAGATGATGTAGACAAATTTGATGATACACACGAAGTATATCTATCCTTCCAATCGCTTGGAAGATTAATGCCTGGTTGCGGACATGCCGGGCAAAATATGGCCATGGATCCATCTGCCTGATTGCTACTCTCTTGTTGGTGCCCAAGCCCAGAGCTCATCCTGTTCCGAAGGTCACGCCATTGACGGGATGCCCGCAAGAGCTGCCTATAAAGGTCCTAATATTCCCATCAACACACAAGTTATTGCAGCATCAATACGACATACCGGAACATTATCAGGGAACATCCGGTTTGTGATACTTCGGAGCTTTGAGAAGTACTGCTGTGCTGTCGTCTTGCACTCCAGGTTGTCTACCAGAAAGTCATCGAGGACTGAGCTTGTAAACACTGTTTCAATGTTCTTGATACTTGATGGGAACATCTGAGCTTGAAGCAGCTGCTCTCCTCTGTCTGAGGCATTTGGACATATACAGTAAAGAATCTCGAGATCAAAGACACCTGTGTTATGGACTGCAGTAATTAGCGGATTTCCCGAGCGTGCTGTGCGGGTCCTTTTTGTCTGCTGCGGAAGTTCGTCCATTGATGTCTCGAATAGTACTTCTGAAAGTCTTGCTAAATTGCTTGAGTCGTCATCAGCAGCATCTAAAGTATGTTGAGCATGTGCTGGACTTTCCGGATCTTCCTCGACAGGTCTGAGAGATGCAGAGCGAGTGTGCCTTTTAGGGGGCTGCCGTGCCTGTGCTGCCTGAATACCCTACACTATACGTTACCTCATGAGATGCTTCACTACAAATATATGTCTCACCTCAACAGTGAGTGGACATGGTGCTCCATTGTGCCCAAGAAATAGCCTGAATCCAAGCCGGCATAGAGATGTGGGTGCAAAGTGGGCACCAGTCCACTGGGCTATCCGATGAAATGGGGATCGCATGTGAGCCTGAAGGCAACATTCTCTGCAAAAGTAATTGCCTCCAATACAGTCGGTGCATTTGATTTCCATTTGCTTAGTGCACATGGAACACTTGCCGTCCTCGGTGACCCCTTCCATATCCAAGAGGATGTGCAGGTATTTGTTACGTCGGATCAGCCATTGTCCCATTGGTGTCTAAATATATGTCAATTGTCACATCCAAATATTATCATGGTCCACATACATTCGACGAAGGAGGGGGTTCCTCCATGTCAAAGTCAAATATGTTATCACTTTCCATCTCAAAGGCGTCCTCCACATTGTGGAGTGGGTGTAGCTCATAATCGTTGGACGGATGGGTAGATGCCTTTGCTGTACTGTCGCTTGCTTGAGTACCTGCAGTATTCTTTTTCTTTGACGATGATCCTTTGGCATCTTCGCATGCATTGTTTGAGTGAAAGGGAACCTGCTTCTCTGTCGTACGGTTCCCCCTCCGGGTCCTCCGGGTCTCTGTAACAAGCTCAATAACATCGCCTAGAGGAACGGTGAATGTAGATCTGGGTGACATTTGAAACAGTGGATGTGTGGTGAATGAATGCGATGGATGGGAGGAATGGTGAAGGATGCCATCTCATTATTGTCCTGGTGTTTAAATATGCATTCAGTAAAGTGACGACTGTGTAGCGGATGACTATCGGCTACGTCAAGCAAGCTATAAGTTGAAAACGGGCTCGTCAAGGACAACTCAAGCTTGACGCAGAGATAAATCACGCGCCGAACTTTCAAACAGTGTGGAGCGAGCTGAGACTTGATACCTTTATGCAAGGTACTAACAGCGGTGTCACACAAGGGAAAGCTGAGTAAGAACCAAGAGGACAAGTTAGATTGGTGGTAAGGAAGACAAAAGGAATGCGAACCTGAGTAAGAACCAAGAGGACAAGTTGGTTCTACTCAGGACGCTACAGGGTGTCTTATATACTACTAGGAATGAGTCACTTACTAATCTACTGAGTAAGTACTAATGACTACAAGCTGACGCGTCGTGTATCTATATTTAGCACTTCTATTGTGATTACTGATCACTGTGTCATAAGTGCTTACTTGCGCTAACGCGTCGTCCTAATAATAGTACAATGCTGACTGAAACCTAATACAGCATGTAATCAACATTACCCTATTGTTCTACGACGTTCCATGACATTCCAACCAATCATAACGTACACATGTCTAATGAGTGATAAGGCAGGTCCTTCCCAGGATCACGTGCCTTGATGACGAATACAAATGCACATGTTGACATCATGTGACTGACCATCTTATCATATCTAATGATAAGGACTCCAACACAGAAAAACAGAAAAAGATATACGCGTCCGTGACATTACCCCCCTTCTTAGGGATTAACGTCCGCGTTAACTTCTGTAAACTGGTTTGGTGACTGCCAAGGCAAGGACGCGTATAAGAGTGCTGCTATTTTTCTAGGTGCACCCGGATTTCTGGAGTGGAACTCCGTGACTTTTTCCGGTGCATGAGCTAGATTCTTAGCTGGCTCCCATGTATCCTCGCCCTCCCCATAGCCTTTCCAGCGAACAAGATACTTGAGGGTGCGACCAAAGAGTTTGGAATCTCTAATATGGTCAACCTCATATTCTTCTTCGCCTTCGACTGTGATTGGCTCTGGTGGGGGTGGCACTTGCCCATTGACTTCGTTCCCTTTGTAAGGGCTAAGGCGATCTACATGAAATACATCATGTACCCTAAGTGCAGGGGGGAGTGCAAGCTTGTAATCGACGTCACTTTTGACTTCAATGACTTCAAAAGGGCCCAACTGTTTCGGTCCAAGCTTGGACGATTGTTGATGAACCTTTATTTGCTTAGCTTGCAACCAAACTTTATCCCCGACGTTGAACTTGTAAGGCTTCATACGTTGTTCAACGTCTGTCTGCATTCGCTTTTTACTTAAGCGAAGGGCTGCCTCTGCGTCTCTTCTTACAGACTGCAGGTGTTGAAGACGCTTGTCTAGAACTGGGATACCTGTAGGACGACCTATAGGAATCGTGAAATCTGGCATATAGCCATATAGCATCTCAAAGGGTGTATGCCCTGTAGCTGAATTGAGTCTGCTATTGATCACGAATTCCGCCGTAGGTAATAAATCCACCCAATCATCCTGGCGTTTGTCAACGAAGAGGCGTATATAAACCTCAACTTCTTGGTTTTTACGCTCGACTTGGCCATTAGCTTGTGGATGATAAGCAGTGGTGAGTCCTGAGTCTATCCTTAGTCGCTTGTAAAGGGCACGCATGCTTCTTGCCGCAAATTGGGGTCCCCTATCACTAATGATTTTCTTAGGGATACCATGAAGCGGGAAGACTTGTTCAAAATAGATGGATGTGACTCCATCAGCCGTAAGTTGCGTCGTCACAGGGAATAAATGGATCTGTTTCGTGTAATGATCCACTATGTTAAGGATAGCGTCCTTCCCTCGTGACATCAGAAGCGGTCCAATCATGTCAATACCAATGATTTGCCATGGACCTTCCGGAACTTCTTGAGGCTGAACATGCGCTTTAGGGTGTATGTCTTTCCTATAGCGCTGACATTTGTTGCAACCTTCTACATATGCAGAAATAAATCCTGCCATGCGTGGCCACCAGTAATAGCGGCTAACTAGTTCTATGGTACCGTTTTTGCCAGGGTGACCGGTGGTTAACGAGTCATGACATGACTGTACCACATCTTTACGAAGTTGCCTATCATTTGGCACGTAAAGTCTACCCTTATAATAAACGAAACCATCGTCTTCTTCCCACATCGCAACACCGTCTGTGAGAGCTTTAGGAGCAGTCTTATCTATACTTTTAAGACCCTCTATAACTTCTGCTTCTCGCAGACTTGCCCAGCGTATACGATCTCCAAGGGAATCTATTTCGGGGCGGAAATGAGCTTGTGCAGCATTCAAGAAATGCTGTGGTCCTAAGACCTGGACTTGGCGATTGTCGTCTCTATCAGAAACATGGTCTTTTGAGAACCGACTTAATGCGTCTGCTTGCATTGATTCCCCTTTGCGATAGATGACTTTAAAATCAAACCGGCTTAGGTAGAGTGACCACCTTGCTTGCCGTCGATTTAAGTCTCGCATTGTTGCCCACCATTCAATGTTTTTATGGTCGGTAACTAGTTCAAAGGGGATTCCTTCGAGGAAATGTCTCCAATCCTCGAATGCTCTTATGCAACCTAGCATTTCTCTGTCGTAGATCTCGTAATTACGCTCCTCTTTACTCATAGAGTCGGAGCGGTAGGCAACTGGGTGCCAAAGACCATCTTCGTGTTTCTGAGACAATATGCCTCCAGTAGCAAATCCTGAAGCATCGACTTCAACTCGCGTGGGCAGGTCTGGGTCGTAAACCTTGAGAATAGGTTCACAACAGAACTTCTCCTTGAGCCAGTCGAATGCTTTTTGCTGCTCTGCATGCCATTGCCAGGGCATGTCTTTCTTGGTGAGATCATGGAGTGGACGTGCTACAGTAGCAAAGTCCTTAATGAATCTCCTATAGAAATTGGCAAACCCAATAAACGCTCTCACTTCTTTAAGCGTAGTGGGTGTAGCCCAATCTCTAACTGCGGCGACCTTGCCCGGGTCCATCCGCACTTCTCCCGGTCGAATAATCATTCCTAAATACTCCATTTCTTGCTTTTCAAACTCGCACTTCTCAGGCTTTAAGTAGAGGTCATATTCTTGTAATCTTTTTAACACCTCGTGTACTATTTTGCGATGGTGTTCGAGATTACGGCTATAGATAAGGATGTCATCCATATAAACCGCTACTTCTCCTTGTGCGATTAGATCAGCTAAGATTGAATTCATAAGGGCTTGGAAGGTAGCAGGGGTGTTGTGGAATCCGAAACCCATAACTGTGGGTTCGGCAAGTCCCCTGTTGGTTATTATAGCTGCCTTCCATTCGTCTCCCTTTCGGATACGAATGTTATGATAGCCCCAACGAACATCAAACTTGGTGAAGTATTGTGCTCCGGTAAGTCTATTGATAATATCTGAAGCGAGCGGTAATGGATAGCGATTCTTAATAGTAATTTTATTAAGACACCTATAATCTTGGATGAGTTGCAAACTTCCGTCTTTCTTTTTGATAAAGAATACGGGTGAAGCCATTGGTGACTTTGATGGCCTCAAATAACCCTTTGCGAAGTTTTCTTCCAAGAATTTATCCAATGCTGCTTGCTCTATTACCGACATGGGATACGTTTTAACTTTCCAATGCTTGACAGCATCTGGTTCCAAGTCAATAGCGTGATCCCAAGGCTGATGCTTAGGGAGTCGATGAGATTCTTCCTCTGAGAATACTTTTGCGAAGTCTCGATAATGTTCAGGGACCATCTCGTTGAATGTCTTCTTTCCTTTAGCGGCTATAGCTTTCTCTGCAATCTGCTGAGAATATGTGAAACCTGCTAAACAAAAGACATCATCTTGAGAGGTCTCCAACACTTTCTCCACAAGGAGATGATGATGTTCCATTCGGTTCGCCATAATGCGCGTCACCTCTACCTCAATTTGTTCAGGTTCCAATCCCTGATCTGCATTGAGGCGCATAGTGCCTGCTTGCCAATCTATAGTGGGGTTCCGATGACGAAGCCAAGGTAGACCCAAAATAACTTTTTCTGGTCCCAAGCTGGTTACAAAGAAATCAAACTTTTCTTCGTCTTGACCAACTTGCAGAATAAGTGATACTTTATGGGTTATACTGCCTGCTTCATTCAGCGTTCTGTCGATGTTATGAAGACGGATCTGTTGAGCCAGAGGAACCTGCCACATCTTTTGGCTGTCGGCGTACTTCTTGTCGATGAAGAGCGCTGTTGCTCCTGAATCGACCATGGCTGCTACTTTTACAGTACGATGACGTCCTTTTAATATACACGAAATATGAAAATGAGATTTTGCATGCTTTGTTTCGGGAATAATTACAGAATTGAGTGCAGCATCAGAAGACTTCACTTGCTGCACTGCTTCAACTGGAGCAAAAGGAACAGTATATACATTGTTCATCTCCGAGGCAGATGTAGATAGGGTTGATACGACAGAAGAAACACTACTACTATCTAACTTACAAGCAGAAATTGAAAAACTATGAGTACATATAGAGTCCGAAACTGTGTCATATGGTACTGCATAGGAACTAACCGCAGCTAGAGTTAGTCCCTTATCTAAAAAGACGCCTTCAGAGCTTTGATCTGTTCGTCTTGTTCTTGGATTTTCGCCATAAGCTGAGCCAACAAGTCTGCTTGTGTCTTGTTATCTTTGGCTGGCGAAGGTTTTGAGGATGAAGCGGATGCCGTTGCTGCTGGTTGTGATGTTGTGGACGGGGTTGAGATCGTTCCGTCAGTGGTAGCCTTTGCTGAGGCAGACTTGCCTGGCTTCCCGACATACTTGGCGAAGCAAACCGTTGATCTGTGGCCAACTTTGCCACAGTGGTTGCATATGTCTCGTTCGTGTCCTCTGTCCTTCTTCGTGTGTTGTGTGGATCCACACCCGTAACATTTTCCTTGCATGTGTTTCATATACGAAGCCCTATCTTTCTTCGGGCCGTTGCTATTGTTGTTGCCGGTGCCGCCAGTGCGTGTGGCGTCTACCTGCATTGTGTTAGGATCTGATGATGCCCCAAAGGGCGTATTGGAAAATGTATGGCCCTTCTTTTCGGCCTGGCACTGACGATAACGCTGGTCTATGACCTGCGCTGCAGCGCGTAGCTCGTCGAAGGTGCCTGCGGGTCGGTCCGTGAGTGCTAAACCGTCCTTGACGACTTCTGCAAGTCCGTCATAGAACTGTTGGCGGTGGTCGGCATCTGACCATCCTGTTTGACCTGTGTATTGATCGAATTGCGCCATATATTCCGCAACCGATTGTTTGCCTTGTCGTATTTTCTTCAGCGCTTCTCGCGCTGCTTCTGCTGTGTCGAGTGGAGCGAACCTCCTTGTGAATTGATCAACGAATTGTTGCCAATTGCCAGTGAATGGGTATCGGCCGTGCTGCAGTTCTTCCAAATGGGGGAGAGCCCATGTACGTGCGTCGCCTTCCATCAGATTCAATACTGATTGAATCCAACTGGTCTGGCTAATAACCCAGGCATTTGCAGCCTGGTCGAATGAATTAAGTGGGTCTCCCTGCGCTTGGGCATAGTTATTAAATGCAGCGAGGAAATGTCTAGCTTCGACACTTCCTCCCTTGCCGTCCCATGGCTTTGGCTTAGGGATTGTATCCCTATTGCCACTTCATCCTCCTGGTCGCGCAGCCATCAAGGTTACCTGCGTTGCCAGTTGTCCGAGTGCAATGCCAATGTCGTTGACTAATCTTGTGAGGTCGTCTAGTGTGGGTGGTGCTGGTGGGACTACGACTGGTAAACCACCCCCACCGCCACCACCTCCACCACCTCCACCACCTCCACCACCTCCACCTCCACCTCCACCTCCTGGTGCTGGTGTGCCGCCACCTCCACTTCCTCCTGCTGCCGGGTTTCCTGACATGCTTTCGTCTGAATCAGGCTCGTTGATATCTTCGTCCTCGTCTGGTGCGTCTGGTCCCCAACGTGTATTATCTAACTCCTTCCTTTGTTCTGTTGATAAATCCTGCCAATCAACAATGTAAGCCGAGAGATCTCGAGCTTTTCCTTTATTGTTCTTCTTGGCTGGGAGATGCTGACCGCGAAGGTGAACCTTCCTGCGTGTTTTCGCCACTATTTACTTCGGTGGACGAAAGAGTAGGTTGGATTACAACCGCGGTAAAGTAAGAGGAATTGGAAGAGGATTCGTATAGGTTGGGATTGTCTGGACCTGCGAGTGATGATGAAGATGAATTAGAGGGCTCGTACTCGTGCTCTCTAGTTTCGTGAGGAAAAGGACGATGTTCTGGACGAATGAGATCTGTCTCAGAAACAACGTATGGGAGTGGTGCGCGTTGATCTACTGCTATATTCCACTCGTGTTCAAGAAAGTGGGATAGATAAAAATCGTGGGGGCGGAAACGTGTGCCGGTAATATAACCGTTATTATATTGTCGGTTAAGGAGGGGCCAAGTCTGAGGATTACGGATAACTTCTGAATTGATATATTCAAAGAAGTATCTTTCTTCTTCCGTAAGACCTGTTTGTTCTGCTCGTATGGGATCCTCGTCGTCTGATTCAAATTCGAATTCTCCTGGTGCTTCAGGAGTGTCTGGCCGAGGCAATCTTGCTACTGGGTAATCGTTTCCTCCCACAGTACTAATCAACGATTCACAGGAAGCGACTAGTGTGGAGGATGATGGTAACGGAGAATTGTATAATCTGCTCGGCGCAGGTGGTGATGGGGTACGAGGAATTGGCGAGGGTGTGCGAGTAGGAACAAATACGTGGAGTGAAGTATGTGTGGATGAAGGAGAATTATTCCTTCGACGATACGTGCGATATGCCTCAATAAGGCGGGAAATGATGCGAACCAGTTTGACGAAACTGGGGTGGACTATAGTGCAAGGGTACGATCGCCGCGTCACGCTAAGCGAAAGGTGAAGAGCAAGTGTCTATCAAGCAAGACCAATACACCGTGATCGATGACACACGGCGCGAGGCTGCAGCGATAAAGACAAAAGCAGGAATGGGGTTGAAATGGAAAGTACAAGAACACAAGGCTGTCTGCCGCAGTCTCCTTGACCTGTTGGCTGCCTCTCACGCCGAAGCGCTCTCACAAATGTTCTGATTACAGAGGGTAGCTGTCGCGTCTGCAGGTCTTTCACTGCAGCGGCCGTTCTGCTCTGGTCCTCAGGCGCACAAGTGAGGTGTCTGTACTAGGACTGTGTGTGCACAAGCCACCTAGGGAATAAGGGAAAAGATACGTGTCGCTGGTGAGCGAAGAGTGGTTCAAGAGCGAAGTATAAGAACTTGTCCTAATGTAGCGGATGACTATCGGCTACGTCAAGCAAGCTATAAGTTGAAAACGGGCTCGTCAAGGACAACTCAAGCTTGACACGGAGATAAATCACGTGCCGAACTTTCAAACAGTGTGGAGCGAGCTGAGACTTGATACCTTTATGCAAGGTACTAACAGCGGTGTCACACAAGGGAAAGCTGAGTAAGAACCAAGAGGACAAGTTAGATTGGTGGTAAGGAAGACAAAAGGAATGCGAACCTGAGTAAGAACCAAGAGGACAAGTTGGTTCTACTCAGGACGCTACAGGGTGTCTTATATACTACTAGGAATGAGTCACTTACTAATCTACTGAGTAAGTACTAATGACTACAAGCTGACGCGTCGTGTATCTATATTTAGCACTTCTATTGTGATTACTGATCACTGTGTCATAAGTGCTTACTTGCGCTAACGCGTCGTCCTAATAATAGTACAATGCTGACTGAAACCTAATACAGCATGTAATCAACATTACCCTATTGTTCTACGACGTTCCATGACATTCCAACCAATCATAACGTACACATGTCTAATGAGTGATAAGGCAGGTCCTTCCCAGGATCACGTGCCTTGATGACGAATACAAATGCACATGTTGACATCATGTGACTGACCATCTTATCATATCTAATGATAAGGACTCCAACACAGAAAAACAGAAAAAGATATACGTGTCCGTGACAGACTGCACAAATTTCATGGCAATATCACGTTCATTGTCAGAAACACATTCTCAAACTGTATGTGAAACAGAGCATACAGAACTATCCTAATCATCTCAAGAATCTGACTGTTCGTCCCTGTTACGTTCTGATTACGCAGCATCGGTGTATCACATGAGTTGGGACTATCATGTGGTTATGATGTCATTAGTTCCGGACTATTCTACCACCTTCCATACGACGAGTCATAGTGACTCATACTATTACAGGGACTAGTAGTATTAGTGGAGTCATAGCGTCATAGGTGACTCATCCTAGTATTATGACTCAGTAGTAGTGACTCATGTACTTAGTATATAAACTGTACCATTAGCGGACTTAGACCTTAGGTCTGAGTTCTTGTATCAATCAGACACTCTACGACGCCTTCTAGGCTAGGAGCTGCATAAGTCCAGTCGACTTCCCCAGCTGTTCCTCTCACAGACTTTGCTCTGTTATCACCGATTCCGCGAGGGTAGAGTCCCACGCCGTCACCATAGGGTCATACAAACCTTATCAGAGACCTGGTTATCCGCATCTGTCCGAAGTTACCCACAAGTTGCGGACCCAGTTGATCCGGATTCAACAGAACAACTTCCGTTACAGTCCTTTAGCTCAAGCCGAGCCGAGCGGTCCGTCTAACCGTAACATTAACTCAGACCTCTGTACCACTGTGGCGGAACCACGACCCAACACGATCACCACCTATGTTGCACGTAGGGGGGAACAGAACGTCCCTAAACGATACCTCAAAGAGGCCGAGTGGCTGGACAAAGAATACGGCTGGGGATACTATACGACCAGCAACGATTCCAACGACGACGATACACTTATCGCAGTCGATTTCGATTTCGGATCTCTCCAGTGGGGAGTTACTCGAAAACTTCCTGATAACGGAGGATTCGCAATTGAACGTCCCGCACCAATCAAACTGGGACTTCGAATCTACGACGAAGAAAGAGTCGACCGTAGCCGGTGGGGACCATTGGACGGAGAGGCAGACGACGAAGAAGAACAACCACGAACAGAGTACAAATTCGGGAGTGACCACGCAGACACTCCAGACGAAAACATCGACATTCCTGCCACTGACGCAGCAGAAGCAACTGAAGACCAACTTGAGCAATTGGCTAGCCACATTCCCACCGACGTCTCTACCAAATTCACACCAACCATTATCTACAAAGCATCGACACCGGCTAGCACAATGGCCTCAATCACAACAACTACCACTGTACCTCCAGCAACTATATTGGGCCGAACTACTAGATTTGCAGTACCCTCCAACCCCTTTGGAAGCGGACCACCTCCATCAGGACCTCCTGGAGGAGGAGGCGGACATTGGTCAAGTCGAGGACCTCCTATTGGCGGAGGACCCCCTGGAGGAGGACCCCCTGAAGGAGGACCCCCTGGAGGAGGGGGAAATCCCAGAGGACATGGAGGAGGGGGAAATCCCGGAGGAGGCAAGCTGGTAGGACGTGAACCAGAAGTCTTCGATGGAACCCGAAGCAAAACCGAAGGGTTCCTCCAAGAATGGAACATTTACTATGGACTCAATTGGGGAGCTGATGTCATCACCACTCCCTTCACCCACGCTATGCTATTCCTATCCTTTATTAAAGGACCAAATATCCAGGAATGGGTAGCGGCTCAAATCGAATGGCTCGGAACCCAAATGGCCGGAGGAGCTCAAGTCCACAATGAGTACTTGTGGCATACTATTATCGATCGATTCAAGGAGGCCTTCACCGATACTATGAGCGTGGAGAAAGCTGAACGCGCTATCAAAGAGATCCGCATGAAATATGGGGATCTAGATGGCTATATAGCCAAATTCGAACAACTAGCTCGGATCGCCGGACATGATCTTAATGCCAAAGGAACTTGGACCATGTTCGCCGAAGGACTTCCCAAAATGCTCCATTACAATATGATCAGCCAGGGAGGACGATGCCCAAACTCTTGGCAAGAATGGACCGAAGGAGCGGTCGAGCAACAGCAGAAGTGGTTATACCTCCAAACTTTTTTCAATGGCAAGGTACCCCAGAAGAAGCAAGGCCCAAATCAAAATTGGCGCCAAGGGCAAGGGTCCGGTTCTGCAAAGAATTCCAATGCCATGGATCTTACCCCTGGACATATCCGTGCAAGGGGTGCCCTTTCAGAAGAAGACCGCGCCAAACTGATGGCTACAGGAGGCTGTTTCCGCTGTAGGAAACAAGGACACATAAGCCGAAACTGCCCCAAAAAGCCTCGTCAATCACAAGTTCGGGGAAATCAAGACGAAGAATCACAAATTCAAGCCACAAACACGGCTCCAAAGAGGTTCGATGCCAAAGGGCTCATTGAACAAATCAAGGAACTCAATGACGAAGACAAGGATGTAGTCATCCAAGAAGTCTTCATGAAGAACCGTCAGGATTTTTCCTAAGCTCCAACCCATCGGCCTGGGGGCGAGCAATTTGTAGACTGCAATGTAACTCTGTATATCTTACTCGCTATCGAAGTATGAAAATCCCTGTTTCATTCCACACGTCACAAGCAATGGCCGACAAAAACATCTTAGTGGACTCAGGAGCCACTGACAATTTCATCGATCCTAGGCTTATCAAACGACTAGGGCTTGGCACTCAGAAACTAGAACGACCAAAGAAGATCTGGAACATCGACGGAACTAACAATAAGGCTGGCCTTATCCAGGACTATGTGGATCTAGAAGTCCGTACAGGAGATAAGGAAAAACAAATGCGCTTCCTTATCACAGATCTAGGGCTCGAAGATCTAATACTAGGATACCCCTGGCTCGCAGCATTTGAACCCCAATTCCAATGGAAGGAGGCTGTTATCAATATCAAATACCTTCCAATCGTCATCCGATCTCTAGATTGGCGATCACTTCGGATCAAACCAATCATTTCCTATCTGGACACACATCTCAACAGAATAGCCACCGAACCGTTATCTGATGTAGAAAAGGATCAAATCGTTCAGGACCTTACAGAACAGGGACACAGAAGCGCCAATATCTCCACTCAGTTAGCGCAGAATGTCCAACAATATGTTAAGGAAGTTCCTATTCCACCAGAGTACCAACGCCATCAGAAAGTGTTCAGTGAAGAAGAATCTCATCGATTCCCACCATCTAGACCCTGGGACCACGCGATAGAACTCAAAGAAGGAGCACCAAAGGCGCTGGACTGTAAGATATATCCCATGACACAAGCAGAAGACGAAGCACTCCTCAAATGGATCAAGGAGGAAAAGGCCAAAGGATATATCCGACAGTCGAAATCACCTTATGCATCATCATTCTTCTTTATCAAAAAGAAAGATGGAAAACTCCGGCCGGTGATAGATTATCGCAAACTCAATGATTATACGGTCAAGAACAAATATCCATTACCACTTATCCCAGGACTTATCGCTCAAGTAAAGGACGCATGGATCTTCACTAAATTTGACGTCCGATGGGGATATAACAATATCCGTATCAAAGAAGGAGACATCCATAAAGCGGCCTTTAAAACCAAGTATGGGTTGTGGGAACCAACAGTGATGCCTTTCGGACCTACTAATGCGCCAGCCACATTTCAAGCGATGATGGACTATGAATTCGAAGAAATCATAGAACGTTTTAGGCTAAAAGGCACCGAAATTATCATCTATATGGACGACATCCTAATTGCAACTACTGCTAAACTCCGAGATCATCGGGAAGCAGTACATGCAATTTTAGATCGACTCGAAGAATTGGACCTGTACCTGAAACCAGAGAAATGCGTGTGGGAATCACCACGAGTCGATTATCTGGGGCTAATCCTTGAAAAGGGAGTAACTCGTATGGACCCAGCCAAAGTTGCAGGGGTCGGATCTTGGCCTATTCCCACGACAGTGAAACAGGTCCGATCTTTTCTTGGCTTTTGCAATTTCTACAGACCCTTTATTCGTCAATTCTCACATACTGCAAAGCCTTTGAACGAACTCACGAGAAAAGATATCCCATGGAACTGGACTCAAAAATGTCAAGACGCGTTTGAAACCCTTCGCCAAAGGATAACATCAGAACCAGTCCTAAACCAGCCAAATCTGACCAAACTGTTTGAACTGGAAGTGGACGCATCAGGATTCGCTCTGGGAGCGGTACTAACTCAAAGAGGAGACGATGGGAAGAAACATCCTATCGGATACTACTCCACCACTCTAACTGAAGCAGAACGAAACTATGATATCTGGGATCTAGAACTTTTGGCAGTCGTAAAAGGACTAAGACACTGGCGAGCTTATTTGGCAGGATCACCTCACAAGGTCACAGTATACACCGATCATGCTAACCTATTATACTGGCGACAACCGCAAAAGATTAGCCGAAGGATTGCTAGAGAAGTTCTAGAACTTTCTGAATACGATATCGAACTCCGACATATACCTGGGAACACTAATAGCCGCGCCGACATGCTATCTAGACGCCCAGATTATGATCAAGGAGAACGAGACAACGAAAATATCACAGTACTACCCGATCATCTCTTTACACGCGCTCTAACTACCCTGACCACACCCCTGATCTATGATCAAGATCTCAATACCCTAAGACCATGGGTAAACCCACATAACCTCAAAAGGATAAATGGGCGCTGGTGGAAAGGAACCGGACAGGTGATTACCCTGGGACAAGATACGAAGCGACAAATCATTCACGATCATCACGATCTACCCGCTTATGGACACCCGGGAATCTCACGGACCATGAAACAGGTCACAAGATACTATTGGTGGCCACAAATAGCCAGAGACATGCATGATTATGTCAAAGGCTGTGCCGAATGCCAAAGACATAAGGTCAATACACAAACAAGGAAAGCACCCCTGAATCCTATCACACCGGAACTTGACGCTCTTCCGTTTCAAACAATCGCGATGGACTTTATTGTCAAACTTCCTAAATCAGAGGGCTACGATTCCATCCTGACCATAACAGATCATGACTGTTCTAAAGCGGCAATCTTTATCCCTTGCAACGAAACCATCGATGCAGAAGGAGTAGCCGATCTATATCTCAAGAACGTCTTTGTGCGATATGGACTACCCTCAAAAGTCATTTGCGATAGAGATCCCTGTTTTATTTCCCGATTCATGCAAACCCTTTGTAAACGAATGGGGATCAAAGTCAACGCGTCTACAGCCTACCACCCCCGAACCGATGGACAATCAGAAAGATCTAATCAGTGGCTAGAACAGTGGCTGCGACCCTGGACTAACTTCGATCAGAACAACTGGTGTAAACACTTACCTTTCGCGGAATTCGCTCACAACTCATGGCATAACGAAACTACGAAACAATCCCCTTTCCAAGTGCTCATGGGATATCATCCAAGAGCGACTATTACCCCATTCCCTAACTCATTACCAGGAGTCGAGACACGAATAGAAGAATGGACACGAGCAAGACAACAAGTGCGAGAAGCAATCCTTATCGCCCAAAAGCGATGGGCGCACTCCAAATACCTAGGACGAACTTTCAAGATAGGAGACAAGGTTTGGCTTGAAGGGTGCAATCTTCGAACGGAACAACCAACGGCGAAGTTAGCACCAAAACGCCACGGACCTTTCCCAATAAGGAAAGTCTTATCTCCGATCACATATCAACTGACACTACCTCCGACATGGAAGATACATGATGTGTTTCATGTTGACCTTCTAACCCCATATGTCGAAACGGACTTCCACGGGCCCAACTACACGAGGCCACCACCTGACCTTATCAACAACGAAGAGGAATATGAAGTGGAGCAAGTATTGTCATCAAGACGTCATGGACGAGGGCGTAAGGTGCAATACCTAGTCAAGTGGAAAGGATACCCGGACTCAGACAATGAATGGGTCGACTGGGACAACATGAACGCGGACGAAGCTCTAGAAAACTTTAAGAGACGACATCCGCGAGCCGTTACCCATATAAGACAAGCTCAAAGTGCGACAGTAGAACCAACCCCCACATTACAGTCGTGGATCTACAGTAACACGTCAATGTCCCAAGATGTTATCTGCGCCGCCTTACCTTATGCTCAGTGCGAGAGTCCCCTCCCTGAGGCCGGAGTCCCGAGTCCCTTACCAAAGACGACAATTAACTATGCTGGATCTGAGTACTCGCCCCCCAACAATCATCCAGGCAGGGGCTGGTATGAAGCGTGGCACGCCATCAACTGTTTCGAACCCTCTAGCTGGCGTACCCCCACTGAGTCCCCTCACTGCTCCGCAACCAGTACACCCGACCTTGTCGACCCCACTGCTCCGAGATATACGGAGTTCTCCATTCCCCAAACCCTCATCGGACGAGCCGGAAGTACCCCTCATACACGACTCCTCGATGACCTTGTATCCGAACCCTCCTCTCCCACGCACGACATCACCACTAACCCCAATTCCATCCCCTCCTCCGCACGATCCAGTTCCCCACTCCCGATCCCTCCGCAGCTCGACTATCTGGGGGCCGTACTTGATCAAACACGGAGGCTACGCGAAGGACCTCCGGTCGCTGGATCCCGCATTCAAGGTGAAGAAGCTGCGGAGGTTCAGACTCACACCGGAGCAGAGATTCGAGGAGGACATCAACCTGCTGACACAGATACCGACGGGAGGAAGGAGGCTGACGAGACGGATGTTCGACCAGTTCGAGAAGCGTGGACGCCGCCCCCTGAGGGTTACCACTACAATCTAGGCGACCAGTATGTGCCAATGCACATCAAGGGACCTGACGGCCGCCTTTGGCCAGCCAAATTTACTAAGGTCGAATACACGGACAACCCTCGTGTTTGTGGCTATCGCGCTGGAAGCCCGACCCCTTACTCCGACTACCTCTATGCCGAACCATACTTCGATTTATACCACCGTCCTCGTTACTCAAAGGCGGACTTGTGGTTCCTTAGTCATCGCTACCCGTACCGTGATGAAGTGGATTTAGGTTTCCACGCTCTCAAGGATCAAACTGTCAAGGCAGAAGTACGACGGTATAGAGGTTTGGACGCGAGGATCTCTAATCTTCTCTACGACCTCCAACAGTTGGAGGAGCGGTTAGGACTGATGCAGCTGGAGAAAGATCAGTGTGTAAAGCGACTCGAGCAGGCTAACACACTTGAGAGATTGGCAGAAGCTAACAGACGGCACATTGCAGAAGCGAGGGGAAGAGTTACTGAACTCCTGCAGGATATGGAACGTGGGCGTTCCACCTGAAAAGGGAGTATTGTTACGTTCTGATTACGCAGCATCGGTGTATCACATGAGTTGGGACTATCATGTGGTTATGATGTCATTAGTTCCGGACTATTCTACCACCTTCCATACGACGAGTCATAGTGACTCATACTATTACAGGGACTAGTAGTATTAGTGGAGTCATAGCGTCATAGGTGACTCATCCTAGTATTATGACTCAGTAGTAGTGACTCATGTACTTAGTATATAAACTGTACCATTAGCGGACTTAGACCTTAGGTCTGAGTTCTTGTATCAATCAGACACTCTACGACGCCTTCTAGGCTAGGAGCTGCATAAGTCCAGTCGACTTCCCCAGCTGTTCCTCTCACAGACTTTGCTCTGTTATCACCGATTCCGCGAGGGTAGAGTCCCACGCCGTCACCATAGGGTCATACAAACCTTATCAGAGACCTGGTTATCCGCATCCGTCCGAAGTTACCCACAAGTTGCGGACCCAGTTGATCCGGATTCAACAGAACAACTTCCGTTACAGTCCTTTAGCTCAAGCCGAGCCGAGCGGTCCGTCTAACCGTAACAGTCCCCACCATCATATGGCATGTCAGATGAATGCTGAGTGGAGGATGCAGCAGAACACCCATCATCTGCCTCTTCATCAATGGAAGCAATCTCAGCACCCATTGTCTCTGATAGTGCCCTCACCATGAGGGTGAGATTATGGATCTCAATGTGAATCGCGTCAGTCTCAGAGAATGAACCATTGTCCTTACTTGATGGATGATCCGAACTTTCGTCCTAAGACATATGTGTGATATCGTGAGTAGCTATCATAAATATATGCACGTACGGTGTGTTCCGGAGACTGGACTTGGTTTGAAATAGAAGGGAGACTGACTGTTTCAACATCTAGATCTGATCCGTACATATCTTCTTCATTGAATGATTTGGTATCAGAGGAGGAATCATCAAGTGGTTCCGAGAGCATAAAAGGCATATCCTGAACAGTCTGCCTCTTCTAAAACATGGTAGAAATGGTACCAATGACAGTCAGCGTTGATGAAAATGATGATGGGGATGCCTTACGGGTTTCCGCATTGTGGGTAATCCGGATACTGTTTTAGATGGGGTGTAATGTGTTACACCTTTAAGGAACACGATGGTCTTTATGCCAAGAGAGGGCATGTGTTTCATATGAGTGACCGTGTGAAGGACAGGCATGCCTCGGAATAGCCGTGGGATGGAGGGAATGATGTTTCGTGATTTATGTATGCAGCAAAATACTTCATATGTCTCATAATTGGTGTCTACATGATTGTCGATACATGATCGTGTTTTGCATGCACACATCATGGAAGGATTATCCGATACAGTCACATGGTCCATTGAAAAGGTGCTACGATCTGCGATACATTTCCACTTGTATTTACATGATAACGGTGATGAGAAACCTACTTGCGACCCCTAGAGCTGGGCCTGGATCCCAGTGCAGCTCCAGCAGGCCCACCACCGCTGCCACGACTAGAGTCATGGCTACCACGCACTATGAGGGTGTAATGAGCACCTGTGACCATATAACAGTAAGTGCACACGCACCTCGCGTTGGCTTAGGACGCATATGCGACCCGGCACTTGAGTGGGATGATCCAGCATCACCGAGGGTCAAGGCTGCGAGGCCAATGCCTGCAGAAGAGCCGGACTGAGCACCGGCGGACTGGGCACCTGCAGAATGGGCACCAGTGGAGTGAACGCTGAGGGACGGAGTGCTGTGGGCACTAGGAGAGGGGGAACAGGAGATAGGCAGCTCGTTCCACCCAGGAATAATAGTTGGATCGTGTCCATGGTGCTCCATGAGATCCGTGACCATCAATGTGAGACGATGCAATGACATCCTCATCTTCATCTGGGTATGACTCTCACGGCCTTGAGAAACATGTTCGTTAGTATGAGACCGCTACGTCGGGTTTTCCGTACTAGGATCACTCACCACAATCGGAAATGGCATCCCTCAGTGACTGTGCCCAAGTTGCGATAGGTGTGCATGAGATCTTGGCAAGCTTGCAAGCCACGCAAGCATATGTTGGACGCTTTGCATTGACCTGGGAGATACATTCTCTTGCTTGTGCGTCGACACATGGCCCGCACATATCCTAAACTGAAGGTCAGCAAATGAACGTTCAAAAAATGGCAGTCAGACATACCTTTCCAACTGCAACGGCCGCCACATCTTCATTTTTTGTTGCTGCCTGCGCAATATCGATACGAGGACGAGGGGCCGACCGAGAGCGCGACGAAGACGTTGGATTCTTCACCTCAACTTGGGGGAGCTCTTTGGCACGTGAAGGACCAGCCTTGCCCTTACGAGGTGTGCTTTCATTGCCGCCATTGCCTCCCATCTCGTCATCATCATCTACAGCATCGTGGGCCTGGAAATTGTCATCGTCTGAATCTTCAATGGGGTCAGGGTCAGCAATGGCACGTCGTTTGGTACCTCTTGGCACTGCTTTTGCTTTTCCTTTGGTAACGCGTGAGATTTGAGTGGGAGATGCAGGTGGATCAGCCGGAGGATCTGTCGGTACTGTCAACGCATGTTAACGATATTATGGGAGGGCCGTATATGCGACGCACCGTCTGGAACCTCCTGGCCAATGACATTTTCGGGTAGCCACCACATCTTCTTTCGGGGCAGCCCCTCGATGTACTTGCCAATATCTATTGCTGTAAGGTCCAGATGCCATTCACGGTTGGTGACACGTCCAGACTTGCACAGGTGTTCCACATATGAGACCCTGATAACGTCCCAGCTTGCAGGCCTGCCAGCTCGTTTTGCATTTCGCCATTCATCGGCTATGGCCTGAGCCACAGGATGCAAGCGCGGTTTCCTTTCCTTGTCTACATACTTCAAATAAATTGTATTTACTATGGCCTATTATACATAATTTAGTCAGAATATATCGAATAGAAAGTGATGGGCGGACCAGCTCATCCCGAGTCTTTGCATCCCAGTATGTATATGAAGAAGCATGCGGAGGATGAGCCTCACGCTCCCTGAGTGCTGCAAATAATCTGGCAGCAACCTCCAGCAAGGTAATTTCAGGCAGAATAAGCTCAGAGAGAGGTTTCTTTGCCATAGCGTGAAGCGAAGTATGTGTGGGGGTCTGAATGCAACTGCATATGTGCGTATGCTATTGAGAGACATTGGCATCTACCAATTTCCCACGGTTCGGCGAACCCGGTGGATGCTGGTGGAATTCTACGGAATGCCCGTTGACGTCATAAAAGCGGCCTAGAATGTGCTCAGAACAATTGAAGCATTTAAAATGAAGTATGTCCCACAAACATGTGTGAATGTTTGATGGCTGGAACTGAAACGATGTACAACACGTCCCAGATGATCAAACATGTGGTTAACACATGGCCCTATAATCGGCAAGGCCTGTAAGGATCCTGATATGATAAATGAACTGATAGGTACACGGAAATTACTGCTCCATCAACACATGTTGCAGCTTACACAGTGGAACCGAAGCAAGAGAAGAAAGCTTCCAGAAGATCATCTCGAGCTCCACAATCTGATGGAACTTCCTATATGGCGTGCTATGACATATGAAAATGGAGGCATGATATCATCTGACACGAAGGTGAAACAAATATCCATAGCCATTCCAGGTAACTGTTTCACACCGCCATTTGCACAAAGGGTTATCCGAAACATTGTACGTGTTCTCCAGATTCCCTCGTCCTCATGGCTCATCCTCAGCGCTCATCTAACCGTCTCCAAACGCGTGCATCCGCCGCCTCCCTCACTCCACAGTCACCACAGAAAGCCGCTCAAGGATCGGCCGCATTGCCAGAGCAAGGTGATGACTTTGGATTCTTGGATTCTGTTCCGTCACCAGTTGTGGGAATACGGCCTCCCGTTGTATGAGAACCTCATTGTCTATCAATTCAATGCTGTTCATCTCTGCATAGAAGAAACGGTCAAAGGCAACATCCTTCGATCTGATTCCTCCTGTTCCATCACAGATGCGCAGGGAGGCGCAAGCAGCAGAGGAACAGGCTAATCCACGATCGGTAGGTATAGCCACAAACACGCCGGTTATGCACCACTTACCTTTGTGTAGTCTACGAGTACATCAGCTCGCCCATCTGCACAGCGTCCTGTACGTGCAATGCCAATAGAATATTTATCATGTTTACTCATTACATATCAGCGACAGGAAGGAATGGATGTAGACAATGGCCGAGGTCGTGACAGTGACCCAGAGAGCGAAGAAGGCAATGAATTGTTTGAGGTAGGTTACTAGCTCATACATCCGGCATTGCCTGATTGCCTCATAATATCAGTCTCATGCAATTTCCGTCAGTCTCTCAGATGATGGAAAATCCGAGCGCCTCCCCCCTCGTGGCCCTCCTTCACGTCAAGCACTTGCAGACATTCGCAACCTTAAATCTCCTAACTTTTGCCGTAATCCACTTAGCACTCCCGATGAGATATTCGCTGAAGCGCTTGAGATATTGGAGGAGGAAATGGCACATTTGAGCGTGGTAAGGAAGCATATCAATGAAGCAGGTGACAGTCTTCACAGGACCATACTGGTCCTTCGTAATATTAAGGGGAACGTCATTCCATTTCCAAAGAAGGCGAGCGAATAAGCGACGCTATGTGGTAGTACTGTAGAATGTAACCGGGTTCATGAAGCGTGTACTTGTAATACTACATTCGGATCAGCCAGACAACTTAACAAATCAAACGCAATCATGTAATAACACCATATTAGCCAGGTCATTGACGTGATTGATTATGGATACCTGTATCCATTAATGGTACATGGATTGCACCCTTCGATGCTATCCTGAGCGCATTTAGATCTCACTGTCATTCCCATCGTGGCATACACTATGGCACACCCACCCCATCCATCCAAGACATCTAAGCGGCTTCCACCTTACATATTGGAGTTACCTCCACGTCCACCTGCCACAGAGTACGACTTCCTTGACATGGTACCAAATCCTGTCATTGGAACATCCACGGGTCATGCTGGAGAGAATGTGCGTAAATCACAGCTATGCTAGAGTTAGACGAACTGATTTGAATCTTGCCCCTCAGATTGGAATCACCTCCATTTCAGCCGATCCCACGTCAATTAGTGATCCCATGTCAGCTGGAGTGGTCCAGGCCGAGGTGTGTGGCATGTGATGATATGACACATCAATCACTCATATATCAAAGCTTCAGCATAGCATCCCGGATGACCCGGCTGACGTACGCAATTGACGTCATATGCCCTGTCCCCCATACTGATACTGCAATGTTTAGGCTGATCCGCCGATGCAAAGGGATATTGAAAACCGTTCACAGGTAAGTAATATTACAACTGTTATCTATGAAATGTTACTGATACTGCACTGATGTTATTAGGCCTCTGGTCATGTTATCGGCGCTGCTGGCATTGACCTATCCGTTAGGCATTCGTCCACCCAACCTGTAGAGGAGATCGTCTCTCCTGCCACCATTCGCAAAGCTCTGCGCACAGCGCACAGAGAACCTGATCCAATTCCTACTAGGAGGAGGATGTTCATACTCCCTGAGGCACTGCAGTATGACATTGAGGATCTGGAACGCCTCTTCTTCCACCCACCTCAGTCAGGTGATCTGCTTACAGACAATGGAGAAGCCGATGAAATGACGTTTGAGGAAAGGGCAGAGCAGCTCTATTCCATTCTGGACCATGAGGTCGAGGACTTGGAGGACCTCAGGGAGCATATTGCAGACGCTAACGATGGCATTCACAGATCAATACTTATTTTCGGCCACATACGCGACAATATATTAAGTCGGACCCAGGAGTAGGAATATATTGTATAATAAGTTTTGAAATATAGGCTCACTCTCAGTGAATGGGTTATCCGAACGATCGATACCATTATTCCGCATCTTGACACATGGCTGTCTCAAATCTCCGTTGACTATCATATGCCATGCCATATGCATGTGTTTGTCAAATGATGTACAGCATTAATTGCAGATCGTATTTCAGCGTTATGCGATGGCAATCAGACTTGCCATTCTTCGTCTTTTAATATTGTTTGATACTTAGTACAGTAGGAAGCATGGCCTGTATTTAAGATGCTTGCACACCATGAGCTATTGAATCCATATACAGCAAATCTCCCCGCAAGTCTCCCCCTACCATGTCTGATGGCCCACCCAGAATATCTGACCAGGAGGAACCTGTTCCTACTGGCTTTATCATTACCTCTGCCGATGCTGCTATTCTACAAGACTATCTGGATGACTTTGAGCACGCTGATGCAGCAGCACGAGCTACAATTGTTGAGAGAGCGATGGCACAGCTCTACATGCTCCGGCCCCCCCACACGCCTTTCCACAAAGTTGATGCTGCTAAGGTATAATTTATACACCTGTGACTGTGACGAAGTCCCTGCTGACTATAACATATTACAGAAAATCAGGAAATGGTTCTACAATCGCATCGATCCCCCCAGACGTCAGTACACCAAGTTTACCCGTAGATGGGCCGCCCAAAGCGTCTTCCATCAGCTCAATCGTGATGAAATCATTGAGCTTGTGAAGGAAACATCTGGACTCATACCAGGACACCCGCAGTTCTTGGGGGCCCTTCAGAATGCTACCACCGCTTTATGGAATGCCTTGGCACCTGATGATAGGGATGACTATTGTAAGGCCGCTAAAGAGTGGTCCAATGATACGCCACCAAAGCACATTCAGTCCAGGTACGTTATAGGTCATTGCATGGTCACTGCAGATTCAAATCCTATCAAACATGTAGAATGGCACAGTCCATGCGCAAGCAGGTTATCCAAGACTTTCAAAAGCAGCTGTACAAGATATGCGGTGTCCAGACCATTGTCCTTTCTGCCTATCAAGACGAGAACAACAAACTGGCCCTTGGCATGTGAGTCATCTAATGTATTGCTGTATTATGACTGATGGATTATGTCTAGGGACGATCTACATAGCCTTACTGATGAAGGAATACTCTTCAAGAATTTCTGTCCCAACTGGAAAATGTCTGTTCTATGGAAGGAATGGACAGCCTTTGGGGTGAAATGCTTTTCAAATGGTCAGCTTACCCCTCATTTGTATACCCATTCTAATCGTAAGACAGATCAAGTTGCATTACCCCCACAGAAGGGTGGTCCAAAGACTAACACAGAGCATATTCCCATCGTCTTAGAAGAGTCCGGATGTCCCATTCTTCCAGATATCAGGATGGACAATATGAATAAGACAAAGAGGGTACAGTCCATGCTTAGAGACTATTGCCTCGCTCATATCTGCAAGTGCTTATGCATTATATTTCTAATGTCCGCTAAAATTTTGTTTGCAGGCTTTACCACTGGACGAAAGAAGACTTTCATTCCTTGGAGTAAACTAGTGAAGGATCCATCATCATTTATCAGCAAGGACTGCACCCCTGAAGGCTTCGAGTGGAAGGATCCATCGAAGATCAGAATTGGGGAGGTATTTCGTCTCCTGTATCATTGGAGGAGCAGGCAAGATGAAGGCCTTCTTCCACTTGTCTGGGTTCCGACGTCCTCACTCTTTCAAGATGAGGATGAGCTGTCTGCACATCACCGGGGAGTCCGGAGATCTATTGGACATGGCTCACACGACTCAGATGAAGAGAACTTCGACCTCCCATCCTTTGGAGAATATGGAGATGACAATGATACTGATCATGTAGGTGGGTATGACAGCGTTAATAAGCCAGAAGATAACTCCTCTGGTGGCGGAGAACCCGACAATCAGAGTGCAGAAGATCGCCTAGAATACGATGGTAATCAGGGCAATGACACCGGTAACAATTCCTCTGAAAGTGGTGAACCCAATGATATGAATAAGCATGACTCTCCCATGCATGAGTCTTACAATCACCAATCGTTCTCTGGTATGTGTCTTTATTTCCCATGCTCAAGTACTGTATTAATATATCTTTGACCAGATCCTGATGATGCCGGGACATCCATGTCCTCACAAGGTCATTATCGAAGCACACATCAGTTGGAAAGTCACAGTATGCACCGTAATGTATTCTATGTATTCTACTAACCCACTTCAAAATGATGTGTAGACACGGCTGGGCCATCCAGGAGGCCACATGTGCTACAGGACAGGATGGAATCTATCCATCAGTCATATATATTGAAAGGGAAGAGAAAAGTTAAACTGACAGAGAAAGTGAGGTATGTCTTCTTCTTATAATTCTTATGACTTCAGTGTCAAGCCATTGTAGATATGCAGATGGCAATAGAGCTGCAGGGCGAGGTGGTGGGGCAAATATCTTCCTGAGATAGATCGTTTTGCAATAATGGTAATCTCCATTAAATAGGTATCATAGCTTCACTCTCTCGGGATATCCGTCTATTATCCTACAATTCACCCTCCCAGATTGGAATATGTCGTTTACATGCTACAATATTATCGTCTTCATTTCAGTTGTTTCATTAAATCTATTACTGTCTTTCCTTCTTTCTATTTCCAACCTGTTTAATGCACATGATATGATGCACCGGAAAACCCGATACCTTTATCATAAGGCTTCCATCATTCAAGTTCAAATTATCATGTTTGGCATGGGTGCATATAAACATTATGTATTCAATGATGTATTCCGCTACCCATTCCCACTTATTGTTTCTGTTGGTTCATATGCCAGATCCACCGGACAATCCGGTCTCAGCCGACGTCGGCTGGAGTATCAACCATGGCGGATTATCCGGCGTCGGCCGACGTCGGCTGAGTATCAATCTTAGGAGGTGCTCGCCGTCAGCTGGGGGTATCAATCAAACTAGCAATCACTATACATTGGCTGTGAAACGGTCAACGAAGGTATTACTCAGTTCATCATCGTGGCAGACATCTTACTGATGAAGTGCTGACCGGAAACATGGCTCTCAAAGACAATGAAGATACGCCGAGCCCTCAGGCTGTCAAAAAAGCGAGGAAGGGAGGTGCCAGTTTATCGACAGCCACAAGTCAAAAGCCTGGTGATGTTATCGCTTCGTGAAAACCAAAAACCGCTCGACTGACTTTGAAGAGAAGCAGAACTTGACAGTGAAGAGTCAGGCTCACAAGGCCTGGAGACTGGCGTGGATGATCTCCAAGTTCAAGGAACAGTAGAGCGTGAGTAAAGTTTTCACTATGGGAAATGAGACGCTTACAGAGTACAAAGGGGAAACATTCGAGAGCGATGACCCTGCCATCCGTGCAGAATCCAAGGAAAGTAGGAGTGAGTATAAAGGGGGCTCTGACGTGGAGTCAGAGTCAGAGTCAGAGTTGGCCGCTGGCGGTGATGAGGGGCCCGAACTTGAGAACGAGGAACCGGACACCAGGATTCAGTTGAAAACTGGTAAGAAACAGAAAAAGGGCCTCGTTGCTCGTGACCAAATCAGTGCGGCAGTGGCAGCAATAAACGACGAACCAAGTCCGAGGATAGACCACTGTGGGAGAGTTGCTGCACCGGGACCAAAGACTCACCAACCCGCGGGGTAAGTCCTCCCAAATTTAGTCACCCACTGCGCTTATGCTTCCCTTAAACGCCACGCTAAAGTCCCGCATCGAAACGTTCAAGTTCAAAGACCTCTCGCCAGCAGTCGCCAGGTGGACTGGCACCTAACTGGCAGAAAGTACGACATATAGCTCACGGCTCATCCACTGTACTTCCTAGAAAGGGTTCTGGCATCTCCGTGAGCTCTGATATCGACGGCGACTCTGTCAACTTAAAAGCTCAGGCTCCAAGTCGTCACATGAGCACTGGGAGCCAACCCGACACATCATCTCGTGCACCTAGTAGCGGTGAAATCGATGCCGATGCTGTGTCTTATGGGTATGGCGGGTTTGTACCCGATGACGAGGGGTTGGTGGAAATACACGAAGACATTAAGCCAAAGGGTTTTGAGCTGGAGAAGAAGCTGGCATCGAGGTACAAGGCACGTTCAATCTCCTTTCTCACCAGTGCACGCCTCACATTCTCTTGCATCCCATAGTCTATCACCAAGATCCAGAAGATTCACTCGATTCCATCACCACGTTCCCTCGCTACCAATACATCTCACAAGAAGAAGGAGATTTCGTACGATCACCTACCCCAGGGTACCAAAAATCGTTTCAAGAAGAATGTCATTCCACTTGCATTAGATACGACAGGCGCATTGAAGCCGTGGAATACCCCAAGTGACGAATCCATGATTGAGGTCTGGAACCTCGTCTTTGGAGACGACTACCCAATCAAAGAGGGTGACACCATGTGCTTTCGTTTTGCTGTTGCTAAGACTCTCGTGAGTGCCCTATTCTTTATCATCTTCTGATTCATTTCTTGTGGGCATTGTTCCACTGCCAGTAGGAATGTGGACAGCACAAGCTCTCGGTCGTGTCCATTGGACCAGTGACCTACTTATTCCCATTCGCGTCCAATACTAACACCCATCCTTCAGATTAAACGAGCAATATCAAGCTGGGTTCACAAGTTCGCTGATACCGCAGAGAAGGCACTGGGCACCGAATTCGCCCGACAAGGGTTACAAACTCCAGAGGAACGCGCTGCGTTTGTTCAGCACCTTCTCGGCGACACGGATGACATGTCAAACAAGAGGCGTCCCTTTATTTGGGAGACAGCTTACGACGATCCAGATGCCCGGCAAGAGGTAAGTTTTCAGATTGGTCATGCCTAGACAACCTCAGTCACAGTCTTCTTTCCAGGGAATTTTCCAAGGCCGACTCATCGCGCGAACGTTTTTTGAACATATGCAGATCGTCAAGACTGTTGACCCTGAGCATCGTGTGCAGGAGAAGCCCATCGGCGCCCTTATATACTGCATTCAGGCGGTTCGTTTTAATTCCGTCTGCCGTTTCTGTCTTAACATTTGGATCAGGTTCATCGTGCCCTCCTTTATTCTGTGACGGGGACTCTCCAGCTGCCTTCAGACAAGAAAGGTGCTGAATTCTCAAAGACGAATTGGGGTGATCATACCCTCATCACCCCACGTGGTGAAAAGGTTGTCAAGCGCGCTTCTGTTTTCCTCAGCAAGATTTCGTCTCTCAAGGATCAACACTGGGACGACATATTCGAAAAGGCGCTGGTGTTTCAGGTAACGCTCGGGAAGCAGCGCGCGATGGCAAGGGAAGTGGAGTCAGAGCCGGCTGGGGAGGTTATTGATTCGGAATCAGATGATGATGAGTTACTCGATCCACGCTACGATGCTGTTCCTGCGGGGGAAGGGGCATAGATACCATGATGTAACCATCCTAGGCCATGCTGGCCACGCAAAATGAATCGCTTTTTTGACTTATTTCCGGGCTTTGTGATAGTAAACATCGGATTTTGTCAAGCGATTCAAGGTCTTTACGCTCTTTACGTAGAGGTCTCTACAGCTTAGCCAAGTACTACTGGCTTTGACAAGACAAAATACACTTTCCCAAGAAAACGGACCTAGCATCAAAAAGTTACTGAGTCTTTGTGGCTTCTTCGGCTTCAATCACTTTTCCTACTTTATTAAGTCATCAAAGCCCTCGGTAAAGACCTTGTACTTTTCCTGATGTGCGGCTCGTGCAGTTGAATCTCACGAAAAGCCGCGTTTCATCACTTCACTGCCGCTGCTGCGCGTGCATCCACAAGTCTCTGGCAGAGCAAAGATCTGGGTCGGACAATAAAGCTGCCCACGACAACGATTATAGAAAAGGTTCACTTTTTGTCGCAAGCTGGAGCCCAACGGCGGTATTCGCTGTTATGGAGAACCACTCGGCTATCGACTCACCGCATTTTCTCTGTAGGTCATTATCATATGCGCCGCGTCATCAGACCTTGACACTCATAGTCCCCCGTCCCGGGATAAGTTTGACATCTCGGCGTCAAGTCTGAGAAATTGCCGCAAATGACATCAAACCCATAATCCAAGGAAGGGTGTGAAAGTCTGTCGGATGGGAGTGCAGGCCCAGAGTGGCATGTTCGGCGCATGCCGCCAAGCCTCCGCCGCGGAAGCCTCCGAAATTATGGTTTCCTGAGTGCTAAGTACCATCCCTCGACTCAAGGAGCCATGAAATGATGCGTGGTCCATGTTTGCACCCTCCCCGCACGAAGCACAACACCTTGCACTATCGAAATATCGACATTCTGTATGATTGCATTGACAATACAGTGGAAGAGGGTGAGTATGTGAAGCAATACGAAAGCCTTCATGACGGCGTTAGCATGACCAAAACTCGAATCTTTACACGGTCTTGGCTCATTCGTTTGTCCAAGCCTCAGCCGCCAAGGAGTGTTAGATGACGACAATCGGGAATATGGAGGGATGGGCTGAATTTGTGATGTTACAGATAGGGAAAGAGGACGACCAAATTCACACCCAAGGGGGCGATACTAGCCGTAAAGTGGACAAAGATGTACATCAAAAAGCGGTAGCGTAGGATGTATGCGCTTTAGGCGCACTTGTCTAGTTAGCAGCCACATTTTGAGACTGTGTAGACGACTTACTTAGTATACGCCCGATCTTCGTCTTTAATTGGAACGCTTGCGGTAACGAATCAGGTCGCAAAGTGCACTGCCTTTGAACGACCGCAACCCTTCTCCGAGTGATTCAAATGTCATCGGCTGGCCCAAGGTCAGCTGAGCCGCATTCTCCATTTCTGTAACGAGTCCCATGCTGCTCGCCATCGCATATGCACTGAAGGCTTCGCTCTTTTCTGGCGCCGGAAATGTTCCAAGTTTGATTGCGGTACGGATGTTAGATTGGACTAATTCCATATCGTATTTCTGGCAGGCAGCCAGTAACGCGAACAGCTTTTCATAAGAGCTGGGTATGACGGGGGGAACAGGGTAAAGTAACGAGATGAGGATGTTCAGCAGGCCAGCGTCCTCAGACAATGTGACGACAGGAAGTCCGTCAACAAGTTCGTCGTCAGGTGGCTGAGGAAGAGAGAGCAGATCTTTGAAAAATGGCGATGACAGGGCGAGCAGCGACTTGTGGACACGGAAGTCGGCCTTGTCGGACGAGCGAAGTATAATATTTGCATCGGGCAGGTCCAAACACAATGGTACAGATGGGGGATCCGAGGTTGGCTCTTCCTTCACCAGAGCCAGAGTCGAATTTGTCTGTGATTGTTCTTGTTAGTCATCACGACAAAGACCAGGCGGCCACGAGTCGCGCCTGAGTCGCGCCAAAATTACGTACCTTTTCTATCGCCGTGTGAACAACGGCCGTTAAAGCCTCCCAGAAACCGTGTATCACCTCACTGGGCATGTTCGCACATGAACACATGGTAGTGAAAGACTGGAAGTGGCGTGTCAATGCACTATTGAAGTCGATGAGGTCAAAAAGATGAGGAGCTTCCGCTATGGAGCTGACGTAATCATTAAGCCATTGCGGGAAAGAGGGAGTGCGGGTGGAAGTGCGTTCACAGTAGTTGCAATAGCCAGTGGCGTCGCAAGAGCGCCTCGTAGTACAGTAGTTGCAATAGATAGGATTTCGACCAGGAGTGCAAAGTAGACTTTTCACGTTATCCGGTAAACCAAAGCTTCGAAACTGGAGAAGAGCTGATCGGAGATCAGTCCGAACTCGCTCGTGATGCTTCCTAAGTTCATGAAGGTATGCGCCTGTCATACCAGTGGAGTCGAGCCTGTCTCCCAAGTCCTCGATGACCATCGGCAGGCGAAATGTAACTTGCGCAGCTTGAACTACTTCTTCATGAAGTTCCTGTTGTTGTGCGAGGCAATAAATGTGGAATGCTGTTTCTGGGCGAATGAATGGCGGATCCTTTTTGGCAATGGCACCTCGGATGTGGTTTAAAACTGAGTCCATTTGATACTTCTGAGCCACGGCTAGGAGCTCCATTATACCCTCGGTGGTGGGAGGAAGGATGGGAGTGACGGGGAAAATGAAAGTGAGGAGGCTGTAAAGAGTCGTCTTGCTTTCTGGTAGTTTGACCACCGGAAGCGATTCTTGTTCTTCACCATCGTTGGTGGCGTCAGAAATGTCTGAAACGCTCTGTATGAGGTTTCGGAGTACAGGGGAACAAAGTTCGATGTGACGTTTGAGTAGCCGGAAATTATAGGAGTCGCGCGAGCGAAGAACGATATCCGAACCACTGTAGTCGAAGTGTGAGGTCTCGTCGGTAATAACCTCATTCGGTACAGGAGGGACAGCAGGATCTCTTATGGCGTTGTGACTTGGTGTTGGGGGACCGGAGGACCGAAGCCAAAATGCGGGGCCAGTGTAGACATGGTGTTAGACACGGAGTTGGGCGACTCGGATGCGCGTATGATGTCAATTTACCCGTAGCTTTTAAAAGAGCCAGCGCAGGGCAGGGATATTGTGACCATGTTCTAGGTACTCGTGCGCAGCAGGTGCATAAGTTTTCATAAGGAATCCATCTAAATTTACGTCCCATCGATGGAACATTGGATTAAGGAGTCGGAAAGCGTTGTTGAGCGCTCGATGTGACGTGCTACTCGGATGCAGTAGGTTTATAACGGCATTACTTTTTATAGTAAAGTAGGCCTCGTCAGGTGAGTCCTTCCAGTCACGGAGCAATGGTGTTCGTTTGTATTGGGCGCGGAAAGTGGTCTAGACTGCTGGCACGCAGTTCGTGGAATTTTCTATTGTGGCTGGCAGCAGTCAGCATTTGTGAAACTACCCAAAAGATTTGTACCGCTTGTCACATGTCACATGTCACTGCTTGTGCCCTTGTACCAAGGGGATGGCGGCGTCAGAAAAACATACCCGGAGCAAGACCGGTACTACAAATATAGGATATCAGATAGACACCGCAGTTCGGGTCCCTGTCAGCCTTCAATTTCCTGCGGACGCCTTGCCCTTTCCGTGATACTGGCACACACACAGCCTCAGACCTACACTGGCAGAGGTTTTTCATAATCGTCTCCGTAGGGTGCAAATGATGTGAAATTTCTTGGAATCGCTACTATACCCAATGTGCTGCGGCATGGAATCAGGTGTGCGCAAAATATGGTGACGTCAAAGATGACATGATTACAAACAACCCTTTACAACACTTTCCACACTGTCATGTATCCCATTAGCAAGTTCTCACTTGACTCACCCAAGCCCTTGAGCAACTTTGGCAAGCTGCGCTACTAGTACCTAACCATACGTCTACTCCATCAAGTGTGAATCTGCAAGCCGTAGTACCGCACCTTGCACCCGGCCTCTTGCATCACTTCAAGTTGCTTCCTGCGGCGCTTGCAGCTTTAGGTCCGCATGGTCCACTTCACACCTTCGACGACCCACTTTAGTCCATTAGACATTACACCTGCAATCCGTTTTTCTCTCCCATGACTCTCGGTTATCTGCAAGAACGTGGTCACCTCCCAAAAACCTCGCTATTGTACCTCCACTTACCATCTGCCTCTCATTGAGTCATTCTCCACAACCCTCAGCCTCTGCCCACACGCTCAGACCCTCATAAACCCGACGCCCGAGTCAAATTAATTCACGTGGTAGTAACCCTGTCTTCCTTCAAGCTCTGAATCAATTCGAGGTACTTAGTTTCACATCGCAGGACAATATTGTCAGCTCCGCATGACGCCTACTATTGGGCATTGGTATTTCCGGATTTTCCAGATGTGTTTGATGCCCCTGCGTCAAGTTGAAATGATTCCTGCACATGATGTTGAACCCACAATCTCAAGACAGAGGAAAGGTACATACTTCTCGCGCCATCGATATTCTACTGGACGGCTGGTCACGGAAAACCTCTCCTTTCGTAATGTGCGCTGCTACGGGATGGGCATTGGGTCTCCGATATATGGGTGAGGGGGGCTGTCACGAATTCCTCATAAAGGGATGAATGGGTTGGGAACGGGTCGGTATATGTCTCTTTCAGTCTTTTGATACGTTGCAAAATTAAGTCACGTAACCACTCAGCGGGGACCGCATTCTTGCTTTTGGGGCAGGGGCGACTGCTAATGCGGCCAAACCAGATCGTTGATAGGATGTCGCTTCCATCAACGAAGTTGAAGAATGAGAGGAGTTTGTCGCGGCAACGCTTGCGAAAACGGACGAGGTCGTGGAGCGCGGAGCCGTCAAAGACCTGTAACACATCTCCGATAGCCTAAAACGTCATGGGGTGATCTAGAGTGAGGCGAGCTGCAGTCTCCCTCCCCGGGATGAGCTGTTCGCTGCTTCCAATTGCATATGCATGAAAGGAAGCCTCCGTGGTTGGTAGTTGCCGACATATTTCAGAACAGGCAGTCAATAGGGCAGTCGAATTATCATATTTTTACGACATAGAAGGGAGAGCCAAGATTTTCTCGTAGGAGTTAGGCATCGCCGATGGGATCGGGTAGAGCAGAGTTAGAAGGTCCGAGTCTTCAGATCAGCGATGTTCAGATCAGCGATGTCATGACTACAGTCTGACTGAGTCATGCGCTGACTCGAGTCGGTCGACTATGATATTCTACAAGGTCTCAGCTTCTGCCTGTCCACTCTGTGTCGCGTCAGCCTCCTCGCCGCTTCCGTCCTCTAGCTTCGCCCTGCTGTCCAGCTTGTCGTCCCACCTGCCTGCCAACTTGAAGCTGCTCGAACGAGAAGTCGTTTATCCGCGTGACACAGCGACGATCTCACTGCAAGTGAGTATGTGGTAGCCACACGCAGCGGTGCCGTCACGGCGACAGCCGAGAAAGCCCCGGAGTTCCGGGAGCACTGGCAGTGCCGTCGATATCACGTTGTTGCCCCCTTATCGAGGACCAAAGCAGGTGTGTCTGTCAGACGCCCCTTCTGAGTGCATACATACTCCGTGTAACAGAGTCAGCCCCTCTTGTGACGTGGGGGAACACGGGATTGCGAAGATGAGGCGTGCTGAGTGCTTCGAGTCGCCCGCACGCCAAAGACTCCCTGCCTCGTCTCCTACTTTCCCCTCCTGCCCTCTTGCCCAACATACCAAGAACTGGGACCCCAACTTTCTCGACTTCATCTTCGTCACCTCCGGCTCGATATCGCCCCTGCCCCACCGCGACGCACAGCGCGACAGACCAAGAAACGGACGAGACAGTGTCCTTGTACCGCCGCGCGCAAGTCAGACTATGCACGGTAGAGGAACGGCTTAGCACGCGAGCGCCGGGCTACAGGAAGGGAAACACGCCATCTTTACACACCGACGACCGCTCCACGCAGGAAGCGACGGCACGTTTCCCAGGGTGGCGATGCTTCAGACGAACGCGAGAAAGACGACTCTTATGACGAAGTAGGGATCGTCGTCATGTACCGAAGAAAGCTTCTGTCCCAGCGTAGACCTAAGCCCCGCCATGCCAGCCAGCAGATCGCTCATCAACCCCACCGCTCATGCTCACGTCCCCTCCCTCGCCGCAGCCGGACCGGCCGTCATCACCCGTCCCTCGCCCAGACATCAACTCGTTCATTGGCCTCCCACTAACGATCCTCCCAGCGCCCGCCCTCGCGGGGATCGTGAAACCGCCGCGCGCAGGAGCCACCTACAACCGTTACCCAGTCCTCTAGACGACGGCAAAACGGAACAGAGCTCGACGTCTCCATTGGCCTCGGGGAGAGCCCAGCGGGCTGCGCCACCGTGGACGACGATGTTGTGCCCTTGCCCACGCCACGCTTGCTGCTACGCTCCTCGGGCACTAATGACCACCCGAACAGGCCCATGCTCGGTTTTGTGATACCCGGGCTTGAAGATACCGACGCCGATGCTAGCGCGAGCTTGGGTCACGCTTATACAAGCCAGGCAAGGCTTGAGACTTTGATCTTTCCTCTGAGTGCTGACGGCAGCAGCGGCGAAGGATGGGTCGACTGTTTTACCGAGCACGTTCTCGGTGGAGGGTTCGAACTTCGGAGGAAGAGCTTGCGCAAAGACCAAGCTGAAGCCGAATATCGGTCAGGCATGACTACGATGACGGGGGCTATGACGAAGGCGACGAGGACAGCCCGCGCGCGCATGTACTGTAATATCCACGCCTGTTTTACTAGGTGTTCGTCCTAAGAAACGCCGAAGGCCACCAAGGTTCTGTCACCACTGTGGGAACACGATCCGCTAGCCCAGGATGCGTGGTACACTGATTGGGGCGTCAACGGGCGAGTGGCGCTGCAAGTTTCTTTTTCTTTGTCTGCATGTAGAATCGGTACGCCCTCCATCCCTTCCCTTCGTGCAGCTGCAGATTGTAAAGTCTTGGCCCAGAGAACAGGTACCCAGACTTGTTATTCAACCTCTTCGCAGAGGCGTTGCGCGTCCGTTTTGTAGTGGCTATTGTACCTGCTCGCTTTCTTTGTGCGCGAAGAGAGGTGTGTCTCTCAACGTGGCTGTGGCTGGCGTATTGAATCTCACGGAAAGCCACCTTTCATCACTTCACTGTCGCTGCTGCGCGTGCACCCACAAGTCACTGGAAGAGCAAAGATTGGGGTCATACAGTGAAGCTGCCCACGACAAAGATGATCGAATAAGTTCACGTTTTTGTTGCAAGCTGGAGCCCAACGGCGGTATTCGCCATTTTGGCGAACCACTCGACTATCACTTCACCGTGTTTTCTCTGTAGGTCATTCTTATATGCGCCACATCATCGGACCATGGTACTTATATTTCCCCGTCCCTGGATAAGATCGATGTCTCAGCGTCAAGTCTGAGGAATTGCCGCAAATGACATCAAACCCATATTCCCAGGAAGGTGGGAGGGTTCAAACATAGACAACGCATCATTTCACGGCTCCTTGAGCTGTGGGATGGTACTTAGGACTCATGAAACCCTAATTACGGAGGCTTCCGCAGCGGAGGCTTGGCGGCATGCGCCGAATGTGCCATTCTGAGCCTGCACTCCCATCTGACAAACTTTCGCACTCACGAAACGCAACGCCTTTCACTCTCGACATATGTACATTCTGTATGATCGCATTTACAATACAATGGAAGCGAGAGAGTATGGAAAGCAATACGAAAGCCTGGTTGACGGCAGCGGCGTTAGCCTGACCAAAACGCGAATGTTCACACGGTCCTGGCTCGTTCCTTTGTCCAAGCCTCAGCCGCCGAGGAGTGTTGGATGACGACAATCGAGAATATAGAGGCATGGATTGGAATTGTGATGTTACAGATAGGGAAAGAGGACGACCAAATTCACACCCAAGGGGGCGATACTAGCTGTAAAATGGACATTAAAAAACGGCAGCGTGGAATGTATGCGCTTTAGGCGCACTTGACTAGTCAGCAGACACATTTTGAGACGGTGTAGACGACTTACTTCGTACACGCCCCACCGTCGTCTTTATTGGGAACGCTTGCGATAACGAATCAGGTCGCAAAGTGCTCCGCCTTTAAACGACCGCAATCCTTCTCCGAGTGATTCAAATGTCATCGGTTGGCCCAAGGTCAGCTGAGCCGCAGTCTCCATTTCTGGAACGAGTCCCATGCTGTTCGCCATCGCATATGCATTGAAGGCTTCGCTCTTTTCTGGCGCCGGAAATGTTCCAAGTTTGATTGCGGCACGGATGTTATATTGGACTGATTCCATATCGTATTTCTGGCAGGCAGCCAGCAGTGCGAACACCTCTTCATAAGAGCCGGGTATCACGGGGGAAATGGGGTAAAGTGATGAGATGAGGCTGTTCAGCAAGCCAGCGTCCTCAGAAAATGGGACGACGGGAAGTCCGTCGACAAGCTCGTCGTCAGGTGGTTGGGGAAGAGAGAGAAGATCCTTAAAAAATGGTGAGGACATGGCGAGCACCGACTTGTGGACACGGAAGTTGGCTTGGTCAGATGACCGAAGTATAATACTTGCTTCGGGCATGTCCAAACACAATGGCACAGATGGAGGCTCTGAGTTTTCGGAGGTTGGCTCTTCCTTCACTAGAGCCAGAGTCGAACTTGCCTGTCGGTGCTCTTATCAGTTCTCGCCATAACTTGAACGCCTCTAGTCGCGCCAATTATACATACCTTTTCTATCGTTGTATGAACAACAGGCGTCAAAGCCTCCCAGAAACTGCGTATGACCTCACGGGGAATGCTCGCACACAAACATGTTGTCGAAGACTGGACGTGGCATGCCCATGCACCTTTGAAGTCTATGGGGTCGAAGAGATGAGGAGCTTCCGCAATGGAGTTAACGTAATCATCAAGCCACTGCGGAAAAGAGGGAGTGGTGTTGACAGAGCGCCTGTAGTTGAAAGATTGGTTACAGTTTTTGCAGGTCTCAGGATTTATACTAGTGCCAGGAGAACAAAATAGACTTTTCACGTTATCCGGTAAACCAAAGCTTCGAAACTGGAGAAGAGCTGATCGGAGATCGGTCCGAACTCGCTCGTGATGCTTCCTAAGTTCATGAAGGTATGCGCCTGTCATACCAGTGGAGTCGAGCCTGTCTCCCAACTCCTCGATGACCATCGGTAGGCGAAATGTAACTTGTGCAGCTTGAACCACCTCTTGATAGAGTTCATGCTGTTGTGCGAGGCAATAGATGTGGAATGCTGTCTCTGCGCGGATGAACGGCGGATCCTTTTGAGCGATGGCGCCTCGGATATGACTTAGAACCGAGTCCATTTGATACTTCTGGGCCACAGCTAGGAGCTCCATGATTCTCTCGGCAGTGGGAGGAAGGACGGGAGTGACGGGGAAAATGAAAGTGAGGAGGCTGTAAAGAGTCGCCTTGCTTTCTGGTAGTTTGACCACCGGAAGTGATTCTTGTTCTTCACCGTCGTTGGGGGCGTCAGAAGTGTTTGAAATGCTTTGTATGAGGTTTCGGAGTACCGGGGAACAAAGTTCGATGTGACGTTTGAGTAGCCGGAAATTATAAGAGTCGCACGAGCGAAGGATGATATCCGAGCCAGGGTAGTCGAAGTGTAAGGTCTCGTCGGAAATAACCTCATTCGGTGCTGACGGGACAGCAGGACCTCTAATGGTGCTGCTATAAATTGGTGTTGGGGGGACTGGAGGACCGAAGCCAAAATGCGGGGCCAGTGTGGGGATTCCAGGGAGGACTGTAGACATGGTGTTTGACACGGAGTCAGGCCGCGCAAGTTCCATGTCAAGTTACCCGTAGCTTTTAAAAGAGCCAGCGCAGCGTAGGTGTGTTGCGAGCCATGTTCGAGGCACTCGTGCGCAGCAGGTGCATAATTTCTCATAGGGAATCTATCCAACTTTACTTCTCATCGATGGAACGTGGATTGAGGAAGGTGTCGTTGAGCGCTCGATGTGACGTGTGTGCGTAGTAACTTACGTTTATAACGGCATTACCTCTTATAGTAAACTGCCAGCAGTCAGGTGAGTCGCTGCGACGAGTCAATTAGTCAATGCGCAACGATGTTCGTTCGCATAGACGCAGCAAATGTTTTTGATTAGATACGATTAGTAAGACAGACAGCACGCGAACATGCTCCGAATAGGCTGTGGCCGATCATTCTATTGTGGACGGAAGCGGTCAGCATTTGTCAAAGTACCCAAAAAACTTGTACTGCTTGTCAAGCTGATTGTAGTCTGGGGTTGGCGGAGTTAGAGAAACATACCCGGAGAAAGTTGTACAGTATTAGATAGGATAATAGATAAGTTAGGCACCGCAGTTTAGGTCCGGGTCAGTATTCAGATCTTGATTCAGGTTCAAGTTCCTGCGGACGCCTTGCCCTTTCCACGATGCACACCCTCAGACCTATACAGACAGACATTTTCATCGCAGTCTCCATGGGCATGAAAGATGTGAAATTTCCTGCAATCTCCACCAAATGTGCTGCGGCATCGAATCAGGTGCCAGTGACAGTGAAAACGGCAAAATGACAAACAACCGTTTACAACACTTTCGAAGCCGTCACGTATCGAATATTCAAGTTCTCACTTGACTTTTGGGAAGCTGCACCACTAGTACCTAACCTTACGTCTGCTCGATCGAGTGTGAACTTGTAGTTGAAGCTGGGACTCCGAGCCGTAGTAGTGTACCTGTCACCAGGCCTCGCATAACCTGTTTCCTACGGCGCTTGCAGCTTTATGTCCGCATGGTCCACTTCACGCCTTCGACGAACCACTTTAGTCCATTATATATCACGTCTTCAATACATTTTTCTCCCCTAGAAGTCTCGGTTATCTACAGGAACGTGATCACCTCCCAAATCCTCGCCGTTGCCCCTCCACTTACCCTCTGCCTTATTCTGCAACCCTCTGCCACATGCGCAGACCCTCATAAACCCGACGCCCAAGTCAAACGAATTCACATGGCAAACTTGTCTTCGTCCAAGCTCCGAATCACCTCGAAGCACTTTCTGGTTTCACATCCGAGTCATAGGTCAATATTATCAGCGCCGCGTGACGCCTGCTATTAGGCATTGGCATTTCCTGGATTTGCAGATGTGGTTGATGCTCCTGCGTCAAGTTGAAAGGGTTCCTGCACACGACGTAAAACCCGCAATCCAAAGAAAGAGGGAGGATACATACCCCATCTCGTGCCATTGATACTCTAACGTATAATTGGTCACGGAAAACCTCTCCGTTGGTAATGTGCGCTTCTACGCAGGAGGGGCAGTGGGTCTCAGATATATGGATGAGAAGAGCTGTCATGAATTCCTCATGAAGGGTTGAATGTCTAGGTAACGGATTGGTATACGTCTCTTTCAATCTTTCCATACGCTGTGAAATTAGGTCTCGTAACCACCCAGCGACGACAACTTCGTCGCTTTCGGGGGCAGGGGGAGTGCTAGTGCAGTCAAACCAGATCGTTGATAGGATGTCGCTCCCATCAATGAAGCTCTCGAGTAATGAGAGGAGTTTGTCGCGGCAACGCTTGCGAAAACGGACGAGGTCGTGCAGTGCGGAGCCATCAAAGAACGGTAAGGCATCTCCGAGAACTTCAAACGACATGTGGTGATCTAGAGTGAGGCGAGCGGCGGCCTCCATCTCCGGGAGCTGTTTGCTGCTCGCAACTGCGTATGCATGAACGGAAGCCTCCGTGGTTGGCAGTTGCCGACCTATTTCGGAACGAAAAGTGGAGAGGGCAGTAGACATATCATATTTTTCCGACACGGAAAGGAGTGCCAAGATCTTCTCGTAGGACTTAGGTATCACAGATGGGATAGGGTACAGCACAGTGAGAAGGCTGTGCAGCAGTTCCGAGTCTTCAGATACATGTACAACGGGAAGACCATCGACGATTTCGCCATCAAGTGGCTGAGGGAGGGAAAACATATCATTAAAAAATGGAGATGATATGGCCAAAGTGGACTTGTGAACACGGAAGGAAATAAGGTCAGACGATCGAAGGATGACATCCGCTCCTTGCATGTTGAGACCTTCCCGCAGATGTGCTTTTGTTGTTGGATAGGTGGAATTTTCAAAGCGCATTCCCCCTTCTGTGAGTGAGAATTCCGATTCAGCCTGTGGGCGTACTGAGATTTATCACACGTGATATTCGGGATGGTGGGGCCTACCTCTCGAATACTTTCATGGACAACTGCCGTCAAAGCTGACCAAAAATCACGAATGGTCTCGACGGAAATGGTTTTGCAACGTTCGCAGTCATTAATTTCAAGTTCAATAGGTGAGACATGAGACGAAAGGGCGAGATGGAAGGTGGTGAGATCAAGATAAGAGGGATCTTCTGTAACTGAGTCAAGGTAGTTATCGAGCCACAGTGGAATATCAGCAGACTCGCTAGTCTCCTCACAGTCGAGATTAGCACCAGACAAGATTTGGTATACTTTCGAATTGAAAAAACTACTATCCGGGCTGTCCCGGCTGAGGCGTACAGAGAGGCCCAGAAGAGCTTGTTGTCGATATTTCCAAAGTTCGTAAAGAGCGAGTCCACTGATGGTGTCAAATTTGTCCTCGAAATTCTCGATAGTCATTGGGAAATTGAGCGTTTCTTTCGCCGCCAGACACGCCTCTTCAAGGAGCCCATAGTTCCATGCAAGAGAGTAAACATGCAACGCAGTTTCAGGACAGATAATGGGCGGGCCATGCCTGGCAGCGTAGTCTCTGATTCGGATTAGAACAGTTGCCATTTCATACTTCTGGGCCACAGAAAGGAGCTCCAAAATCTGCTCTATGGTTGGAGGGAGGACTGGGGTTACGGGAAAGACGAAAGTCAGGAGGCTGGAAATAATTGCATAGCTCTCAGCAAGCTGAACTGTCGGGAGTAAAGGTTCTTCCTTAGTTTCACCGTCAGCTGTATCTTCGAAAGAGCCACAGATTTAGCTGTTATCCACCTTGAGGTCTCTTTTGAGAAAGAAATGAGGCTTGCCTTCCGGTCTTGCGACATGGCGCCGCAAGGTAGCCATTATTCGCTTCCCGAGAACAGGAGAGCTGTCCATCACATAGAACTTTTGTACTCTAAATTCATAAGAGTCAGAAGACCGGAGAATAATGTCAGCATAAGGAAAGTTTGAGAATTTCCCCAGCAGGTCTGGAAAAGGCAAGGGAAAATGTATGCTGGGAAGAGAAGGCGAAGGTGTAAACATGAGAAAAACACTTCAACGATGTTGAGGTTGGCGTTGAATAAATAATGGACAGGCTAGAGTTTCTGGCGCGGAGTAGCACGTTATGTGACCAAGATTCCAAGTGAGTTCGCAGTACAGTCGACAGCGTAGCAGCAACCGTGACGTCACTAGTGTGGGGCTGGATCCCGGGCCGTTTATATCCGGACTAAACTTGGCCCCAAACCCTTGGCTGAATGTCCCGGAAGTCCAGCCAACTGCAACACTTGAAGGACACTCTTGCAAACCTCAAACCTCAAACCTTTTGGATCTGGTATCCTCTCCCACTTAAGACCCTCCGGTCCTCACACCATGTCTCAGCTTCTTGTTCTGCTTCCGCCCGTGAACTCTGCTTCGCGCCAGCGGCGGCCTCCTTGCCGCTTTTGCCCTCTCCCTTCTCCCCGCTCTCCAGCTTGTCATCCCACCAGCCTGCCAAGCTGCCCAAATGAGTCGTATATCCGTGTGATACAACGGCGATCTCACCACGAGTGAGTTTATGGAGGGTTCGGAGTCTGCGGGGAAAGCTTGGCGGCAGAACATGCTGCACTCCGACATCCGACAACTTTCGTACTCACGAAGCACAACGCCTTTCACCCTCGACATATCGACATTCCGTATGATTACATCGACAATACAGTGGGGGCAAGAGAGTACCGATAGGTACCAATGTGATGCGGAAGCATTCATGATGGTGGCAGCTGGCTGAAGATCGCATGCTTATTACGTAGTCTTGACTTGTCCCTTTGTCAAAACCCCAGCCGCCGGGGAGAATCTGGAATCGGAATCATGGACTGAAATTGTGATGTTACAGATAGGGAAAGAATGCGACCAAATTCACACCCAAGGGGGCGAGGGCGATAGTAGTTGTAAAGTGGACAAAAGTATACTTTAAAAACGGAAACGTAGAATGTATGCGCTTGAGGCGAACTTTTCTGGTGAGCAGCCACATCTTGAGGCGATATAGACGACTTACTTATTATACGCCCAATCGTCGTCTTTATGTGGAACGCTTGCGATAACGAATCAGCTCGCAAAGTGCTCCGCCTTTGAATGACCGCAATCCTTCTCCGAGTGACTCAAATGTCATCGGTTGGCCCAAGGTCAGCTGAGCCGCATTCTCCATTTCTGGAATGAGTCCCATGCTATTCGCCATGGCATATGCACTGAAGGATTCGCTCTTTTCTGGCGCCGGAAATGTTCCAAGCTTGATTGCGGCACGGATGTTAGATTGGACTAATTCCATATCGTATTTCTGGCAGGCAGCGAGTAAGGCGAATACCTTTTCATAAGAGCTCGGAATCACGGGGGGACAGGGGTAAAGTAACGAGATGAGGCTGTTCAGCAGGCTAGCGTCTTCAGATAACGCGACAACGGGAAGTCCATCAATAAGTTCGTTGTCAGGTGGTTGGGGAAGGGAGAGAAGATCCTTGAAAAATGGAGAGGACATGGCGAGCACCGTCTTGTGAACACGGAAATCGACTTTGTCAGATGATCGAAGTATAATGCTTGCGTCGGGCATGTCCGAACACAATGGCACAAATGGAGGCTCCGAATTTTCGGTGGTCGGCTCTTCCTTCACTAGAGCTAGAGTCGAATTTGCCTGTGGGTGTTCGTATCAGTTATCGCGATAAAGTCTACTAGCTGCGCCAATTTTACATACCTTTTCTATCGTCGTATGAACGACAGCCCTCAAAGCCTCCCAGAAACTGCGTATGGCCTCACCGGGCATGTCCGCACATGAACACATTGTAGAAGACTGGACGTGGCATGCCCATGCACTTTTGAAGTCTATGGGATCGAAGAGGTGAGGAGCTTCCGCTATGGAGTCGATGTAATCATTAAGCCATTGCGGAAAAGAGGGAGCCTGGTCTCCAGAGCTACCGTAGCTGTAGAGTCTGCCACAGTATTTGCAACAGCCACTACTAGGAGAGCAAAGTAGACTTTTCACGTTATCCGGTATACCAAAGCTTCGGAACTGGAGAAGAGCTGTTCGCAGATCGGTCCGAACTCGTTTGTGATGCTTCCTAAGTTCATGAAGGTATGCGCCTGTCATACCGGTTGAGTCGAGCCTGTCTTCCAAGTCCTCGATGACCATCGGCAGGCGAAATGTAACTTGCGCAGCTTGAACCACCTCTCGATAAAGTCCATGTTGTTGTGCGAGGCAATAAATGTGGAATGCTGTTTCTGGGAGAATGAATGGCGGATCCTTTTGAGCGATGACGCCTCGGATATGACTTAAAATTGAGACCATTTGATACTTCTGAGCCACGGCCAGGAGCTCTATGATACCCTCAGCGGTGGGAGGAAGGACGGGAGTGACGGGGAAGATGAAAGTGAGGAGGCTGTAAAGAGTCGCCTTGCTTTCTGGTAATTTGACCACCGGAAGTGGTGCTTGTTCTTCGCCATCGCTGGTGGCGTCAGAAGTGTTTGAAATGCTTTGTATGACGCTTCGGAGTACCGGGGAACAAAGTTCAATGGAAACTTTGAGTAACCGGAAATTATAGGAGTCGCGCGAGCGAATAATGATATCCAAGCCAGGGTAGTCGGAGGGTAGCTTGAAGGTCTCATCGGAAACAATCTCATTCGGTGCCAGAGGATCAGGTGTGTCTCGAATGACGTTATAAATCGGTGTCGGGGGGACTGGAGGACCGAAGCCAAAATGCGGGGCCAATGTAGGGATTCCAGCGAGGAACGTGGACATGGTGTTAGACTAGAAGGTATGCGGCACACGTATGTCGATTTACCCGTAGCTTTTAAAGGAGCCAGCGCAGCGCAGGTATGTCGCGAGCCATGTACGAGGTACTTGGGCGCAGCAGGTGCATGAGGTCTGAGATCTGATAGGCAATGTACTTCTTATCGATGGAACTTTGTGAGGAAGGCGTTGTTGAGCGCTAGATGTGACATGCGCACGGTAGAAAGTTCATAACGGCATCACCCATTATAGCAAACTGCCAACAGTCAGGCCTAGTCAGTAGGTCGTTCCAGTCAATGCGCAGTGACGTTCGTTGGCATTGGGCGCAGGAAATGTTCTAGATAAGATTAAGATAGACTGCACGCGCGCAGTGCTTGCCAGTGTGTGGAATAGTATTTCATTGGGGCTGGCTGAAAACTACCCAAACAATATGTACCGCTTGTCACTGCTTGTGCCCTTGTACCAAGGGGATGGCGGCATCAGAAAAACATACCTGGAGCAAGACCTGCACTACTAAGATAGGATATCAGATAGACACCGCAGTTCAGGTCCCTGTCACTTGCCCTGTCAGCGCTGTCAGCCTTCAAATTCCTGCTGACGCCTTGCCCTTTCCGTGACTCACGTACAACCTCGGACCTACACTGGCAGGGTTTCATAATAGTCTCCGTAGGGTGCGAAGGACGTGAAATTGCTTGGAATAGGAATCACTACCAAATGTGTTGCAGCAGAATCAGGTGGGCAGACGGTAAAGATGACAAACAACCCTACAACACTTTCCGTGCGGTCGCGCGTCACGTATCGAATTAGCAAATTCTCACTGGACTCGCCCAGGCCCTTGAGCAATATTGGAAAGCTGCACTACTAGTACCTAACGCTATGTCTGGCAGCAGAGATCATCTGCTCGATCGAGTGTGAAGCTGCGAGCCGTACTACCGTACCTGTCACCTGGCCTCGTCTAACCTGTTTCCTGCAGCGCTTGCAGCTTTATGTCCGCATGGTACACCCCACGCCTTCGACAACCAATTTAGTCCATTACACATCACATCTGCATTCCGTTTCTCTCTTCCAGAAGTCTCTGTTATCTAGAACGTCGTCACCTCCCAAAAACCTTGCTGTTGCACCCCCACTTACCATCCGCCCCACATTTTCCACAACCCTCTGCCCACACCGACTATCGGGCATTGGCATTTCCGGATTTTCCAGATGTGGTTGGTGCCACTGCGTCAAGTTGAAATGGTTCCTGCACATGACGTAAGACCCACAATCCCAAGAAAGAGGGAGGATACATACATCATCTCCTGCCATCGATACTCTAATGTATAACTGGTCACGGAAAACCTCTCCGTTGGTAATGTACGCTGCTAAGCAGGAGGGGCAGTGGGTATCAGATATATGGGTGAGGACGGCTGTCACGAATTCCTCATGGAGGGATGAATGTCTTGGGAACGGGTTTGTATATGTCTCTTTCAGCCTTTCGATACGTTGCAAAATTAAGTCACGTAACCACTCAGCGGGGACCGCTTTTTTGCTTTTGGGGGCGGGGCGATTGCTAATACAGCCAAACCAGATCGTTGATAGGATGTCGCTTCCATCAACGAAGTCCTTGAAGAATAAGAGGAGTTTGTCGCGGCAACGCTTGCGAAAACGGACGAGGTTGTGGAGCGCGGAGCCATCAAAGACCTGTAAGGCATCTCCGAGAGCTTCAAACGTCATGGGGTGATATAGAGTGAGGCGAGCAGCGGTCTCCATCTCCGGAATGAGCTGTTCGTGGCTCGCAATTGCATATGCGCGAAAGGAAGCTTCCGTGGTTGGTAGTTGCCGACCTATTTCAGAACGAACAGTCGACAGGGCAGTCGACATATCATATTTTTGCGACACAGAAAGGAGAGCCAAGGTTTTCTCGTAGGAGTCAGGCAGCACTGATGGGATAGGGTAAAGAAGGGTGAGAAGGCTGTGCAGCAGTTCCGAGCTTTCGGATACATGTACAACAGGAAGACCATCGAAGACTTCGCCATCAACTGGTTGAGGGAGGGAAAACATATGGTTAAAAAATGGAGATGATATGGCCAAAGTGGACTTGTGGACACGAAAGGAAATAAGGTCAGATGATCGAAGGATGACATCCGCTCCTTGCATGTTAAGACCTTCTGGCAGAGGTGATACATTTGTTGTTGCAAAGGTGGAATTTCTAAGGCGCGTTCCCCCTTCCGAGTCTGTGAGTGAGAATTCCAATTCAGCCTGTGGGTGAACTGAGATTGTCATACATGGCATTCGGATGATGGAGCCTACCTCTCGAATACTTTCATGGACAACTGCCGTCAAAGCTGACCAAAAATCACGAATTGTCTTGCCGGAAATGAATTTGCAACTTCCGCAGTCGTCCATTTCAAGGCGAATAGGAGATACATGAGAGGTGAGGGCAAGATGAAAGGTGGTGAGATCAAGATAAGAGGGATCTTCTGCGACCGAGTCAAGGTAGTCATGTAGCCAAAGTGGAATTTCAGTAGACTGGCTAATCTCCGCACAGTCGAGATTAGCACCAGACAAGATTTGGAATACTTTCGAACCAAAAAAACACTCCGTGCTGGCCCTGCTGAGGCGTAGAGAGAGGCCCAAAAGAGCTTGTTGTCGATATTTCCAAAGTTCATAAAGAGCGGGTCCACTGATGATGTGGAATTTGTCCACGAAATCCTCGATAGTCATTGGGAAATTGAGCGTTTCTTTCGCTGCCAGACACGCCTCTTCCAGGAGCCCAAACTTCCACGCAAGTGAGTAAACATGCAACGCAGTTTCAGGGCGGATAAGGGCTGGGCCATGTCTGGCAGTGTAGTCTCTGATTCGGATTAGAACAGTTGCCATTTCATACTTTTGAGCCACAGAAAGGAGCTCTAAAATCTGCTCGACGGTCGGAGGGAGGACTGGGGCTACGGGTAACACGAAAGTCAGGAGACTGGAAATAATTGCATAGCTCTCCGTAAGCTGGACGGTCGGAAGTAAATGTTCGTCCTTGGTTCCACCGTCATTGGTATCTTCGAAAGACTCACATATTTAGCTGGTATTCATTTTGAGGTCTTTTTAGAAACAAATGAGGCTTACCTTCCGGTCTTGCGACGTCGCACGAGGTAGCCATTATTCGCTTCCTGAGAACAGGAGAGCTGTCCATCACATAGAACTTTTGTACTCTGAATTCATGAGAGTCAGAAGACCGGAGAATAATGTACGCATAAGAAACATTTGAGGATTCCCCTGGAAGGTTTGGAAAAGGCAAGGGAAAAGGTATGCTGGGAGGAGAACAAGGAGGAGAGGGCGAAGGTGTAACTTGAGGTGTAAACATGAGAAAAGTACTTCAAACGATGTTGAGGTTGGTGTTAAATAATAGACTGGGAGAGTTTCTAGCGCGAGGTATCTCGTTACGTGATCAATCGATCAAGGTTCAATGAGTTAACCAGTACAGTACTGCACAGACGTACTACAGTACAGTGGAGTGGCACAATATCAAGGTAGAGTGGGGAATCCCAATACCGGGCCGTTTATTTCCCACACCTCTATTCTCAACCATCGGAGAACCACCCGCGACTAAAGATGCCTCACTAATCATAATGCATAATGGCCCACATACAGTCTTGCATATAGTAGTACTGGGTGTTGAACGTTGAACTTTTATGTTGGGTACAAATCAATGTAACTGGCAGGCTAACGGCCCGTGTACTCAGACACGGCCCTCTCAGCAAGGGCGTGTCACAGAAATTGCTTTGTAGATATTGGTCAAGAGAATTACCACTGCAGCAGCCAAGGTAGCAGCCTCGGCTTTTATCGATGCGCGGCTGGTAATTGGGTTGCCTGACGAGCACGGGACAACGCCAACTCCATTACGAAACGAGCTTGCAAACGAGAGAGAGTTCCAAGTTACGATCGAGATCGATAATCGATAATCAATCACGCATGAGGCTAACGTATTTAACTCCTCAGGCCTCATGACGATTCCAAATATGCCCTAAGAGAAGAACCTCAAAAATGCTGTCGCAGTTCCATTATCGTACGTTTCGTGGCAAGTCAAGTGGCAAGTTCATGACAGTAAGTTGCTCAGACGTGGGGAACGCGAGTGAAGTGAAACGTGATCGCGTGATCGGTGAAATGTTGGCTGTCGCGTTTTTTACAGTCACGTCTGCCCCCACTGCATTTCACGGTAACAACCGACGACCGAAACTCAACGATACGATGAAATCACGTTTCTTTATTACTCCCTGAAATCGCTGGTGGCACTTCTCCTCTGCATATCTTCAATGCGGCCTTGCTCGTTTATCTTACTGTGCACAGCCCTCTTCCAATCGCTTGTGTATCAGAAGGTTCAATTGGTATTTTTCATATGATGTACCACCTCATTTACTGAACTTGACGTGACGAAAGCCCACCTGGGGTGAACCGTCCTGTAGTTGGGGCGAAGAGAATAGCTTCTGGTGCTCGTCAGGTGTATCCCGAGGGTCACCTTTTCATCCATTGCGCAACTGGTCTGGTCGAGAGAGGGAGGGCATAGATTGTACGTCACCAATACACTAACCCAAAGCTGATCGCTAGTGCTATTTTCAGTACGTCACAGAAACCGCGAGACTAAACGTGTCATCCGCAGCGCCCGACCGCAATGGCGCGTATAGAACGAGGGAAGGTACTGAAAAGTAATGTCAAGGTATTTTCAAGCCCTATTAACAGCAGCCCGCGACTCATGAGTTACCTCACAACCATACCTTCTTCGACGTAGTCGGGACTTTCACCTGGGCAGTCATCGCGGCGAACCGGGGGCCGAGCTCCTCCCCGGTTCTCAGACAATGCGCCATCCTTGCGTTGAAGTGCTTGAAGAGCCACTCGACCGTCTTCTTCTTCCGCTTGGCCTGATCTCGTGGCGTCGTGCGGCGTTCCTCTTGGTACTTTCTTGTCCGTTTGTGACGCCTTTCCGAATCTCGGCGGCCAAAATAGTCTCCGCATCGATCGCAGAAGGTGAGTTTGGCAGGGTGGTCTTCGGATGTATCACAGTGACGCCGAAAGGATTGCCAAGAGCTCAGTTCCACGGTGGGGCACAGCTTGCACTTGATAACTCCACCCTCCAACTCGGTCCGGAGCATCAACCGCTGTCTCTTTGTCAAGCTCCTTGGGATTGCATGCCCTTCTCTTCCTTCAGCGCTCTCCTCATATTGTTGTTCAATCTGCTGGATGCTGTGCAAGTCGTGTTGCGTTCCCAACTGCGCTCTCCCTTTCGACTGTTCTTGCTCGGGGAATCCCAACATCTCCTGTAGGGCACTATGCCCCAGTTCTGGATTCGGATGCAGTCTTTGTGCTGTTATGGGGAGGGCCTCTCCGCTCTGCTCCGTACCGTCATAAATGCATTTTATATCCCGAGCTGGGCCCTGGTGGCAGGCGTATGATGAGTCCTCTGCAGACCCTTCAGCCTCCAAGTCCCAACTTGTGCAGGGTCTTCCTCTCTTTTGCGGCAATCCAGAGCTGCTGCTGTCATTGTCATTAGCTCGTGGTGTGCCTGACACGTGATTCCATACCACTCTCTCGTTCTCTTCTCAAGTACTGTTCCCGCCTGCCCAACATCCCCTCTGGTTTTCGTTGAAACAGACGCTTTGATGGGTGTTACGTTATATGGGTTTGAATCGACAGACGAGTGTCTGCGGAATCAGCATTAGGATGGTGCAACATTTCCCTTTTGAACGGCGCCAAGATGGTAAAGTGAACGCACAAGATGTTCTCGGCCATCCCGACCGTCGCCCCGGTCGGCATATCATCACACTGCGTCTGTGGGGTGAAATCGACTTCATCCCACCAAGGGGCACGAGAGACTTGCCCCGCTATGCCAAGGTCGGGAAAGAAATTCAATGATGAGCCCTGTAGGAAGATATTGTAAGCAATGTTCCTTGCGCTAGCAGTTCTTGCACTTACTGAGTTTGAGGCTAGCGTTGCGTGGAGCTGTGGGGGATTTATCTGGTCCCCAATGCCATTCCGCGGCGATGATGACATAGAGCTGAAATTTGTCAGGTCTTTGCAGTGGGTGAGTTCAAGACGTGGCAACGAAGGCGGAAACTCACTTGGTATGACGTGCCACGGGGAAAGTTCCAAGTCCTGTGGCTGTAGGACGATAAGGTGAGCGATATGATCTGCCCACTGTTTGTTGTGTACTGACAAGAGGTTCCGGGTGAGAATCGATATCATGGATAAATGCGTAGTAGCCCGGCGGCGCAGGGCTAGTTAGGGGTGGGGGTGGGAAGCCTATGGCTTTTGTCATCGTGAGACCTCCGTGGTAGGCGCTGCCGGTGGACATGATCCCGGTAGCGACAGCTGTAGACTGGTCGACGTAATATGACGGGCGTTAGTGGATTCTTTCTCATACTGGCGGGAATGTGCTCACGGGATCGCCTTGAGATTGGTATTCAGTATTGTGATGGTGGAGCGTGCGGCTATTGTCAGGGAAGCAGCCTTCCAAGCACGCGAGGATGAAGTTGATATCGTCCATATAACCAGATTGCATAGAGTCGGCTTCTTGGAAATGGGAGCACCCAGTAAGAGTAGATGTGGGGATTGATAGCATGGGTGGGGGCATTGAAATAGTCATTGCGGAGGGATCCGAATCAAGGCTAGATGAAAGTGCTGAAGGCGCCTTTCCATCTTTTTAGCTCCTCTGTTATCCCATCAGCCACTGGCACTGCCCGGCGACGGCGGCCGTGGCACAATCACAAAAATGCACGCGAAGGCACCACGCCGGCATTCTTGCAAACGCCCCATGGCTTTCAGTTGGCTTTCGTGCTCCCTCGTCCCTTGTTACTCGGGCCGCTGTCCGTGGCTTTTCACAGAAAGTATAGTACCCACGTTTTTCATTTGGTCAGCAACGAGGGAGCCGACGGCCACAGGACGTTCAGCGTGAGAGAGCTGGCGGCCAGCGACAAACTTCTCCATAGACGACGCCGGTTGGCCTGCTAGGCAGATCAAGCCTAGGGATGGCAACACCTCGGTGACCGTCTCCCCCGCGACGTCTTCGAGATATTACTATTGTATCACGACGTACAACGCCCCTGCTCATGACATCGCATTCAACCAAAAAGGTTCTAACATCTGCTGACCAACCGGTAAACCGAAAAATGTGTTAATTACAGTATTGGGTGGCGCCGCCTGTTGGCGTGCCAAGGGAAGTGTTACTGAAGTGCCACGGTATAAAGAGGCTTTGACTGTGGTTGACGAGTGCCATACGCCTGTATGCATGCGATGATTCATTCAGATGAAACGGTGCCAGTAGGCATTCGCAACTTCACATCAGTGAGCAGCCAAACCATATATTTGATAGGCTGTTGCTACTAACAATAGAGTCTTCAAGAACGAGAGGGGGTTGACGCAGCACCAAAGCTGTGTGAGGAGAACTTGAAAAGGCATCTCTTTGAAACGGTAACGATATAGACGGGATCAACTTGTGGCAGACTTGTGGACACGGAAGGTGTACGTGTCATCAACGCTTCAACGTGGCATCTACAACAGAGATGAGTCTTTTCGAAGGTGTCCGACTCGGAGTCATCTGAGTCAAAATTCACTGACAGCGCTTAAGTCGGTACTAAACGAACACATTTCGAGATATCAGTCGGACCCAGCTAAATGCCTCTTCTCATCTCATCTGCGCTCGAAGACAGTACTTGTACACACTAAGTTGGGAGGTCCTCAACTGTCGCTGGCATACGCACGCCAATAATTTCGTTTCAAAAGTTTAACATGTATATATCCTGGCGCCAGCCATTGAGCCTACTCTGACGGCCGGAATCGCCGCATAACGTCTACTACTATCAGGCATTGGTAATTCCTGAATCTATAGTTGGGTTTGATGCCGGGGCATCCAGTCGGAAGGGCTGTACATAACATGAGATGACAATTCCAGGGAGATGAGAAGATACATACCCTGTCTCGTGCTCTCAACATGTGACGGAGTAATTGTTCACGGAGAGCTTCATCCGCGGCATATGACGTCGAGCAAGACGAGCAGTTTGTTTCAGAGATATGAGCGCGGAGGGCTGCGATGAATTCCTGGCGGAAGGATGACTGATTAGGCAATGGGGGGGTATAGGTCTCCTGCAAACTTTTAATATGTCGCAAAATTAAATCACTTAACCACCCAGCAAGGATGCCGTTGTCCTTTTTGAGACTAGAGTGTGGCCGTTTAGTCTTAACACAGCCACACCAGGATTTCGATAGGCTGTCAGTACCAGCAACGAATGCCTGAAAGAAGGAGAGGAGTTTGTCGCGGCAACGTTTGCGGAAGCGAACCAGGTCGCTCAGTGCTGAGCCTTCGAAGCACGATAGAGTATCCTCAATAACTTCAAACGTCATGGGGTGATCGAGAGTGAGGCGAGCTGCGGTTTCCATCTCCGGGATGAGCTTATTGCAACTTGCAATTGTGTATGCATGAAACGCATCCACAGTGGTCGGCAGTTGGCGATGTACTTCGGGACGAACAGAAGATATGGCTTTGACCATACCATATTTTTGCAAAGAAGCGAGGAGACGCAAAGCTCCCTCGTAGGAATCCGGTATCGCGGAGGTGATCGGGTAAAGCACTGTGAGGAGGCCTTGCAGAAGTTCCGCGTCTATGGATACATGTACAACGGGAAGACCATCGACGACTTCGCCGTCGCATGGTCGGGGGAGGGAAAACACCTTGTTAAAAACTGGTGATGATAAGGCCAGCATCAACTTGTGGACGCGGAATGAAACAAGGTCAGACGATTGGAGTATGACATCTGCTCCTTGCAAGTTTACTAGACCTTCTGGTAGAGGAAAGTCCCTCATTGTTACGTCGATTGGAGTTTGAGCGCGTGTTTCCTCAGGCTCCTGAGTGCGGATGAATGCCGAATCAGCCTGTGGGTAAGGTGAGATTCGTTGCATGTCGCATTTAAGAGTAAGCCTACGTTTCCTATACTTTCATGGACAAAATTTCTCAAAGCTGTCCAAAATTCACGAACCGTCTTGCTAGAAATGGATAAGCATTGTTTACAACCACCGGATGAAGTGCCTCCGCCTGTGGATGAAACATGAGAGGACAGGGCGGAATAAAATGTGATGATGTCAAGACGAGCAGGGTCCTTTAGGACGGAACGAAGGTAGTTATCGAGCCACAGTGGGACTTTGGAAGACTCGCCAATCTCCACACAGCTTAGTTTAGTTAGGCTTTTGAATACTTCCGACTTGGAAAAGTCCTTGTCAAAGCCTGAACTAAGATTGCCGAGAACTTGTACACGGTAGTCCCATAGTTCATAAAGAGCAGGGATAGATATAAAGTCGAGTTTGTCCTCATAAGTGTCGATAGTCATTGGGGCTTTGAGAGTTTCTTTCGCCGCCAGAAGGGTCTCCTCAAGGAGATTGTAGTTCCTCGCGAGAGAGTAAACACGCAATGCAGTTTCAGCGCAGATGAAAGGCAGGTCACGCCTGGAAGCGCAGTCTCGAATTCGCGTCAGAGTAGTGACCATTTCGTATTTTTGAGCCACGGAAAGGAGCTCCAAAATCTCCTCAATAGTTTGGGGAAGAGCAGAAGGTACAGGGAATACGAAAGTTAGGAGCGCAGAAAGAGTTGTGTAGCTCTCGGGAAGCTGGACGACTGGAAATATAGTGGTGGCTTCGCAAGGCGCTGCAGAAGTAACTATTCTTCGTTATCTCCGTTTTTCTAAGCATTTTATGGAATGGCTTACCTTCTGCCCCTGTACCATGACGCGATGCAGCCATTATTCGCTCTCCAAGAACAGGGGAGGCGTCGATCAGATAAGATTTTTGGACTTGTAAGTCTTTAGAGTCTGAAGAGCGGAGAATAATGTCCGCATGGGGAGGGAGGGAGAACTTTCCCAGCAACCGGTCCCTTGGCTGGTCCGGTAAAGACGTGTTGTGAGAAGAGGTCGGAGGCGTTGGAGGTGTCGACATGAGAAAACTTGAATGACACGTCTATTCACTTCAGTTTACTGTACTGTACAGCACATTCAAGTCAAATCGATCAGCTTGAGTTCCCGCTCCGAACGCTCGGGAACACCCGGCACGTTACGCTCAGTAAAAATGAAAAAGTCGGCCCGAGTCAGTGCGAGTCCGCTTTTGGTCATTGGTTGTCAAATGACATTCAAATGAATATTTGCACGATATCCGACTACAGAGGACTACAGAGTCCAAATGGTGGAGTCAGCCGAAGTCAAAACAAGTCAGCGTAAGGGCGATCCGAGTCGACCTAAGTCATTTTGGGACGATTCTATTGACTTCTTTTCTGGTTTACTGAGTCCAATCGTGTCTGATTTAGTCAATATATGTCATTTACGAAGTCCAATCTAGTCATTTCAAGTCATTTTCAGGTCCCAGATTCCAGTCATTGCATGTCAATTGAAGTCAAATATATTCACTTGCGGTCAAACGCAAGTCAGAGGAAGTCATGCAGTGGTCGTGTAAATAAATGGTATTGAAAAAGGCCTCCGATCTTCCCGAACATGCCAGCACCGAGCCAGTGCGCACGACAAGCCATCAGCGCACCGAATGTGCAGCGCGTGCCGTCGCGCGCATACCCTAGGGTTGTGCAGTGGGTTGCCTTGCTGCCGCTTTCTTCGACTTGCACTGGCAAAAGAAAGTGGTCAGATTTTGAATGAAATGGGCTTAAAGCCTACCTTCTCAATGATTTCATCGATGGTCGACTTTAGCACCGTCGAAAACTCCGGCAACTTGATGATAGCAGCAATGATATCTGCGGGATGGTCAAAGTCATTAAGTCATTCCGCAAGCCCAGTGCCAGAGACACGCACCATCCTTGTGCTTCAGCTTCGGGATGATAAACTGGTTGTCGCTGACAAAGGTGTGGAGTTCTGGGACTTGAAGGAGTTTGAGCATATTGATATCGGCGCGAGCACCCTAGAGATGCTGTGAGTGATCTGGGATGCCACAGTGAAGGATGATGCACCTCATGTAATGCCGCTGAGGGCTCCTGCGGGGGTTCCGTGTCAATGGCAGGCTGCTGGCCGGTAGGAGCATCTGGGGTACAGGTTGCGCTGACATTCTCTGGGACGAACGATGGCGGTGTTACGTGTCGATGGCACGTGTTGCTCGACTTGAGCAGGTTCTAGACTGTGGCTACTTCGGCGGTTCTGTTCCCGTATCCGGAGCAAGTTGGTACGAAGTCGATGAGTAAGCTCCTTCGGATGCGGGACAAGGTATGGAGGTTCTGTGGTGTTGATGGCACAGAGGAGTACTCTGTGCGGACTCGGTGATAAGTGAACAGGGAAGCGCGCTGGCTTATGCTGTCACTGAGTGGAGTGAGACTGGGAAGTCGAACGACTTATGCAGCTCCTGGTTCTGAGGTTGTTCTGGTTCCGAGGTCTTTAGAGTGCAAGAGTCGATGTGATTCAAGAACTCAGACTTAAAGTCCAAGTGTCCTAATGGTACAGTTTATATACAGCAAGTCGCCAAGCAAAGGCTACTAGTATCAGTACTAGTAAAGCCACCAAGTCGAATAACAGTCGTAGTAGGATCGAGTCATAGTCCGAATACCACTAGTAGGAGTACTAGTATGAGTCACATATGAAAAGGAAATGAGTAAACAAGTATGATCAAAGTCTGTGCATGAGGGAGGTGATGACGGAGTAAAGATGACGGTCCCAATGGTAGTCCGTATGGTAAGCACAGTATAGTAAAGAAAACGTAACAGGTGGCTTGACTTTGAGCGAGGTACGAGTTGGACGTGGAGGTGACTTTGCAACCTCACAATAGGAAGGAGGGGTGGAAGGGATGATCGGATTACGAGGAGGAATTGTCTAGAAAGAAATGTGTTAATGACGACAGATTGGGGGAGAATGTAAACACATACCCCACCAGCGCCCACCCAGCATTTCTCAAGACATTCAAGAACTACTTCCAAAAAGTTGTCGCTGATGAAACCACTGGTCGTCGGCAAGCTGGCCTTTGTACACATTGTCCTCGCGTCCCGACATGTCTTGAGGGCAGCGGCCACAAATTTGAAGGCTATGGTAACACTGCCTATTTCCTGCCAGGAGGTAAGCGTGGACGACGGGCTTAGATTACCTGCCGTGAACTGATAATGTCCCCAGCTTAGACCCAGATTGTCCTCATCGATGTCAGGGGAGGACGGGTCTGCAAGTTGGATACGCTCAAGAAGAGCCAAAACATTTGCCGAGGTTTCGCCTTGTTTGAACAGAGGCTGCGCATTCATGGACCGGAGGAGGCGGGGAGCATTGGTTAGGGATGGAAATTTGGAAGTGAGGACAGCTGCAAAGGCGCAGTCAGTAAAGGCATGAGCACAGAAATCGTTTTGCTCACCGACGAGGCTTTCAACTGTATGTTCAACCCTAAATCAGAATGGTGTAAAGCTGAGGGCACACTGTGAACGCACCAAAGGGATCAACAGAGGCGTGGGGGGGATTCGTTGGTGTAGGTTCCTTTTCAATCATCGCAGTGCGGTTGAGGAACGTTGGAGTGAGCTTGCGTGCTGCAGTGCGTTGAGTTTCTGTGTGCATGTGTGAGTTAGCGGCCGGATTTTATTGAATGGAGCACATACGATGATTTGAGGGCACTGGAAAGCCCGTTGTCTTCTGTCCGAAAATCATGGCGTTGTCCTTGCTGCGTTTTTGAGCTTGCGATGCTGAGGGGGACTTGGGACCAGGGCTCAACTCCAGGGCACACTTCGATGTGTTCATGGGTGCGACATTCAAAACTTGCGGGACTGGGGGAGCAGAAACAGTGGGCTCGGGCTCCGAAGGGCCGAGATTTGAAGCTGAACACGGGTCGACTGTTTTCCCGTTGGCCTCTTCGCTTCGCCACAAGAACACCTGGCCGATCATGGTTTCAGCTTTCCAGTGAGCTGAACATAGGCGGAGAATTGTCCACTGCGCTTCGAGCCAGAGCATGGCCTGATTGAACTCGGCAGGGAATAAGGATTTGATAAGGGTCTTGGTTGGCAACTTGGGGTCATCAGCGTGCATGGCAAGATGGGGGTTGGAGCCAACACATTCCATGAGCTGGCGAACGATCGTCTCCGCAGAGACTCGTATGACATTGAAATTTGGTCTTGCGAGTTTTGAGCCATCTGCACGGCGGACGGCGAGGTGCATCTTGGGTCAGTGTGGGTTAGCTTTCGTGACAATGTCGCCCTCCGTCTTGTCAGTCTGGCAGTCTTCGTAGTACCAGAGAACGCTGGGTTTCAGAAACCCTGGCCGCACGGACGGTGCCTCAACGCTCTCGAGAAGTTCTTTGACGGCGTTGGCAAATGTGGTATTGAATCGTGCTTGTTGGGAAGCAGACTCGAATCGTGTGTGTTGGGAAGCAGAGTCGCTTGGCCCCAAAGACAAAGCGCAGGAATCATCCCCATGGGAGAGTTGTGCTGTGATATTCACTTAGAAGATGCCTAGGGATGAGAAAAGGTGACGAACCTTGGTGTATGTCCGGAACAAGAATGTTGGACTTCGCAGCCTGAGACACTGCATGCTCCCTGTCCCTGTACATTGCAAGGGCTCCAGACACGTAGTCGAATTGTTGGCGGAGCTTCCGGAAGTGGGGGTTATGATAGAGCTCAGAGATAGTGAGACTTGCAATGGCCTCCAGGGAGAACTGTGGAATAAAATCGGCCTTGTGCGGATATATTGAGTGGTTGGAAGAGGAGTGCGTTGAACCCGATGTAAGGGAGGGTGGTTGGCTTGGATAAATAGTTGAATGTCGTCCAGAAAAGTCGATTGCGGGCCTTGACCTCAACAAAGGTTTCGGCGCGCGCAGAGTATCCACTCCAAAACCACCAAAGTTGTTTTTGTTGGTGTCAAAGTCGAAGGGGGGGATGTTTGGGGACAGAGATCTATCGATGCATTGACCCGAGTCAACATAGTCATCAAAGTCATCGAATTGCATGGGCACGGTAGAAGGGGGTATGTGTAGTGTATGCGTATACGAAGGAGGTCCAAAAAAAAAAGAAACACACACGACAAAACGCGTCAACGAAGTTTTGAGGGTGGAAACACGTGCCGTTCACACGTTCCTTGCACCGACTCGCTCACCATCAGTCCGCAAGATTCTCGTCGATTTTGCAAACCTCCTACATGATGATGCCCACAGCGGCTCCAGTGTATCCCTGTCAATGTACTGTATGCAAAAGTTTACGAAAAAGTTACACTAAACGCACGATCAAGAGCCATCTGCGACGAGATCGAAACTTGCTTCAATCAGTTCCACCTTCTGACACACAACTCACTTCCTTTGTGAGATCGTGCATCGATCAGAACATACAACTCCTTTCTTGCATCTATAGGGGTCAAATGCCAACTGATACAGCATCAGATGCTCAAGGATCTCATGCAGAGGACTTCACAGGTGTGCAACTCAAGTCATTGACGTCTTGATTGATCTTTGCTTACATTATTATTATTATATACTATTATTTAACCCTAAAGCGGTACCTAATTATGTAGATCACCCAATCCAGCATGCTGGCTCCGAGTTTTTTGAGCAGCTTGAACACCATCAAGATGGTAAGTGTGAATGTAAAGTGGTTTATTTGTGCTCACTGCTGCATGATACTAGATACTGCTTTCAGTCCTAGTGGTGCTGATCTAGGGATGGACCTTGGAGAAGACATCTCTGAGTCTGACTTTGAGCTGGATCTGGCTGTGTCTGAGGCTGGTTCTAACTCTTTGGATCCAATCTTGGATCAAGATCCTGATGATGATGATGATGATGATGATGAGGATGAGGATGATGATAACCCTGACTGTCATCCAGCTCTGGAACCTACCTCCAGTGCTGATGGTTGTGATAACCTCTTCCCTGAGCAGGAGACAGATGGTGCCAATCTTGATGAGGCTGACACCACTGCTGCTTGTCCTGCTGACCTGCCTGAAGTTGTTCAGAAACTTCAGAAGCAGCTTTTATCTGGCTATAGACCCCCAAATCATCCACCAATTAATGACCCTAGAGGTCGTTTGCTTACCTCAACTGAGGAGCTATCTCTGAAGCACTTTATGGCATGGGTTGACTCCCGTGGCACAGTTAAGGCATACAGCCTTCATGCACAGGTTCTGCAAGAGGCTACAAACATTGAGATCCTTAGCTTATATATGGTGTGAAAGCTTGCCATGGAGCTTACAGGATTAAAGTCTCAGCTGGTTGACATGTGTCCCAAAAGCTGCATGGCTTTTACAGGAGAGTTCAAAAACCACCTTACCTGTGTGTATATCCGTGGTGGATGCACAGAACCTTGTGGAGAACCACGTTATGATAAAAATAACCAACCAAGGGCTCAGATGAGCTACACTCCCATTGTACCTGTTCTTCAGGCATTATATAGGAATAGGGAAATGGCAGAAGCCATGCAATATCGACATGTGCACCTACAAGAGGCTTTACAAAATCTGGAACCAGATTCATCTCCTGCTGAATACACCGACTTCTCAGATTCCATTAATCATATTAACCATGTTCGGCACTTGGAATTGTTTCAAGATGAAACAGATACTGCAATAACCATCTCAGGGGATGGTGCTCAGCTTACTATGAAGAAGCAGTCTGATGTATGGGTTCTTGTTGTCACAATATTGAACCTTCCCCCCAACATGTGATCTAGAGCTGCTAATATCATCATTCCTCTTGTTATCCCTGGGCCCTGTTCACCTGGGAATGTTGAATCATTCATCTATGTTCTTTATGAAGAACTTGCAAAGCTTAGTGTTGGTGTATGGACTAAGGATGAACTCTCAGGGAATTATTTCCTTTTGAAGGTCTATCTTTGTGGTGTTCTTGGAGATATGCTTGGTTCTGCAAAGCTCAGCAAAATGGCTGGCCATATGGCTTTACATGGATGCCAATTTTGTACAGTGCGGGGTGCGCGCCCTAGTGAAAAGAGAGGTATGACATGATGTTATATTATTATATTATTATTTTATCTTATGCCTTTGCCTTTAGGTGCTAAAGCCCAGTACTACCCCCTCTCCCCACCACGCCCACCTAGAAAGGAGGATGATATTAATGAGAATCGCCCTGATTTTGACCCTCATAATTTGCCAATTCAGACTTTAGAAAGCTACTGGGAAACCATCCAGAGGCTTGAAGTTGTAAAAGGCAAAAAGAGACAGCAAGCTGACATTGTGAAGGAAACTGGTGTCTCTGCTCTTCCTATTTGTGCAGCTAGCCCTGCCTTTTCACATCCATTCTTTTTTCCACTTGATCCCTTTCACCTCTTCTATGAAAACTGCATGCCACATTTCTGGGACACTTGGATCACATTTAGTGATCCATCAGAAATTATCAATATGAGTGCAGATATTGCTTCAATGCTTGGTGCATTGGCTGAAAGTGCTATAGCAACACTACCCCCATCCTTCTCTGGAGGTATTCGAGACCCATATAAAAAGCGCCAAAGTCAATACAAAATATATGAGTGGATGGCTCTCCTTCACTGGTATATTGTTCCCATTGCATGGGAGCTTGGGTTTAATGAAGATGTGGTCAAAAACTTTGCTATTTTCTCTAATGTGGTGGAGTTTGCTATGACAGCTATCCCTAGATCACAAGAGGATTTGTCCAAGCTTCTTGACAAAATTATCCTTTTTCTGAAAGACTTTGAAAGGCTCTATGTTGGAAATGATATAAGCAAAATTACCCGCTGCAGACTTTGCATCTTCCAACTCATCCATGTTCCCTATCATATTTCTTATAATGGCTCAATCAGATTTGGCTCTCAAGCTACCTGTGAGCGGGCCATAGGAGACATTGGACATGGTATCAAGTCAAGAAAATCACCATTCAAAAACATTGTCTCATATAAGACAGACAAGCAATCTGTCAGACTCTTACATCATATCTATCCAATGCTCTCCCCAGCACCTGAGGCAAAAGTCTCAAAGACTTCTCTATTTAAACCAATTGCCATCACAAAGAAGCAGAGAGAAGATGATGAAGTAAAAGCTCAATTGGAGGCAATTAAATCTTATCTTGGAGATGGAACAGATCTATTATCTGAAATTATGAGATGGGGGAAATGCCCTCTTTCAAACAATGTTACTCTTACAAGTCAGCTTTTTGAGCTCTCAAAAAAGACCCTATCTCGTTCCTCCAGGTACTTTGAGGCTCAGGTAAAAACAGAGCTACAGCCAACATATCAGCCCACAGATGTCACAGAACTGGAGGTAGAGAAGACTAAACCCATATTTGGAGAGGCCCTAGCTTTCTATACTGTTGTTGGGACTGACCTCTCCCTTGTTGTCTATCATCCCTTGATAGAACGTCATAAAAAATTTGGAAGGTGGTATGGGAAGTGGTCATCATCAGTATATGTGCTAGAAACATCAGCCATAGTTAGCCTCATTAGAATTTGGGCTTACAATGATCATGTTCACATCTTGCGTAAACATCCAGGACTTGCCCTATTAACACTGGATGAATGTGGTATTGTTGGTGAGGATCCTGTAGAGTAGGTTTACCTATATATACAAGAACTAGTGTCTTAGTCTTGATCCTATGTACTATAAATAAATATTGTTGACTGTGATTATGTGTGTCTGGTGTGAATTTTGTAAGGAAAAACATACCTGGTCTAGGAGAACACCTTCAGCATGACTAAATTCTTAGTGAATGGTACTCACAAAGATTTGCATTCCTCCACATGGCACAGGATAAGATGAAGAGTTGATTTCTAGAAAGTTCAGCTATCCTCTAGCTGCTTTCCATAACATCATGGATAGAATAAAAAATGAGCAGATTCTGAGTGTGTGCAGTGGAGAGAGGGTACTCACAGTCAGAAAAGGTTCTGCCATCCTCCAGCCAACATGCTGGATAGAATAAAAAATGAGCAGATTCTGAGTGTGTGCAGTGGAGAGAGGGTACTCACAGTCAGAAAAGGTTCTGCCATCCTCCAGCCAACATGCTGGATAGAATAAAAAATGAGCAGATTCTGAGTGTGTGCAGTGGGGAGAGGTACTCACAGTCAGAAAAGGTTCTGCCATCCTCCAGCCAACATGCTGGATAGAATAAAAAATGAGCAGATTCTGAGTGTGCAGTGGAGAGAGGTACTCACAGTCAGAAAAGGTTCTGCCATCCTCCAGCCAACATGCTGGATAGAATAAAAAATGAGCAGATTCTGAGTGTGTGCAGTGGAGAGAGGGTACTCACAGTCAGAAAAGGTTCTGCCATCCTCCAGCCAACATGCTGGATAGAATAAAAAATGAGCAGATTCTGAGTGTGTGCAGTGGAGAGAGAGTACTCACAGTCAGAAATGGTTCTGCCATCCTCCAGCCAACATGCTGGATAGAATAAAAAATGAGCAGATTCTGAGTGTGTGCAGTGGAGAGAGGTACTCACAGTCAGAAAAGGTTCTGCCATCCTCCAGCCAACATGCTGGATAGAATAAAAAATGAGCAGATTCTGAGTGTGTGAGAGAGGGACTCACAGTCAGAAAAGGTTCTGCCATCCTCCAGCCAACATGCTGGATAGAATAAAAAATGAGCAGATTCTGAGTGTGTGCAGTGGAGAGAGGGTACTCACAGTCAGAAAAGGTTCTGCCATCCTCCAGTCAACATGCTGGATAGAATAAAAATTGGCTGGTGGCTGCATTACAGCAAGATCGATTGCACCGCAGAGAGCCTCGAATAGGAAGCAAACATCACCAGTTTGTGCAGTGAATTTTCTGGAAAGAAGTGTGAGTACCTCAGCAGTCGTGATGAAGTGGAAACTCTCAAGTTGTTGCTTGGGAAGATCTCCAAAAAACTCTGCAGCAGCTTTACAAGTCGCACGAAGGGAACATCAATTGTCTGAGACCACGAATGAACTCAACAAGAGTCAGTGGGGATATATTTTCCTTGTTTCCATTGCAGTCTGTGAGCACCAGGGATGTGCGAGGACATGAATCAGAGCAAGCCTTAGGATGGGAAAGCAAGACGCACACACTGGGCTGTAGAGCATCTCAGCCGTCTCGAATCTCCCCTCAGAACACAGCCAGCAGCAGCGAGGGCGACATCAAACTAGCCCAGGAGTAGTCGTCGAGAAGAAGCCGTCGACGAAGCAAGCAGCTCCGCGCCTTGCACAAGCTGACCGTTCTCAAACATAGCTACCAAACCGATGCCTTCTAAAAGGCTTGTTCAGTCCTTCCAGCTTCCACTGGCACGGTGAGATATCAACAGCATCGTGGATCCTCACATTGATCGCTTGGTGCCAATGCTATCCATGCAGCTCGCAAGCAAGCTACATCGACCATGCTAAACTTCCAGGTGAGCGAGGGTGAGGTAGCGGCTAAGTCGAGCCAATAGAGGTCGAGTCTAAGTGCGAGGCCAGTTCTGTCGGCGTCGTCAAAGGGGACAGCGAGCAATGTGTCGAGAAGGGCGCGAGAAGAGTTGAAGTCGAACGAGGGGCGAGAGATGAGCGAATCGAGACGAGAGCACACAGACAGATGGAGGAAAGAAAACGGGATAATCAATTCGAGCTACAGGTGTTTTTTTATACATGAGTTATACATTTTATGTTAAAACAGAAATGAAGACAGTCAAAGATGAGCACACGAGACAGGTGGAATTTGAGGCGAATAGAAATGAACTTGAGCAAAGCCTGAGGCCTGAGAGCCGGGAATGGAATGGAAAGGGATCGGAAGTCCCAGAGCGATGCGGCCGAAGTGAAAGGAATTTGATGGACCGCCGCGATCGTGCGCGGCGGGGATGATGCGCACGGCAGCGCTCGAGTCGGCCGGGTCGAGAGTGTTGAAAATACAACAGACCACCTGATGATAATGAAAGGAAGGCGGATGGGGGAGAGGCTGGTAGATGGGTTGGTGTGGGCAAGTCGGTGAGATTCGAGATTGCGACGCTCCCATAGTATGTCGATTATCGATCGATTATCTATTCTAACGAGATTTTTCCAGTTGTAGCCGACCTATTTGTCTTTATCTTGGGAACAGAAATAGAGTTTTGAAAAATTGACCAGATTCGACTACCGATGACTCTCGTCGACTGTCTATTAACTGATGCAAAATTTTTGACTCGGCTCAACCGAATTCGACCTCAGCCGACAACCAATGACCAAAAGCGGACTCGCACTGACTCGGGCCGACTTTTTCATTTTTACTGAGCGTTACGGGTCTGGGAAATGCTGACATGTGCCACGGAACGCGCCGTGAGCCCGACTCGGATTCCATGTGGACACAAACCTCAGGCCTCAGGCCTCAGCACTCAGGCTTGATTCGGAGGCTATAGTCTGAGTCGAAGATACAGGTCCTTAAGTTTGTTCACAGAGCATCCAGAAAAGTCTATTTGATTGTGGTACTGTGGTACAGCATCGATGAAGAGAACCGCAAAGCTCAAGGCAAATCCTTACGAAGTTGCACACGTTAGCCTGAGGGTAGCGTGAGACATTTTGCGTGTTTGTTCCATGACAGTCAGGCTCAGGTACATTGTCAAAGTCCATGAAGATTCCCTTTGCTGTCTTCTTTGACCTGTTCTTGCGGCGTTGTGCGGCCCTCCTCTTAGTCTTTCCCCCTTTGTCATGCCTTTCCAAGTCTCTTTTTTTTTTTTTTTTTTTAAATCAATTTATATTCCGGAATACATGTCCAAGACAAAGCCCAGTCGTAACTAAGAACCATTACATTACAAAACAGTGGTAACCAAAGGTAGGTACGCATGCAGCTGGATCACTGAAACTCATACAGTAGAATAAGTAAGTAGAAGTGTCCGTTTTGGGAATGCTTAGGTGAGAATAGATAGGGTTAGAATCGAATGACTGGGTGTTGGTGACATAGGTGAGGCCTAAGTGGAGTCGACTATCTATTTAGTCTGGCTCTGGTGAAATTGGGATAGGAGGGGTGAAGTCAGGGGGTCGGAACGCCACCTTTCCTTCCATGATGAAGCTTAGAAGCTGGTGTGCCCTTTTGGCAGATTGGTGAAGTTGCACTAGTGTTAGAGTGCGCATGTGTGACTGTATGCCGTTGTTTACACGTGCTTGATAGAAGCGCGGGCATTCCCTTATTAGATGGGATGGAGTTCGGATAAGCACGCCGCATGTGCATGCTAGTGTTTCAGGTGGATCTGCTGGCCGGAACCGTTGCACATATGATCCTGTGAATGCACGATCGACTGCCAATTGTACAGCTGCCGAGGTTGTGCGTCGGGAGTAAAGTGGTCGGCGTGTTTTCCTGCCAAACTCATCTCTTTCGACGTCAGTGGCTGCTATCTATAGCGGGTGGTTAGCGACGGAGGGAGGTTCAGAGATGATCTTCTCCCTATGGGCATGTCCTTCGCCCGATGATCCGGTCCATCTGAGACGGAATTGAGCTAGGCAACGCTCTAGTCCGAATTCGTGTTCCCAGTCTAGAAAGGCCTTGTGTGCCTTTCCAAGTCTCGGTGGACAATATTGTCCCTACTTTATTCCAGAAGGTGAGTTGGGGCACTTATAGGAACTCCATTTCGTGGTTTGTTCCCTCGGGCCTGTGTTTCCAGAAGAATAAATCTCGGTCGACGCCACGTTGTTGGCTGTCTTCTCAATTTTGAGTTCAATCTGCTGCGGCACCATGCTTTCTTAAACCATCCGACATTTCGTTCTGCCAGTGCTCTCGCCCCTCGATCGCGATCTGTGTCGTCCACTCCTCCAGGGGTCTCACAGACCCCGGCGTGACAATGGGTCCCTGAAACGGGTGCAAGTGTGGTCTCCATTCCTTTTTGAGGCGAGGCTGTTGCTTCGCTTCTGACGCCTGGGAAGGAGAACTTTGTATCCTAGCCCGATCTTGGTGGTAGGCGTTCTGTGAGTCGTTTTGATCCTGCTGCCTCCCAGGCTCAGTTATGTGTTGTGCTTTATATAGCCACCTGTATCATCAGCCTTTTGCAGCTATAAGGGAAGATTTCGTGCCTCTTTCTACCTCGTTAGACATCGCCGACACTCCGGCACTCAGTGTGATTGTTGTGCTCGATGCGTTAATTGGCGCTGCCCATTGAGTTTGCATTATCATAATTCAGCCACAACCAATCCCTGTGAGAATCGGTATGGTATTTCTCCTTCAAGCAGAGCTCAAGTAGCAAGGTATACGTCGGACATATTCCCGGACATTTTCGTGGAGGCTGAAGACGGTGAGTATGCCCGTGGCTTCCGCTGGGGTGAGGCTAATGAAATTCTGCCAATTTATGGTTCTCGTGAGACTTCTTCAGATGTTCGTGCTCAGGTTGGGTTTCCTGCTAGGGTGTTCCAATGCTTCGATGGCGGACATTGGTGAACACGTACATCTATGGTAGTGAAACACTGAAACTGGTCAGCTAACGCACCGGTGTTAAAAGTAGACGTGCCCAATTGTATCACTGTGGCTGGGGGGTAGTCTTTGTTAGCCTTGTTTGCGGTGAGATATGGCAGGTGCGTGCGAGTGAGTGCCTGCGCTCTTCCGTGGTGAACAGACTTGCGGACCCATTGGTGTTCCCCGTGTCCGTTTTGTCATGACTTTTCGAAGCCATCAGGTCTCGCTCTCGTCTTCAACATTTTCGGTGGTTTCTCGGCTTGGACCACCGGCGCAACTTTTACCCTCTTTGTCTTGGCTCGCGGCAACAAGAGCCATACGCTTTGTGGGGTGTCTCATTGGCCGTTTGAAAGCGGAAGCTGAAACTCGTCCCGTTCAGTGAGAACTCGGTGGCCTCCCAACATGTTCACAAGGAACCTCGATAGCTAAGCGCCGAGGAATAGTACAAGACTTCGGGAAAGACTGTGCAAGCCAAATAAGTACTTCTCGCCCAGTTTGCTATGATAGAGCAGCAAATAAATTTAAAGGGGCAGTGTGTTTGCGTTTGAACAAAGATGATACATCAGCAACATGCAGACATAATCAGTACAGAGCAGGTACAGAGACTAAGTGGTTAAGGAAAGCCTGATTCAGTGTGGATACCTAGGGAGCTTGAAGGTGGTTCTCAAGTTAATACATTGCGACGCGTCAGAGCTGCTTCGCGTCATGTTCCTCTTAACTTCGTTGAATATTCGTGTAAATATGTGGGTTAATGCGTGACGCGGGATGACGGTGGTCAAGTCGTGCTTTTTCAAGCCCCACTAGTCAAGGGGTGAACCCGTGAACCCATCCGGCACCGCAGGAAAAAGGAGGGCCGGCGCGTAGTAGCACATGAATCAGCATTGCAGGCCTCTTCGCGCCGGTGGCGCTGTATACCAAGCAGTAACAAGTCAGGTAAGCAGTGTCAGGTAGTTCTCCAGCTTTGGTTGTGCTTGTGCAGCGAGTTTAAAGCGAATGGAGGAAAACATATGTGAACAGCGGTGAGAGTGGGCGAAACACGAAGTGTTTCTTCGCTCAAACGGGGCATCGGAGAAGGAATGGGGAATAGCATCGTGAGGAGACCATTCAAAGTTTCAGCATCCTCAGATAAGTGCACTACTGGAAGGCCGTCGATAACTTCATTATCAGGGGGTTGCGGAAGGGAGAACGTGTCAGCGAAGAATGGCGATGACACGGATAGAACAACTTTGTTGACGCGGAAGTTGACGAGGTTGGATGATTGGAGTATAACATCTGTATGAGGCAGGTCCAAGGAAAAACTCTCGAGTGAGGGTGAGGTACCAGTCGTATTTGTGTGGTGTTGCGAGTTTTCTTTCTCTCCTGGAGGTAGGAGCTCTTGTTCTCCCTGTGGAGAAGTAAATATTCCAATTGCCGCACGGTCATATCGAATATTTCAGGGACGCCTACTTTTATCATACTATTGTGAACAACACTTGCCAATGCCTTCCAAAAGTCGCGTATCATATTGGTGGGCATGGTTCCGCACCGTGTTTTGTACGTCGGTTCTCAAGCACATATGAAATTCTGTGAGGTCAAAAAGGGTGGGCTCTTTCTCGATGGATGTAATGTAAGCATCTAGCCAGCTTGGGATACCAGATGTGGCGCGGGTCTGGCATGTCAGACCCGCTAGAGTATCCTGCGCTCAATTCGTTCTGAACTCCGGAAGGTCCGACCGACCTTAGGCTGGTCCGAAAACTCAGCTGGTACTTCCAGAGAATATGGAGATGGGCGCCAGATATTGTATCATATTTATCTTCCAGATCTTCAATGGTCATCGGGAAAGTCAATGCCATGCGTGCTGCTTGAACAACTTCCTGAAAAAGCCTATACCTCTGAGCGAGGGAGTAAACGTGGAAGGCGTTCTCTGGGCAAATGAAGGGTGGTTCTTGTAAGGCAACAGCACCTCGGATGCGTGCCAAAGCGGGGTTAATGTCGTACTTTTGCGCTACTGATAGAAGTTCCATTGTTTTCTTGGTGGTTGGAGGGAGTATGGGAGTTACGGGAAGAATGAAGCCGAGAAGACTGGAAAGGATGTCTCCATGGTTTGGTAGCTGGATGCACGGGAGTCCCTCGGCACAAGTGGAGGTAGAAGAATCAGAAGAATCAATAGTAAATGCTCGAATTAATTCGCCAAGCACGGGAGAGTTCCTAATGATATCAAGTTTCCATACTCGAAACTCCTGGAGGTCGCACGAGCGAAGGATGATATCTACAGACATCGGGGTCATTGCGAAGGATGTGCTCGGGTGATCCATCTGGGTTCTGGTGAAACTGGGGCGATGATCCTTCGAGTGGCGCTGTCTCCATTCAAATGAAAGCGATACTTTTACGAGCGAAAACGAAGCAATTTTTTAATTACGGTCTGGCAGGATTGCTCACACGATCACACGATCACATGATACCCTTTCACTCGTTCTTTCCAGAGTTCTTTGATATCTGAACTTGTATCTGAACGGACTCGGACGCGGAAGGAACTTCTGAAGGAAGGCCGCTGGGAGCGATATCACAGACGAGGTAGGGATTGAGCAGATGAAGAAGTCCTCGGATTGCGTTCGCATATTGCACTCCCAGACAAATGTACACGCCCTAGTATGTGCTTGAGTATGTGCCAATATTTGCAACACCACCTTTGCAGACGGCGGCCCGGAGGTCACTGCTCTTCAAAGAATTTATCGAGATAATAATCTGAAACATAATGTGCCCACATGTTCAGGGGCACAATTGAAGAAGTCTAGTTCCTTTCTGGAGACCGAGTTGGTGGGGTTTCGTACTAGCAATTTTGGATGATTGGTTTGGAGTCCGAGCCTTCCGGTCCGGGACAATTTGCTGAATCGTTCAGGACTCGCCAGCACGTCAATCAAACGCAGTGGTGATCACAGTCATTATTGACACATTGTTGGTGCAACTGCGCCACGTATCAAGGTCACTTGTCGTTTCCATGGTCCCGCGGCCTCCGTTGCATGGTCCTCGGCGCTGTAGAAAGGCTAGAAAGAACTACTTGCAGAAAGAGAGAGATACTGATATCATTGCACACCTTCACTCGGGAGACGGCCCGTGTCTTCGACAGGTTTCTGTCGAATATCGACCCGAATGGCAGCACCGTCAGGAACGTTTCCGGTAAAATGAAGCGTAGAACGGTCCAAAATGAACTCAGGCGTTGAAAATCGCAAGTTCTTCGACGCATCGACGAGTTTTACCACTGAAAGTGTCTGGTTATTAGTTACCTGTCTTTCATTAAGATGCCACCGCCTCGGATAGAGTCAATATACATCGTTCGGGTGATGGCTCCCGGTCGTTCGAAGATGCTTTTCAGTCTACGCATAGCCCCATTTTCGAGAGCGATCTCCGAGTGTATCCTCGAACCTAGGTTCGACCTTGCTCAGTGCCTCTTCCTATCTGCGCTCGAATGCCATCTCCGTACGCACATATCCAGACAAAGTGGGGGTTCACCAAGCTTTATTCACGCAAATATTTACTCACAAACCTCACCAAGAGATTGTGGTATCACAACTCCATCGTGTTCGCATCGTAGGACATCATTGTAAGCGTCACATAATGCTTACTATCAGCCATTGATATTTCCTAAATCACTAGCTGTGATAGGCGCCCCCGCGTCAAAAGGTTCCTGCACATGACGCATGATGTGTGACTCATAATCCCGGTGGAGGAAGATACGCACCTCATCTCGTATTTTCGATACCCTACAGGAGAGTTGATCGAGGAAAGCCTCTCCCTCCGTAGCGTACACTGTTGGGCAGGAGGAGCAGCAGTGTTGAGATATATGAGGGAGGATATTGGCGATGAACTCCTTGCGAAGGGATTGAGGTTTAGGTAATGGATTGGTATATGTCTCTTTCAGACTTTCGGTATACTGCAAAATAAAGTCACTTAACCACTCAGCGAGTGTTACCGTGTTGCCTAGGGGGCGTTTCGTCCTAGAGCAGCTAAACCAGATCTTTGATAGGCCGTCGCTTCCATCGACAAAGCCCTCGAAGAATGAGAGGAGTTTGTCGCGGCAACGCCTGCGAAATTTGACAAGGTTCTGCAGCGAGGTGCCGTTAAAAAATGGCAAGGCTTCTCCGATGGCTTTAAAGGTCATGGGGTGATCGAGAGACAGGCGGGCAGCGGTTTCCATCTCTGGGATGAGCTGTTTACTACTTGCAATTGCATACGCACGAAAGGGCGACTCTGTGGCTGGAAGTTGCCGACCTATTTCAGAACGAACGGTGGATAATACCGTGGTCATCTCATATTTTTGCAAAGCGGCGAGAAGAGCGAAATTTTTATCGTGGGAGCCAGGTATCGCTGACGGGATTGGGTAAAGCGCAGTGAGGAGGCTGTGCAGCAGTTCCGCGTCTTCGGACACATATACAACGGGAAGACCATCATCCATGACTATTCCACGACCTGGGGGCTGAGGGAGAGAAAACATATCGTTAAAAAATGGTGACGATATGGCCAGGATCAACTTGTGGACACGGAAGGAAACAAGGTCAGACGATCGAAGGATGATATCTGCTCCTTGCATGGAAAGGCCTTCAAGCAGAGGTGAGGCTTTTGACTGTGCAGAAGTAGTGCCTTGAAAGCGTATTTCCCCTGCTGTGAATGAGAAATCGGATTCAGCCTGTGGACGAGCTGAGATTCGCGTCACACTCAAAATTAGTGGGGTGAGCTTACTTTTCTCGTACTTTCACGAACGGCAGCTGTTAAAGCAGTCCAAAAATCGCTAATAGTCTCGCTGGAAATGGAGGAACAATATTCGCAGCAATCACCACCCATGACTGAGACGTGAGAGGAAAGTGCGAGATGAAATGTGGTGAGATCAATACAAGCGGGATCTTCTAGCACGGAGTCAAGGTATTGATCAAGCCACACTGGAAGTTCATTATCCTCGTTAAACTCCACGCAGTCTAGATCGGCACCAGACAAGATTTGGTACACTTCCGATTCGAAAGATTTGATTCTCCCGTCGAGGCCTTCAAGAATTCGTTGACGATACTGCCAAAGCTCGTAAAGAGCGACACTGGGCACAATGTCAATTTTGTCCTCGAGATCCTGGATGGTCATCGGGTATTTGAGCGTTGCTTCTGCTGCCTCAAGGGTCTCTTTAAGGAGTCCATACTTCCGTGCAAGAGAGTAAACATGCAATGCGGTTTCAGTACAGATAAAGGGGGGGTCACGTCTAGAAGCGCAGTCTCGGATTCGAACTAGAGCCGCGGTCATTTCGTATTTTTCAGCCACAGAAAGGAGCTCTAAAATCTGCTCGATGGTCGGAGGAAGAACGGGAATGACAGGAAAGACGAAAGTTAGGAGACTGTAAAGGATAGCATGACTCTCGGCAAGTTGAACGACCGGAAGTAAATATTTATCCTGGGTTTCACCATCGACAGTAGTAGCTTCACAAGAAGCTAAAACAGTAGCTGATGTTCATTCTTATCTCTTTTGGAAGGCTGTTCGTGGAATGACGCTCACCTTCTCGCCCAACGTCGTAGCATGAGGCGGCCATTATTTGTTCTCCAAGAACAGGAGAGCTGTCGACCACATAGAGCTTTTGGACTGGAAAATCCTGAGAGTCAGATGAACGGAGAATGATGTCTGCGCGAGGAAGGACTGTGAATTTCCCTAGCAGAGCTTGTAAAGACTTGTTGGGAGAAGTGGTAGACATGATGGAATCAAAACGACCGGCCCCGGGCCGGGGCCGGAACTGGCGTTTGGGAAGTGTGGACTCGGAACACTGGGCACCACTCCTCGTCGCGAGTCGTTCCCATTCCTTACAGAAACACAATCACGCTTCCCAGTGACCTTTTTGGTGAAGAGCTCTCTGCTCCGCCTTGGGGAGGGTAGAATCACTCTAAGTTGATGGGTGACGTGACGGGCAAGTCACGTGGTCCGATACGAGTCGAGATGAGACGAAGATGAGTAGAGGCGCGAGAAAAGAACGAATGCAGACGAGTTCGAGAACACTTGGATAACATTTGTGAGTCCATCTGGAGTACATTTTATACTACTAGGATAGCTCGATGAGTAAGGATAAAAGATGTAAGCAAACACATGGTATCGAGCTGCGCATCAGCGCGTCGCATAGGAACGAAGTCACAAGTATAAGATCGAGGTGGGGAGTGATAGTGATGGGTCATAGGGATAAGGCAGAACAGAGAACGCGGAAAACGAACGGGTAGAAGAGTGGGAATCGAGGTAACAAGTACGGAGGTGTGGTGTGGCCGAGCACTCGTGATGTCGGGCTCGGTGCGCTTGTGCTTGATCTGAAATGGTAGCCTAGATACAATGAAATAAGGGTTAATCAATTCTGGGTGGTATAGTAGCGGCAGCAACGGCCGAGTTCAAAAGATTAGGCCAGATTTGTGGATCCTGCAGTAACGCGAGGATTGTCCACCGGGTTGCCGGCCCGAATCGGTACTGTCGAGTTCACGGCGCATTTCTGCAGAGGGGCCATCATTTCCATACTCTAGTATGTGCTACAGTAAGCCTGGGTACCCACTAGTAGTAAGAAAAAACACGGGAATGGCAAGAGTACAGTATGACTCGGTGACTCGGTCAAACTCTCTGCTGCACGATCCTTATAGCCACTTATATTCAACCTATATTTATCGATGGGTCATCAAGCTGGTTGCAAAAAATAATGACTTGGTACTCCACACTTCCGTAACCTAGCAGAGCTAAGGTTTTGAAACGATCATGAAACGGAAACGATCTGCATCACCACATCTTAAGAGTCGGCGGAGCGGGGACAAAGGCAAAAGGCTAACGATGGACACGAGATGACATGCTGAAACTGAAGAATGCCCTACTCAAGTAATATCCGCGCCAGTGGTGCAAGTGCGGTGTCGATCGTACCCTTCTCAACATTTCCAACAAAGCACTTGCTAAAGCACCTGAATATACTTATCTCTTGTCATGGCATGTCGCTCTGCGAACCTATACCTCCCACTCGTCTTTTGGCGTTATGCTGACGTCACAGATTCCTAGAAAAGGTTTAGTGGTGAATGAAGATTTTCCGTGAGTCTGGGATTGAGCGAACCTGACGTAGGGTTTCTCTACTTAAAGCTCCTGCGGTTTCTGGAACAAAGGATAAAATCGCGGTTCGATTAACGAAGGGCCGATAAAACGGTCCATCCCAAGTCAGATGGAACTGATGGCATTTCTGGAAAGATTGTCTGCCAGTGTAAGGACAGTAGACACAAGCGAGCCTTGTCCCGGCTCGATCGCTCCAAGCTGAAGATCTGAGGAGGCGCATATAAGACCAGAGTTAAAGACATCTGATAGTCGAGCGCAAGTCCGTGATACGCACGTAAAGGCCCGAGTGGATGGGGGCTGTTACTATTCGCCTGGTCACAAGTCCAGTTGGATACGCTTCCAAAATCGCTCGAAACTTCACCACTGTATGTGCGGGCAGTGCGTGAGAAGGTGGGAGAGTCACTATCTGAGCTTTTCTCACGTTTTAGAGACACAGGGGGGTTATCTCGGTATTAGCAACCTGCCGTGTCGATAGATTGTGCGTGGCCACAGTACCGATGGCGTTCGGGGATCAGACGCAACTTACTATAACTAAGTCAGCGTAAAAAATGGTGTAAAGGATCTCACTGGTGAAAGACATAAAGTATTTTCTAGCTCACGCACACAGCTCAGGCTTTTCCATGTAGGGACCCTATGCTCCTTGGTCCTTGATGATTAACGACTTCCGTCTTAAGCCTATCATTGCAGTGAAAAGGGGCATGTATTATCTTCAACAATGGACAGTGCTTTTGGAGCCTTTGAAAAAAGACGGCAGTAACAAAGAAAGGGGAGGGCCAGTCGCAAAAAGACTGCGATCGCCGATTCGGTTTGGTCGTGTCGAAGCTTCTCACGATTCACGTGGATCGCGGCAGGGGTTCAGGTTGTCTGTTACAACTGAACGCCGAGTCTGCACTCGCACCCGCGAGGCTATCTACAGAATTGTAACTTGGAAGAGAACTGGTTTTTCCCTCGCAACAGACAGGTCTCTTTTTTTCTTCTTCGTTACCGTCTGTGTCGCACACTGGCACTGCAACTGCAACGAATTCTTGGTCGAATTTGACACATTCGGAGGCTGCGGCACTCCCCAATATTTTCGGGGTCAGATCTGTTAGATCAGGGTAATTTATGGTGCGCGCCTTACCTGTAGACTAGAGCGCCCACATATGCTTTTTCAGTCGTTGTGTACTTAGATTGCCACTAGAGGAGCTAGAGTACAGCGCTCGTCAACCACGTCGTGGTCTCGGGTCTCGCCTAGCTAATAACCCCAATAAGAAGCGACAACAAGCCCGAGGGTGCAATAGCTCTGAATAAAAAACTTGTCTCGCCTCAATGCCTCTTCCTTATTTATTCAATTGGTGATACGCGGGATCTGTAGATCGCGATAAACGCCAATGGTGCTTCAGCATCGCACCGAATGGTTTTCTCCCTGTTAGCCAGAATGTGGGACCACGCCAGAGAGTTGAGGCGTGTTTCGGTACTGTATGAGTTGTGCTCGGCTCAAGCGCGTTGACACTCCGGCTCTGCCACAGGTCGCTTGGGCCTAGTGCCAGGAGTACCTAGGTCTTATGTTCCGTATCGATAACTCCTCTAAGGGGACATTGTCTGATGGGCCAGCATGTGAAAGTACAAGCCAGAAGACACAACAAGGACACTGGCCTGCTCTCGGATCGAGAAATCCCTCAGATAAGACCCTTAAGGAGACAACGACAGTTCGTATCTTACGCCACCGATCACTCGCCTTCCACTGCTCGAGGAGAGGGTCTGAGCGCGACTACCACAAGGCAGTTCCTACCACACCGGGGCAAAAGGAATGAGTATTAGAAGACCACACTTGGCTATATCAAAGCTGGTTGGCGACGCCCGACCTGGCCACATGAATGCCACGCGCGGTCTTAGCTGTGGTCGCCCTCGCTAAACACGCAAGCGATACCTCAGTAGGATGACCTTAACTCGATAAAAGCGCAACGCGTCTCCGTAATTCCTCTCCCGTTCACATCCCACAATCACTTACACAGACAACCTGCCACAATGGTCTTTCCCAAACCCTACCCCCTCCCTCCTCAAGCACTCTTGCCCCCGCCGGACTCTCCCAAAGAGGACGACATTATGGCACAGTGGTCTCGAGCCGCTGAGTACATCCAACCCGATCATGTGGACGGAATCAATTTCGACTTCGAGAGTCTAAGTGCGCTCTTCGCATGGGAGCGAGGCAGTACACACTGTGAGCCAACTCCAGACTTTCAGCCTGGACCCGATTTTGTGAGCATGTTCATCCCCGTGCCGAAATAAGTAACTAACATCTATCATAGGGTCTCGACCGGACCACCATAGCAGCCGGGTACGTGCCCGGAAATGCCACTGCCTTGGACTATCTCGATGGGGCGCCTGCCCTGTCGACAGCTTCCGTGCCCGTGCTGTCCCCCCTGGTCACCAACTTCAACTACTTAGACGATTTTCTCATCGACCTACCAGTAAGCATGCAAAGAATGGTAGTCAACTGATGGCTCACCTCATAATACCACAGGAGTGGGAGTTCTCGCTCACCCCAGGTATGTCTCCGCCCCTCGTCTTTCACAGCGTCGGGCTTGTCCTTACCAGTCGAAAGCGCTGACGGACGGCAGCTCCGTCACGTCGCCGCAGAGCGACAGCACGGGGGACCAGCTCCCTCCGTCCCCCACCTACTCACAATTTGTGAGCACACCGCACCAACTCACGGAACCTGCTTACCACGACTTATTACAGGTTCCACCACTGGCCGCCCCCATCACAAACTTCAATTTCACTAGCGCCTTCCAGCTGGAAGAAGTTGCCTGCCCGCCTCCCTCTTGGGCTGGGGACAGCTTCAACTTGACTGGGCAGACGCAGCCGGGTTACACCTCTATCTCCGACCTTATGAGCACGTGCGAGAACAGGTACGCGACCCTTTCCTACTCCTGCGAAATGTCTCATCCTACCTACTGATGTCGATATCGATATTCATCTTCGCTAGTCATATTGCGACTAACTCCGATATCGCGATGCCCATCGATGTGCCACTGGCGACGGAGATCACAAATGCGGAAGGTGTACCGGCATCGAGAACGGTACTCGGGAAGCGAAGCAGGGAAAGGTACGGAACCAATAGTAATCACTGCGCAGAGCCTGATGACGGCGATAGCAATAGCCATGAATTACCCCAGAAGAGGGCAAAGTCAATGGCGGATGGGGTCTTGGAGGTAGTGGAGTCCGCCAAAAGGACCCACTGTGCACCCGCCGTCAGGGCCCAACAAAACAACAAAAGTAAATCCAAGGCGGGGGGACGTGGAGCGGGGAGGCTCGCGTCCACGACTACACAAGGAGTTTACCATCGTCCCTTGTTGGGACCTAGTGTTTTGCAGGAGTCGGTGGGAGCCCTTGCGCAGGGAATGCCGTCTTGGACTGAGGAGAGGGAGCAGGAGGAAACGCATCACGGCACGGAGAACATTTTGCCGGAGCGGAGCGGACGAAATCCGGAGATCACCGAAGACCTAGAAGCCATTCCGAAGACATTGACCGCGTGGCAGTTGTTGTTGCTCCAGACCACTCAGGCCGACTTAGAGCGCGAGGCCGTCGGCGTCATCAAGTGCAGGCTGTGTCCCACCGAGCGATTCAAAACCTGGGCATGCTTCTGCCGCCACTGCAGAGACTGCGAGGAGCACCCAGCCCAAATCCAGTGCTGTGAGCGATGCGGCATTTATTTCGGGCGCCAAGACTCGATGAGGAGGCACTACGACTCCGCGACAAAGGCATGCTGCAAGACGCTACCAGCAGAGGCAGCGAGGAGGAGATATAAGGCTGAGCAGATCCTGTTGACTTTCCAGGCAAGAGTGGAGTTCTGTCAGAGGACGGGCATGGAGCTCGGTCCCAATTTCGCTGAGAAGGCCAGGGAAGAGCTACCAAGCAGGTCGAAGAAGGTGACTAGGACGAGAAAGTTGAAAGGCACCAGTTCGCGAGACTCTAATAACAGATAAATACTTCTTTTTTTCTTCCTTTCGCTGGTCCCACTGGCGCCATGGACAATTTTCAACTTTTCCTTTTTGATGGTCTTCACTACAATTGGTTTCAGCGCCTGGTGTCTTCGTATGTGTACTATATTATAAAGAGTTCTCGGATCAGTTTTGAATCGTTGTACTATCTCGTACTGTTTTGGTTCCCCTCTCCAGAATCAGACCACTCACGCCGCGGATGTAAAGGCCCATACATTGCGACGGTGGACTTAGTTGTATGTCTAGGACCTCTAAACATTTGGCACTGACCGAGTACTGATCCCGTAATGTGGGATGTTTGGAGTGAGGCGAATAGAAGTGGTGAGGATCAGAACCTACTGAACGTGACTCTGAATCATGTACAGTACCTCTGCCACGTCATGTCCACTTAAAGCGCTAAAATCTACCAGCACCCGGACATATCTTCCACATAACTGAGTCATTGGCGGCACCACATCTCACAGGAGAGAAAGGTTGTTGGAAGAGAATAGTGCAAGCGAGCGGGAGTTGTTGTCAGACAGAACACACGCGTGTTGCATGGGGGTAGGGGTGAGTGTGTATGACATAGGGCGGCGCTTACCTTGACATTGACCACGTATCGTTCCATCGCCGCGGCCTCGTGTTCCCGCCATCTTGCCACAAAACACGCAACATTCCCTCTTGTGGAAGTCGACTGCAAGCTTTCAAGGCGTTTAAATCTTTACCATGCAGAGTCGGTTCGTTTGTCGCCGACGCGATCGATGATGACCATCAAGCCGACTTTCCTAGTTGGACTTGGGTACCGTGTTATTCTATGACCTGACACCGAAGCCCTTGTATCGATAACGGTCAAGCGATCACGTGATCGACACTATATCGACTTGGCACAATCCTAAGGCTCGGAAAAGCCCACCCGCACACTGTACCCACACATTGTATCATATGGTGAGTGACCCTTCTTGTTTCTTCGCCACATGCGCTATATCAAAAAGGAGGTATGAGGGGCGGATAAGACATTAGACGGCCGGCCCGGGTTCTAGCCTGAGTACACCCCAGCAGTAACGCGTAACAGGTAGTGGCTTGGGTAGTGGAGTCAAAGTGAATATACCTCCGAATCAATACCATCTATCCAGGTCGATGCCTTTGAGTCGGCGACAGTTAAGCGCTTAAGCCCTCAGAACTCAGCCGGAGCTTGTCGCTTGGAGGGGGTTCAACAATCATTGCCGTTCAAGTCGCAAACCTACACAACAGTGACGTCACGTACACACAAATGCAGCCTTGGAAAACTACGTCCTTCACCATTCCATCTCTCCCGTCAAAAATAGTTCCCATCGACCAAAATTCTCACGACCACTTCCCAGTACGGATGGGTTAAGGCGTTGTATAAGCAGAAGTTAATGACATCCTGCAAGTTGGGAGAACTACAGCGTGCATTCAGTTCTAGTCCCGACAGGCGACACTTGACTTCTCCCGAGCACGGGTTATTGCCTGTTCCAGTTGCACGCAATAGTCCTCCCCATTTAGGGCATGTCTCTCTAAGCAGAAATCGCAGCGCCCTGAATAATAATCAGCTGCATGGCTTCGCAGGGCCTGCAGGTATTTCGCACGAATGATCGACGGATTGGCGAGTGGACGTGTGAAATCTTGCTTCAGGTCTTCGATTTGTTGTGTAAAAATGGCATGTACCCACAAGGGGAGTGTAGGTGCGTCCTTGGTCAACGACTCGGCCTTTTGTCTGCGACAACCAGTCCAGATCTTTGATGGGCTATTGAGAGGATCAAGGAACGACTGGAAACACGTGACTAGTTCGTCTCTGCAACTTTTCCGAAAGTTAGCAAGCTCGTGCAGTCCCGATCTTTCAAACAGTCGCAAATCGCGTCCGAGATGTTCAAACGTCATCGGGGAATCCAGAGTGAGAGAGGCGGCCATGTTCATTTCTGGTAGGAGCCTGCTCTTGCTCGCGATTGCATACACGCGGAAAGCCTGCGTCCCATCCAATACGGGTAATTTTCGGCGTGCAACTTCGCCACGGATAGAGGTTTTGACGGTGCCCATGTCGTATTTCTGTGCTGCGGAAAGCAAAGCCAGCGTTCTGTCCCATGAAGTCGGGATTTCGGAAGGGATATGGTACAAGAATGTAACGAGGGATCGCACGAGCTCCGCATCCTCCGAAATATCCACCTCAGGAAGCCCGTCAACTGTTCCACTATTCGGAGGCTGAGGAAGAGAAAACATATCCCTGAATACTGGCGATGAAGAAGACAGTATGGCTTTGTGGACAGGGAATTTGGCATGGTCAGATGATCGTAATATGACGTCGGCCCCACTTATGTCCAAGCATTCGGGAAGAGGAAAGGAGCGGGCAGGTAGTAGGCCTATATAAGTCCGAGGACGTGTTTCTGTCCTTAGGTTTGATAGCTCATATTCGGCCTGCCGAAGCGTCTGAATACATTTGAGGTGTAATTCGTAAATACGATGCTCACCCATTCTATGCTGCGATGAACGATGGTAGCCAAGGTCGTCCAAAATGTACGCATCGTTTCAGCTGGTATTTTGGAACATAAGGGACACCCGGGCCCAGTCACAGTGTTCCCAAACCGGAAGCTGTTAATTGTAGGCGCGCTCGTAGTATGCCGCATCATCGCCATCTGGAACTCAATTGGATCGAAGAAAGAAGGATTCTCTGTTATTGACTGGATGTATGAATTGACCCAGTGAGGAGGACCAGTAATAGTATTTTGGGAACATTTGAAAGAGTTCAACATAGCGCTAGCGCCAGACAAGGGGAGGTCAAGCTTGAGCCGGGCCTGGACTCTTTGGTGATAGTTCCAAAGTTGGTGAAGATGGACACCTGGCATAACGTCCTCGAACTTCTCAATTGTCAAAGTGAACTTCAATGTGAGTCGCGCAGCCTGGATTGCTTCGGGACGCAGTCCATAACTCTGCGCGAGAGAATAAGCGAGGAATGCGTTTTCTCGGTGAATGAAAGGTGGGTCTTGCATAGAGAGAGACCCACGGATGTGATCTATCACGGAGTTCATCTTGTATTTTTGGGCTACCGATAAAAGTTCCATCTTTTCTTCGAGGGATGACGGGATAACGGAAGGTTCGGGGAAGACGAAAGTGAGCAAGCAAGAAAGGATTGTGCCGCTATCAGATAACTGGACTTCAGGAAGCCGTATTTCTGCACTAGTAGAACTTGCAGTGCCAACGGTTTCGGAAGCGGCTCGTATCATCTCACCGAGAACAGTAGAACTCCTGATGATATAAAGCTTAAGCACCCGAAACGTGTGGGAGTCACAAGAGCAGAGAACGAGATCCGCGTCAGGATCGTTGAAGAGTACTCGGGGAGTTTCATTGGGATCAGCCTGCGGGGAGGCGGTATCTGGGGGGATGGTATTCGAATTCATGGAAGACAAAGTCACGGAGCTTATTTTTATTTATTTAAAAAAGGTCACGGAGCTTTCCCACGGCAGGAGGAGCGACCCGAATGTTTTACACGGTCCCACATGGCCGATCCCAGCCACGGCCCTCACTCACACCATCTTTATTCGCCACCTCAATGCAAGTCTTGAGTCATCCAAGACTCATTCGAGCTTCATACAAGACACTATGCCTGCTGTTAATATGTACCTTGTTGAAATCTACTGCTCACCGGGCCGTGTATAGCCCTTTCAATTTCTTCGAATCCATGGAATTCCTTATGTCCAAATGGTATGACTCAGGATTCCATACAGCTGTAAGCTGCGTACCAGACCAGTAGTTCCAGTACCCATATCGTATACCAGGCCTCTGCACAAGTGACATATTGGCCACACCACATACTAGCGAGGAGAATGTCCCTTAGAGAACTCGCCGACAAGTCAGCGAATGCAGTGCCGCCATCGCAACTCGTTTGTCAACAGAGACTCGGAGTCGAGATTGATTACTAGGGCACACGAGGGAATATGTTTGATTCTATGCACCTATGTGTCGCCTCAGGTTCCTGTCTTACTTGTACTGCAATTCTCCTGGCCTGCGTCCTTCCACAAATCCGCATAGTGCCCTCTTACCATAGATACGTGGCACCAATTTCGAGGACGTCTGGATCGATGATTAGTGATCCCGCAGTGCGTGTAAATACGTTCACTAGCCATTAACTTGATGCCGATACAGGACCGCTGGAGCTAGGCTTAGAGCTCTTCTGTGATGCACATGTGATCCAGTGTGGAGATATTGGCCTGTGACTCGATGCCTCTCAGATTCATTGATTTGAACCAACGATATCGAGGAGGCATATTCCCTCCCTCCATAGATCTGAGTCAATTCATCACATAGTTCGAATGTTGATATTACCTGCTAGCGTGACATGATGATATTCAAATTATCATGAAGCGGGGAAATAATCTTCGAAGCAACCTCTGCGTGCTGCGCGCGCCATGCATGTTTGTGTCTACTACTAAGTACATCTGTAACGCTGTGTGGCGTTCAGAGGCGTTCAGGGGCTTTCAGGACCGGTCCTCGACCACTTCGAACACCTCCACGTTACAGATGTACTATGTGCTTGTGGGGATTTTGCGGAATTGCGGGGTCGGGTGATCCTTCCGGGCCCCAGGCCGTCCCAAGATGAACTGCACATATAATATTTGCCTAGAGGTTATATCGAACTCGTCTGAATAACGTTCGCTGGAATGCCGAGTACTAGCAGGGGTGTTTAACGGTCATTCCCAGTAAAATAAACTGTAAAGAACCCGAACTTGGTACAGAGCGCACACACGTACACAGAACGACACCAGCTAAGACTAGTTGTACTCCATTGTGCCCATACTAACAATACCACGTCTCTCATTAAAAGAACCTCAGCGGCCTCCCCAAGAGTCTTAACTGAATCCCTCGAATAGTTCCTAGAGCAGGGTTCTGTCGGGTCCTTAATCAGAGACGAATGGTGTCTTGAGCAGTTGTCAGACTTTAAGGATACTCTCGAAACGCAAACGCTGCACTTGCCTTCTCCCGGACATCGGTCAGCGCTTGGTCGAGCTTCATGCAATACCACTCCCCTTTCATAGCGTGCACCCCTAAGCAAAAGGTGCAACGATCCGGCGCGGCATGCGCCCGGAGAGCTTCCAGGTATTTCTCGCGAATGGTTGAGGATTTGATGATTGGACGGTTATACGCTTGCTCCAGCTCTTCAATCCGCGATGTAAAAAATTTGTGCACCCATGTCGGCAGTGTGGGTGAGGACTTGGGCAGAGATTTGAGCAGATCATTCCGTGAGTGAGATTTAGGAGCCTGAGGCTTGTCCTGAGGTGAATCCTTTGTCGGACAGCCAACCCATATTTTGGAAGAGCCACTGTAAATATCGAAAAATGATTTCAACCTTGAGACGAGATCGTCTCGGCAGGCTTTGCGAAAGTGGGAAAGTTCGCTTAACGCCCGTCCTTCAAACAATCGAATCTCGGGCCCGAGATGCTCAAACGTCATAGGTTGATCCAGAGTGAGGCGCGCGGCCATGTCCATTTCCGGTGTGAGCCTGCTTCTGCTCGCGATGGCATACGTGCAAAAAACCTCTGTCCCATTTAGAGCAGGTGGTGGTCTGCGTATCACCTCGGCGCGGACAGAGGACTGGACAGCGCCCATATCGTATTTCTGCGCAGTAGCAAGCAGAGCCAGGATTCTGTCATATGATGCAGGTATGTCGGAAGGGATGGGATACAGAATTGTGATGAGGGATCGTACTAGCTCCGCGTCTTCTGATATATCTACCACAGGAAGCCCGTTGACCGTTTCATTGTTTGGGGGCCAAGGGAGAGTAAACATGTCCCTGAAGACCCACGACGAGGAGGCTAGAACTGACTTGTGGACAAGGAAACAAGCATGGTCGGATGTCCGCACTATGACGTCAGCCTGACTTAGGTCCAAGCAGTCGGGAAGTGGCACAGAGGCAGCATGTGGACCCGTATGGCTCCGCGGGCTCGTTTCAGTTCCTAGAATTAACAGCTCTGATTCGGCCTGTGGAAGTGTCAGCATATTCTTAGTCTGTAACTCCCAGACACAATGCTCGCCTTTTCCATGCTGCAATGTACAGTGGCTGTCAAGTTCGTCCAAAATGTGCGCATTTTCTTGACTGGTATGTTGACACAGGATACGCACCGAAGGGTGCCGCCGGTACCTGCGGTATGTCGCGCCAGGGCCATTTGAAACTCAATAGGATCGAAGTGGGATGGACTTTTTATTATGGACCAGATGTATAACTCTATCCAGTATGGGTCACCATTATTAGTGGCATGTTGAGAACAGTTAAAACCCCGCAGCTCCGCACCAGCACCAGACGAAGGGAGGTCCGACCTGAGCTGGGCCTGGACTCTTTGGTGATATTTCCAAAGTTCGTGGAGATACGCGCCTGGCATGACGGCAAGCTTGTTTTCGAGGGTCTCAATCGTCAAAACGAACTTCAGCGTAAGTCGCGCTGCCTGGGTTGCCTCCTCCCAAAGTCCGTACCTCTGCGCGAGCGAATAAGCGAGGAACGCGTTTTCTGGACTAATGAAAAGAGGGTGTCGTCGAGAGAGAGAACCCCGGATGTGGGTCAGCACGGAGCTCATCTCATATTTTTGGGCCACCGATAGGAGCTCCATCGTTTCTTCAAGAGTTGATGGCAGAATGAGGGTTACAGGGAAAATGAAAGTGAGTAGGCAGGAGAGGATTGCGCCGCTCTCAGATAGCTGTACCTCGGGAAGGCGTGTTTGACTACTGGCAGAATTATTAGCGTCAGAGGTGTCGGAAGTGGCCTTTATCAGCCCGCCGAGCACAGAAGAACTCGTGATAATATATAGCTTGAGTACTCGAAACGACTGGGAATCACGAGAGCGGAGAATGACATCTGCGTCGGGGTAGTCGAATAGTACTTCAAAGGACTCAACAGTATGATGGGCTGGAGGAGGGGGTGAGTTCGAAATGACGGTCGCCATGAAAGGACCAGCTGGGTCAAGGGTTTTTTGTTTTGGTCACAACGGGAGGTTTGGCGCTTGAAACTTGAAGCTCGAAAGTCGATGCACTTCAAAGCCATTTACTTGTTTGATGCATTTTCCGGGTGTGTCTTAGTGAGAAACAGTACCAATTAGGTTGATCTGTTACCAGTAAGTAGTAAATGAGGAGTCTTTGTAAAAAATATATGAGAAGTACGTATCTTGGTACGTATCACAGTTCCCACGCTCATACAGACCTTGCCACAGCCTGGGCTAAACGACGCACAAGCCATCGACTTCATTGGTCAAACGAAACTGCCAATGGGTACAGAGCACATGTATACAAATAACGTCACACGTAGGGATAGGAGGCATCCTTCAAGTCCACGACAACCCCACCCCCCTCAACTGAAATCCTCGAACAGTGCATGGGGCCTGGCTCTGTCCTAGCCATGGCTAATCACTGTCGTCAGAAACGACTGCCAGAGGCGTCTTGAGAAAGTTGCAAGAGAGTGGTCAGACTGTGGATACTCTCGAAACGTAAAAGCAGTACTTGCCTTCTCCAGGGCCTCTTCCATCGCCTGTTCTAACTGCGTATAATACCACTCCCCTTTCATTGCATGCACACCTAAGCAAAAGGTGCAGCGATCGGGAGCCGCATGCTTCCGGAGAGCTTCTAGGTATTTCTCGCGAATGCTTGAGGGCTCGATGAGTGGAGATTCAAACACTTTCTGCAGTTCTTCGATCAGTGGGGTAAATAATTTATGCACCCAGTTGGGTAGCGTAGGTGTGGACTTTTTCCCCTGGTCATGTCATGGGGGATCTTTGAGCGTGCGGGACAAAGAGCGAAGTACTGGTAACAGACGACTCACGTGACGCGGGCAGTCAGCCCATATCTTAGAAGGGCCGCTTTCGATATCGAGAAAAGATTTGAGGCACGAGACGAGATTATCTCGGCAAACTTTGCGAAAGAAGGCAAGTTCGCATAGTGCCCACCCTTCGAACCACTGTAACTCATCTCCAAGGTGCTCAAATGTCATAGGTTGATCCAGAGTGAGGCGCGCAGCCATCTCCATTTCCGGTGTGAGTGCGCTGCTGCTCGCGATGGCATACGCACGAAATGCCTGGGCCCCATCCACTATCGTTGACGACCTGTGTGAGGCGACCTCAGCTCGAATAGATATCTGAACAGCGTCCATGTCGTATTTGTCGGCAGCGGCGAGCAGAGCTAGGATCCTGTCATACGAAGCAGGTATCTCGGAAGGGATGGGATATAGCACAGTAATGAGGGATCGTACTATCTCAGCGTCTTCCGATATATCCACCACAGGAAGCCCGTTGACCATGTCGTTGTTTTGAGGCCAAGGGAGGGTAAACATATCCCTAAAGACCCACGACGAGGAGGCTAGAACTGACTTGTGGACAGGGAAAGTAGTAAGGTCGGAGGCCCGTACTATAATATCCGCCTCACTTGAGTCCAAGCATTCGGGCAGAGGTAAGGAGACAGTGGGTGGACGTTGTGGGATGGTTTCAGTCCCTAAGATTGACATCTCTGATTCGGCCTGCGAAAGTGTTGGAGTATTCTTAGAGTGCAGTACGCATACAAAAAGCTCACCTCTTCCATACAACGACGAACAGCGGCAGCCAGAGTCGTCCAGAAGGAGTGCATCACCTTGACCGGTATATTGGCACAGGATGCACACTGAATGGTGCCGCCAATGCCTGCGATATGCTGCGCCAGGGCCATTTGAAACTCAATAATATCGAAGCGAGTAGGACTTTCTATTATGGACCAGATGTATAACTCGATCCAGTATGGGCTACCAGTATTAGCAGCATGCTGAGAACACTTGAGACCCTTCAGCTCCGCACCAGCACCCGATGAGGGGAGGTCCGATCTGAGCTTAGCCTGGACTCTTTGGTGATATTTCCAAAGTTCGTAAAGATAAGCGCCTGGCATGATGGTAAGCTTGTCTTCAAGATTTGCGATCGTCAAAGTGATCTCCAACGTGAGTCGCGCCGCCTGGGTTGCCTCCTCTCGAAGCGCATACTCTTGGGCAAGTGAGTAAGCGAGGAAAGCGTTCTCTGGATTGATGAATGGTGGATTTGAGAGAGAGAGAGAGCCCTGGATGTATGTTAGCACGGAGCTCATCTTGTAATTTTGGGCTACCGATAGGAGTTCCATCGTTTCCTCTAGAGTGGACGGGAGAACGGGAGCCACAGGGAAAACGAAAGTAAGAAGGCTGGAGAGGATTGCGCTACTTTCAGGCAGCTGGACCTCGGGGAGCTGTGTTTGAGCACTTGTTGAGCTAGCAACGCCAGAGGGGTCAGACGCGTCTCGTATCAGCTCTGCAAGCACGGAAGAACTCTTGATAATATAAAGCTTGAGGACCCGAAACGCCTGGGAGTCACAAGAACGGAGATCGACATCCGCGTCTGGGTCGTTGAACGTTACTGTAGGGGATCCAGCAAGATCAGCCGGAGGCGGGGAAGGTGAGCAAGAATGTGAGTCTGGAGTCTCGGTGGCCATGAAAGGGGATGCAGGGATGGGTCAAAGGCTCTTTGGAAGTTTGGAGGTCAACTGTTCGGCCATGAACTCAAAAGTTGGTGCATTTAAAGCCACTTGTCTGATGCATTTTCTGGGTGTGTCCTATAGTGTAAGAAGCGCTAGACCACAGTCGTGGATAGGCAGATGTGGATCTTTTGTGAACCAAAAATTCGATTGCCAAGTACACTTCCCATGCTTCACAATACACACCACCGGACGCGGCCGGGCATGTGGCGCCAGCCTAGGCGTCGCTCCGGCCCGGGTGCGTTGAGTGTGGCTTGGTTGTGGCTTGAGACTGGCGAAGGTAGCATGGTGGTACGTATCGGACCGAATCCGAAAATTAATCACGTGACCGTGTGCACGCACGTGCATAATGCATGCCAATTAAGCAAGGTTCAATTTGGTCCAGTCACTCTCCAGTCCTGCTTACACTTCTCTCTATCAAATCTACCTCGCATCTCTGAAAAAGTCAGCCACAAACACGAATATCATGCTCGTGTCCTCAAAAGACTTTCCAGAGTCGACCATCCCCAGCAAAAGGCATACACTAGTCTTGCGGCATGGAACGAGAAGCGTCCTCGTCCTTTTACCCCGAACATATCGAGCAAGTTCCCATCTTTCGAATCAATTATCGAGGGCTAATCACGTCTATAGGAACTATTAACAATTACGCGCTCAGTTTTCGGGATGGTTGACAGTCCGAATTTTGTCTTCGAAACCAGAGACCTCGACATCTGCCAGGGCGACGCGGTGGAGATTCATCCAGCCGCATGGGAGGCAGTCGCAATTTCCATAAGCACCCTCTCCGTAAGACACCAATTCCAAGATCTGGGCTCTTCTAGTTCTCAGACTCGAGGTGAGCTCGTGTCCCTTCCTCATGCGCGCTTACCTATCCCTCAATCACCGCAAGGCCCACAGGACAATGCAGCTCCGCAGCACCCGCATGCTGCCCATGGAAACAGCTCCCACATTACCAGGTGTGCGCCGGACGCACCCTCAAGGTCCTCAAATGAAGCCACCCAGTCCGAAAACGACCTCAGTGCCCCTGCCACCAGCTACGATGACGTCCATGACAGCATGCCAACCGACTTCGCCGAGGAAGAACTTGGGTCGTACGAGGATGATTTCGAGGATACACCCGCGCAGCCTAAGGGAAAGGGGAAGTCGAAGTCGAGCGCGCGGGCGCGGATCGAGTCCGACGCGGAGGACGAATACGACGACGATGGGCGCGCCGAGGATGCCGGCGCTATGCGGGGCCTCAGTTGGCTCGTCTCATCCCCAGTACAGAATACTACGACCAAAACCGACCCGTCGTTCTCCATCCTCCCTATTTCGCCTTCCAAACGTGTCGCACTACCCTCCACCTCCCCACAACGACTATCCGCTCACGGCTCCGTACTGTTTGCAACTAGAGCCAAGTTGGGCGTAAACAACCCCGCCGCATCAACCGCGCTGTTAGATGACGAGCCGCGTAAACCCCCGCAAGTTGTCACCGACGCATTACTACGTACCGATGGTCCGTCTCATATTGGATTTGATAGCACGCTTTAACCCTGACGATTCCTTAGGGACATCCAAGGAGCCAGCGGCACCCACGCCAGCCGCTCTAAAGGACTCCCAACACGAGTGTTCGTTATCTTCCATCTCCGCACCTGACCTTTCTCAATTCCCTCCAACCTTATCTGTCAAATAGATCCTCCGCAGCCAAAGTTCAATCCGCAGCTCAAAGTTCCGGCCGCATTTGCCGCTGCCCCTGCTTCTACCTCAGCAACTTCCCAAACGCCAGCGAAGGGAGCATCACTAGCCTTCGACAAGATCCTCATCACGATCCGCCACCCCCCTACCGAGAAGGAAAATAAGTTCAAAGTTAAGAGTACACACTTGGTCGGCCGAGTGCTCACTAGCGCGTGTTCCGCTTTCGGCCTGAGCTCTACCGGGTACGTTTACGTTTCTCGTATTCCTGTTCCCCATTAGCTAATCGATCCATTTGACGCTCCAGTGCAACGTTGATGGCATGGTTGGAGGAGGATGGCCTCGAATTGACGGAACCGTGCGCAAACGATGTGCCTATGGGCAGCGTCGCCACCAACGGCGCCATCTTCATCATAGAGCTTCCCAAGTCGTCATAGAGCGCTTAGTAACGACCGCGTCAATGCTCGATCACTCACGAACTTTACGAGTGTGCAACGCTTATTTTCTCTCACTACTTTCGTAAACTGTATGTACAACTGACTCGTGACGATCCGAACTCGATTCCTGATACCAAGCCTGATACTGGATATTTGTATGCTATGAAGATTTGTGCGGACTCGTTGTGACCTTTGCCCTATATATCGCAGTGGACATTGCTTACGCTCGCATTCTCCTTGGTGATCTTAGACCCTGGATCGTGGCGCGCTCCGCCTACAGTAGATGGCAGTTTCACACGCCGTGGATTCAAAGATGATCTTGACTCGGAGCTAAGAAGTTGACTCAGCTCGAACACTGGTATCGATTGCTGCGGTGCGACTACGGAATGATCTGACAAAACACTGATAAGGTTACTAAGTGCCAGTTCTGACATTTATTCAGGCTCTTTGAAATGTGAAGTGATAGTTGCGCACCACTCTTGTCGGGAAAATATCTCATTGGATCTCTTCAACTCCTCCTGGTGCGAACTCGGAGGTCGAAGCTTGGGTCGAAGTGATAATACAAGTAATAAGCTACTAGCGTCAGTGCACCTCTTCCGCAGCCGCCGCTACGGCCCACATAGGAAAGGGTGCGTCCATCGATTCTGCAGCGGCAGGCCTCAAGTAATGCTTCGTAGCGGAGTGTCCCCCATGCTGAACATAAGCGTGTCTTTCACAATAGGGAAGACTTTGAATAAAAAGAGGAGCAGCTTTGTCACCGATTCGGAATCTTACGCACCAGGGCACAAATCGTGAAAGTGTATTGCACAGCTCGAATATCTGATCGATCTTGTTTTAATTTCGAGATCACCACTAGTATGCGCCTCCGCAGGCATCATGCAGAAGAATATATAGCTAAATGGCAAAGGCACTCCGAACTCTAATGATTCCTTATTGCATCGAGGTTGAACTGTACTTCAAGTTGGCATGGTTGTATGGTACTGTAAGTCGGAGAATAAATCCTGCTCATAGCGACTGAGGTATTTGCTTGAGTTCTGATGCCATCTGACTCTTTGGCTAGTGATTCAAAGAATTCCCGCTCGAGAAACACAACAATAAATTTCCAAGAAACCAACATTAGGACACCTGTCCGTTTCGTACGTAACTGACTACATAGTCGATAAAAATTCGCCCAAAAAAACTCCGTCACGAAAAGCCATAGATCTTTCAAGAAGGCATAGATAAATCTTCCAAAAAAAAAAATTCAGATGAAGCCTCAAGTTGAGTCAAACGGCGACATACTCTAAAACGTAAAGCTTAAAGCTTGAAGGCTCACAGTCCGCAGAAACTCGCGGCAACTTGCGTGGCCTGGGCATCGATGGAGTCCAGTTTCTGGGCTTGGTTATTCGTAAGGAGGTTCATGGCTTTGAGTGAGATGTCGAAGCCGTCCGAGATCGTGTCGATGGCAGTGACGTAGATCGATTTACCCTTGTACGTCAACTTCCAGCACGATCCACACTCGGGAGAGTTCCAGCCCTTGACGGCGAAGACACCACCGACGGCGGGGAATGAGGGCAGTTTACCGAAGGTGGGGTACTTGGTGACCAGGCCGTTTTTGCCGTTGGAGCAGGCAACGTTGTTCAGCGAAGTCCCGGGATTGTCGTAAAAAGTGTTGTAGCGAACGACGTCCGCAGATGCGACGGAAAAGAGCGCCGCAAGAGAGATGATGATGGAGGTGAACTTCATTGTAAGAGTGAGGATGTGATTGGAGAATGTGCGTTGGCTGATGAATTGGTGATGAGGATGCCCCCTTCGTCTTGGAGCTTTTATATTCAAGGATTCTACGAGAACCTGTGCAAGAGCAGCCAAATAAGATCTTCAAAGTTGAAACAAGCTAGAAAATAGGTAGGAAAGCGTCTGGCAGGGCGAGTCAGAATGTGGTGTCAGCGCACATCACAGCAGAGATGTTGCCAAGACTAAGCCGGAAAGGAAGGCGAGTACAAGTTCGGAGAGTGTCGTGACGTATGGTAATACAGCGTCGCCAGAAAAGGACCAAGTCTCCATCATCTGACGTCCGGCGAATGATGAAGCTCAAGACAATACCCAAAGGCGCAGCCTATGGGCTGTGTCGGTGCTCTATTCTATGAGTATGTGGCGAGCTAGAGCGCCAGCAGGTAGCTGATTAGGCCTGATGAGTCCTGCCTCTGTAGCCAGTCTTCAATTAGTGAACAGTACCGCACTCCTCAGTTCAAGTTTTGATGCGGCCCCGGCGCTGTCCATCATGGTAACATTCGGGCCCCAGGACCTATCATAGGGCGGTATTGATGCACCACATTGCACCAAACATGAAGAACATGGAGAGAGGACGACGGCAAGAGTCTTGGCAAGAGTCCTAGTGGTAGGCGAAGCTGTGTCTCTCAGCTCAAGTTCAGGTTTGAGCCACAATCAGTGGCGTGTGCGACTGCCAGAGTGCCACTGGCACGCACGTTCAGCTACAGTTCGATCAGGGGCCCCCAAATTTGGAAACAGCTGTATCGGCTCCGGGCCACCACTACTTTAGCTTCAAGCTTCCACTGAACGATGCTTGGAACGATGAGTTGGGTTTAAGTGCAGAATCAGTGATCTGCCAACTGCTCTTCAAAGAAATTTCATAATTTTATCTGTAACTGTTTCATAGTACACTCTTGCTCCGATTTCACTCCTCTCCTGCTATGGTGTCCAATCTAGCAAACAAGCCTAACTGCACGCCTCAGTGCACTCGTGAGTCGTGTATCGTCTGTATGCACGACGTTCTCACTTAGATCCGCATCTTTTGATCCTCATACACCTCATCGCACCTGCTGCAGCCAACCCCGGTCACGGTCACTCGGGGGCTCCGCGGAGCTCTCGTCCCAAACCATGCAAGGATCCGTTTTTACCTTCCCCATTCCTTCTTCTAATTAATACTTACTGTATTCGTGCCAGCCGCTTGATCTCGAGTACTACCAACCTACATTGGGAAAGGGGTACCTCTCATCGGGGTCGTTGTTCATACTCTACTCTCTCCATTATACTCTCTTCCAGGGCGATCATCGATCGCATAGCCTGTGCTCTTCGCATCCACCCCTTGGCCCGATCTCCATGACCGGATATGCGCTCGCATTCTACTTTCTGCCCCCGCACTTCATCAGGCACTGCCTCGCGCCCGCAGACCCGACGCTCCCGGGCCCGCATCTCGTCCCTTAGCCCCTCGGAGGTCGACAGCGCCAAGGCGACGCTCATCGACTGCCCTCGCCGAAGCACCGTGCTGTGTTCTGTCTTCGTCCTCGGCGTTGCCTTGCACGCTGCAGATATGATTGCGATCATCTAGTTCACACGGACCGCGGGTTTGAGGCTACCGGGGCGCAGGGCAAACGTGCATTGGCGAGCGGCGGGCGGTGCCGTTCTACCTTTTTCGGAACAGGCGGAGCTGGCAGGCATCGCTCGCGAACCCCTATAGGTCCATGGCAACGCGGTACCGGGCAGCGCCTCTGGTGATATGTAGATGCTCACGTGATGCCCCTGCGCGTCTGGCGCGCTCTTGTGCGCGCTTCTTCGTTTCACTCGGTCCTTCGTATAACAACGGGACTTTCAGATTTCTGTACACTAAGGGGACTCACATCCGATTCAATACTTAGCTCTCGGTTCTCTATGTTTCTCCTCGCCATATCTCATGAACACGGCCAGTTGCGACTTATCGGATGGAATGGTTCTCCCAGCAGACCCACAATAGGCCCCCAAGTGAGGAATAGACCATAAATATTACATCTATCATGGAGTTTACTTGTAAAGTCATCATTTTTGGGGGTCGTCACCTATTGCTAACAACCAGTGGTCTCGCATCAGCCAAGCAACGACATTATTGTCACAGCCTCCCTCTTGGCGGGCGTGCATTTCTCAGTGTTTCGCACTCCGTTATCTGTGCTGTATATAGGTGTATAACTAAAACGGCCACAAGTTGACAACCATGACAGATCTGAGCCCTTACAAACCGTGTTCTCCGTGTTCCCGCCCTTTTCCCATTCAAGCCAGAACTTTACCGAATCTTCCAGTCCGAAGAAATGAGGTTAGCGTAGCATGCTCATATGGGCGGGGGTTACTTCTGATATGATAGTGGAAATTCTAGGTACAAAGCAAACCAGCGACCCAGCTGCTTCGTGCGTTTCAGTCTCCAACCGGTCAGCGCTGAAGCCACCAATTCCAGGCCACTTTCCCGGCTTTCATGCAGAGAAGGGTCGGGAAATCGCTGTCTTGACGCAGCATGGCTGCCTTGATGAACTTCACGGCGACGTTCGCCCCCCGCCCCCACTCTTTCTGCAACACGCCCTTAACGGATTGTGATATCACAACTGGAATAAATAGCTAGTACACACACCAACGATTGAAAATGACCAGTCAGCGCTCAGACCTCAATATTTAACCTCAGCCACCCCCTACGGACTCTGAGAGCTTCAGTCTCCCAAGGCTTACAAAACACGGACTCACTAGCATATGTTTTCGGCCCACCGGGCTTACAAGCCACGGCTCAAACTAGCCCATCGTGTCGATAACTTGGCAGCGCCAGTTCCAAGAAGTTACGAAAGAAATTTGGCCCGATTTTCCTAAAAAAATTTAACAGAATTATTTTTCTCCGCCCACATATTTCAGAGGCTGCGAAGGCAAAGGCGAGGGCAAGCCAAGGCTTTACCGTACCGTGCCTACGCACTTTCAAAACGCGGCAGCCGAAATATTACGGCCCGGTTTATCCGGATAGTAAGATTCAGCCTTCTTTTCCTTCTTGCAAGTCTGTCTGTACGATTTACACCGTCTGCCTCGTTGCTGACCAGAATGCAAAAACTGGGCATATAATCCAGTGTGAAACCGAAGGATAGTTTCCCGAGTGACAAGGGCATGGACTCGAAGCCATGCCAGTGAGAAATGAAGGGGCCTGTTTGATGCCAGTGCGATGCCAGTGGTTTCCCTGTGAACAGATCATTAGAAAGGCCCTCTCAGCCTCCTCTTCTGGCGTCGCTACGTGCACAATGAATTTCAATGACTCATTCGGTATTGCCAACCTCGCACCTCGCCCTCACTGAGTGCTCCCACTGAGCCCCACAAGGCGACTCAAGTTACTCAACTGGTCCATACAAGCAAGGAATAATTTGATAAATTTATACGGAAACGATCCTTGAGAAGCGAGCTAGAGAAAGGCATGGAAACTCCATGGGGCGCCCCACAGGCTGATAACAGAAGCAGCTCTGGATCAACCCGAAACAGAAGAAGGCCAAGCACCTCAGACTGCCAAGAAGGCAGAAATTTTCACAAAAAAGACAACATACGCCTGACACCAGGGCCCGCAGATCTTATCAAGAAGCTATCTATGACAGTATGACGTGGAGCAGAAAGGCTCCCCCCATCACAGCACAGGGATAGCTTCCTCATATGTTTCTGGGGCCTAGTGCTCTGCAGGAGCATTCATTGAGTGAAAACAGTTGGAGATGCGTCACGAGTCGCACAGCAGAGCATCACAGCAGATTAGTCCGCATACAAACTGAGGGGAGTACCAATCTCTCCACGACCCACATCGACAGAGACTTAACGGTCGATACCCTGTAGCGCTGAGAACGAACTGAAACATAGAGCTGTCCGTAATACCATCAACTATGGGCTATACCCCGCCGGGTCTGCCGGGGTGGTCTTCAGAAGCTGTAATACGACCGAAGACCACCCAGGCAAACTCACCTTCTGTGACCAATGTGGGGACTATTTTGGGCGCCGAGACTCAGGCTCGAAGAAGCCTGGCACGTGTTACAGTTTTCGAAGACCCCCACCCTGGTTCTCAGACAACGCCCGGAACGCGAGGATGGAGCGTTGCCTAAGAACCGGAGAGGAGCTTGGTACTGGTGTCACAGCAATTTCCCACTGGCAGGCGAAGGTCCCGACTACGTCGATGAGGAGTATTCAAGCATAAGACAAGCAAGAGGGTACGCGTTCCAACGGAGGAGGATAGTGAATGAGACAGATGAGCAAGCGCGGCATCGGAGCACAGTTGCGGAGGGACACTGGCAGTCAAATTTTTGAAGATCGAGCTTCAAATCTTAAAGAGCAAGGGTGGGGAAGGTCATTGTATCGTGCAGTTTCTGTTGTCTTCCATAAAATATTTGGTGGGGACGGAACGGAAGTTGGATCGATTGTGGCTGTGTTGTAAAAAATGAGGGGATCTGGCACGATTTCCGCGATGACCGACGCGTCACCCCAGCATTGAGATTCCCTTTTCTGCTTTTTTTTGGAATCTTCTGCATGATTGATCATCGATCATCGATGTGGCTCGATTGATATCTAGCAACAGCGATATAGACACTGACTCGGACTGATTTAATAAATTACACGAGTTTTTTCTTGTCAAAATCTTGTCAGGATGGCTGGTTTGAGCCGTGGATTGTAAACCTGGTGCGCCGGAAACATATGCCAGAATGGGGAGGGTGGGAACACCGTCGTGAATTTCATCAAGGCAGTCCTACAGCTTCAAGCCAGTGATTCCCCGACCCTTCTCGGCATGAAATCCGGGAAGAGGCCTGGCATTTGTGGTCTCAGCGCTGACCGGTTGGAGATTTTGTGAAACGCACTGTAAGGGCAGCTCGCGTGCTGAGCCCGAAACTACGATTTTATTATCTCGATCTATGCTGCCTCATTGCCCGACCCTCATATGCTTACCATTTCCGTATTCTCATTCTCTTTTCCTCTTTTAGGTACTTTCTTTTTGTACTTAAACTGTCGGTCTTCGCGTCCTCGAGGAGAATAGACGTTCAGGAGCGCCGTGTCGCTGCCTGTTTTCCTTGCTGTTTTCCCCCAACGTTGCGTGCTCGTCCCGGAAGTCAGGCCAACGCGGCACTCGAAGGACACTCGCATTTCTCGCATTCGACGGCTGCTGGCAACCCCCTCAACCTCTTACCTACACAATCCCCCTCTCTGCCACACGAACACACGCACGCACTTACGAGCGCGTACAGCACGAAACAGCTTGGTTGCTAGTTTGCTTCGTATTTCGAATTTCCATTATCATTATCATGTCAGGAATCACCCGCCCATATGAGCGTGCTATGCTAACCTCATTACTTCCGGCTGGAAGACTCGGTGAAGTGAAGGGTTGAATGGGGGTAAGGAACACGGAGCCCAGATCTGTCATGATTTTCAACTTGAAGCCCGCGCACCTATATACAGATACCGGAATGCGAAACGCCGAGAAATGCACGCCCGCCAAGAGGAAGGCTGTGAAGTTAATGTCGTTGCTCGGTTGATGACATGATGTGAGATCAATGGTAGTTAGCAATAAGTGACGACCCCAACAAATAATGACATTACACGTCAACTTCATAATAGAGGCAACACGTGCGATCAACTCTTCCGTCGGAGGTCTATTCGTGTCCGTTGTCAGTGGGAGAACGACTATTCAATCCACTGAGTCGCAATTGGGCGTATTCTAGGATGGGAGGAGGAAAAACATCGCATAGGAAGCTGATCTGAGCACTACATCGGAAATGGGTCACACATCCCCTTAGTAAGAGTGCAGATGCTTGGCAGTCGGTTGTTTAGTAAACGAAAGACCGAGTGAAATGAAGAAGCGCGTACGAGAGCGCCCATGCAGAACGTGCTGAAGTATCACGTGAGGATCTACAGTAAGTTATCTTCATTGGTATCATCAAAGGCGATACGCAATGCCCTGTCTGAGCGCTGCTCGGTACCGCGCTGCCATGGACACGAGAGCGCCTACGCGGGCGAGAGGGCTACAGTACGAGCTCCGCTAGAACAGCATAGCCCGCTGATCGCCAATGCACGTCTTGCCCTGCGCCAGCACTGCCTCAAACCCGGGCCATGTAGACTCGGACCAGTCGATTCCATCATCCCACTGGCTGCAGCGGGTGCGGTGAGGCGTATGAGAAGGAATGTTGTGATGAATGGTGCAGATCCTTGAGTAAGAGCGGTCAGCACGGATGATGCGAGTGCACCAAGACGAGGTGTTGGGTTGCACACTGGCTTAAGACGGTGCACGATCTGTAACAGCCATCATAGCCGGATCAATTACCAAAATTCCAAAGAAAAGTTGACAGATCAGCACTGTGATTTGCGCATTCAAGTCCGACTTGAAGTTACTGCAAGAGGGTCTGAACGGCGGCTGGTGGGCCACTGGCACCACGTTCTGAAGCGGGCCGTGCAGTGGCGCTGCAGTCGCCCGCGCCCGCGCCACCGTCTGATGGCGGCCCGGAGGAGTTCATACTCAGCTTGGGCTGAAGGGCACAGCTTTGTCACCGTCTCCCCTTGATATTTTGTGCAATATGCGCCCTGCTGCTGTGAAACGGTATGACAGTTCCTGGAACTTGAACCTGGATGCTTCGGACTGCGCCTCATAAATCAGAAGCTCAACTCTGCAGTATGCTTGGAAGTATGGACTCTATGACGGGATATACATGCATACCGGGCATAGTCAACCGTCTGTGGGCGCTCTACCTAGTCGTAGAATACACTGCCCACGCCGTCCATATGGTGTGTCTTTGGATTTGTTTTGTCAGCGAGTTTCATCTCATCAATCAATGGTCGTCAAATGATCTCGCTCTTGGCCCTCTTCTGGCAATCCTGTACAACTGTACATCCTGACATTCTCCGGTGTTGTACTCACCTTCCTTTCCAGACTAGCCTTGGCAAGATGGTCTGTACTGCAATGCGCGGTGACACCTTAGATGGTCAATTAACTCGCTGCCCTACCGCATGCTTTCCTCAAACCTGCCAACTGTCTAGCCAGTTTAGGGTCCTATCTGGACGCTCTTGCATAGGTACTGTTGGATTATAAAAGCTTCCAAGACGAAGCGAGTATTCTCATCACCAACCCATCCCTCAACCCACATCCTCTAATCACATCCTCATCTTCACCATGAAGTTCACTTCCACCGTCATCGCTCTCGCGGCACTCATTTCCGTCTCCGTCGCATCTCCCACCGCTTCCACCGACGTTCAACCTGTTCGTTTCAACAATTTTTACGACAATGGCCAACAGTCGTTGAACAATGTTGCGTGCTCCAACGGAGACAACGGCCTGACCACCAAGGGATTCACCGATTTCGGTTCACTTCCCTCGTTCCCCTACGTCGGTGCTGGTTTCGCTGTCCATAACTGGAACTCTCCAGAGTGTGGGTCGTGCTGGCAGTTGACATACGAGGATACTGGCGTCACCATCTACGCCACCGCCATCGACACGGTCTATTCCGGCTTCGACCTTTCAGAAGCAGCTGTGGACGCTCTTACGAATGGAAACGCGGAGGAATTCAGTTATATCAATGTTGATTCCACGGAAGTTGACCCGAGTTACTGCGGCCTGTGAGCTTTTTAGAGGTATGTGGTCATTACACCCAGCTTTAGACTCCATCTGATTTTCATTCAAAGATCCGCGTCTTCGTTTTTCGTGACGGACTTTGAACTGTGGACTTTCTTGGACTATATAGATAGTTACATACAAACGGACAGTTATGGTTGTGCTAATTGCTTGTTCAATGTATTGCTGTAATACATGTGCGATAATTCTCTACAGTAAGCCGGTTGGATGTCTAAGCGCAAGCAAATACTTCAATCGTCACAAATTCCGAAGGCGGCACTCCCTTCATGTCAGGACATTACGCCATCCTTGTTAGCTAGAGACGAGGGACACTTCTATTTGAGTACTTTCAGCCTTGGAAAACTTTCTGGGATCAAGGCTCTAGTCTTCAAAGTTACCGCACCGTCCTTCCACTTCAGCTCCGATGCAGCCCAGGGCATGACGCATGAGGTTTCGGAAGGCCTCTACTGTCTGGGTATATTTCCCCTTCCTGGCAGCGCCTGACGATGATCTAGAAATTAGGGCAGGATCAATCGATTCGAACCCTTGCCTTCGTTCCGCTGCGCGACACACTTTCACGATTTGTGCAATTGGGATAAGGTGCGCGCGATAAACCTGTTCCTCTTTTTATTCGATATCTCCTCTCTGGTGTGAATAGACATGTTTATGGCCAGCTTAGGGATCATTTGGCGGTGAGCATTACGCAAGAGGAGATGATAGCAAACACCGAGGACAGAGACAGAGTACAGCACGGCGCTTGGGTGAGGACAGCCGCTGAGCGTCGCCTTGGCGTTGTCGAGCTCCGACGGGCTAAGGGACGAGATGGGCGGCGCCGGGTCTGTGCGCGCGAGGCGGTGCACGATGAAGTGCGGGGATAGGAGGCAGCATGCGAGCGCTAGTGATTGGGTACGAAACACGCAGAGAGAGAATACTATGTATTTGATGAACGCGCCGGAAGAGTGTATGAACAGCGGCCCGATGAAAGGTACCCCTCTCCAAACGTAGTTAGCTGGTGAGTACCAGAATGTGATTTGCGTGAGGCATCAAAGTGGCCCTGGGTCGAAGAATACAGGAAGTATTAATTAAAAGAAGGAATGGGGCAGATAAAAACGGACACCTGCATGGTTTGGGACGAGAGCGCGGAACCCCGAGCCACCGAAGTTAGCTGCAGCGGGGATGGTGAGGTGTATGAGGACCAAAGTCATGATAAAATGTGCGCATGTTTGAGGAAGCGGTCAACACAGAGGACGCACGAGTGCGCCAAGACACAGAGTTGGGCCTGTGTACTAGATGATTGGACACAGGAGAGTGGACTCGGAGCCGGAGCAGTGCATAAAACAGTTGGCCAGATGAAAATACGAAATTTTTCGAAGGAAAGTTGTCAGACTAGCACTGTGATCTTACATGCAAGTAAACCATCACAGATGACTGGTGACCAGGGACGAGTGTAAGTGTGATTCCTGGGCGTCTTGATGTGTTGAACATGATGGTACGGCGGACGACGCTACGGCTGTATCCAGGCACCCATCCCCGCCTCTAGCCTAAACCTCTTCACACCGTCCTGAACGCCCCACGGCACCTCGTCCTCCCAATGACTCACGACCACCACAGCCTGATCTTCCCCAACCCCAACCCCACCTCTCAAATACTTCCTCGCCGCACGTACCATCCCGTCGTCCATACCAGCCCACACCTCATCAAGGAGCACGAGCGGCGGGCGTCCAACAAGCGCGCGCATCAGTAGAACGACACTCTGCATGCCCGCAGGGAGTTCCGCGAACGTATGCTGCGCGAATTTCGCCACCGATTCGGCCTCGCCTGTAGCGCCGCCCCATGTGTGCGGCCCAAGCCCGCGCAAGACCGCCCAGACGCGCTCTTCGCGCCACGCGAGGTCGTGCGCTTCTAGGCCCGTCCCGAGCCCGCGCGGACCGAGAGGGACGAAGCCGCCGTCGAAGCCTGTTGCTATGGCTTCCCAGACGTTCATGGGGCGTGCGCGTGGCCAGGCGTTGAATAGTTCAGGCGAGACGACGCCGATGCGCGCGCGGAGGTGGGGCGTTGCGTGGGCACGCCGGGGTGAGCCGAAGAGCGTTAGTGCGGATGCGCCTCGTTGGGTGTAGGACTGTGGGTGGTCGCCGGTCAGGACAGAGAGGAGTGTGGTTTTACCGGAGCCTGTTGGGACTGATGAGACGCGCTGTGTAAGTTTTCGTTGTGGGGAACTCACCGTTTGCGCCTTGGAGATGCCAGCGATCTCCCGAACGAATGGTCCAGCTGATGTCTTTAAGAACCTGCGTCGAATTTGGTCGCAAATTGGGTGCGGAAACTGAGGTGACTCACGTGTCGTTCTTGGTATCTAACATTGACATTCTGCATATCGACGAACACTTTATCTTTAGTCTCGAGATTTGGGGTGCGCACAGGAGTAATCGAATGAGAGGCTTCTTTTGCGTGAGCATCATTCAGCTCCTGCACCATTGTTGTCTTTTCTCCAGCTTTTACACGTCCGTCTTGCACCAAAGCTATATGACTGATCCACTCGGGGACTGGGTCCTGTAAACGCAAACCCATAATGATGCGAGGGTTATTGGAAGCATGAACCGAGTGAAGAAGTTCGAGCAGAGTGGGACGCGTTTTGAGGTCGAGTCCAGCTTGAGTTCCCGTGAGCTAGACTGTCGCCGACGTAGAACCGGACACCTACTTAGCGGCTCATCAAGCAGAATAATATCAGGTTGTTCTAGGAGTGCCTTTACGATTCTGGCCCTTCGTGTTTGTCCGTTGCTGAGGGCGACCAGGGGAAGGTCAAGCAAACCTTCAAGTCCCAACTTGTCGGTCAAGTCCTCGAACCGTCGTTTCTTCTTCTCTGTCCTCGAAATTGCGTCTTCCCGCTCGTGGCCCGTCACGGATTCGTCTACAATAAAAGACTTGATAGAGTCCCGTATGAGGCCCGATTCCTCAAGGAACATGCTTTGTCGCAACGTGAGGCGGTCCTCATCGCGCACGGCACCATACCGAGCTGTGTAGTCGTAGAATGCGCCTCCAGATGCACGTGGTCGATGTGCGAATGAGACGAAATACACGGCCTCATTAATGGGACGCGACTTTAGCGAGAGGGTTGGTAAGGGTCCGCCAGGAGGAGGCGGGGTTATTCGCGTATTTCCTAGTAGGGTCTGTGTTGCACGTAAACAAGGATCATTAGGGAATGATAGATGTCTCAGCTCCTTCACCTCGAGCAATGCCGTCTTCCCTCCCGCACCGGACCCGACTACCGCCCAGCTTTCTCCTTCGCGCACCGTCCAGTCAACACCGGCGAGAACAGGTCGTGTCCTGTCTGAATCTCCGAAACGATAGATATTGGCCTTCGGGATACGCACAACATAGGACGACAAGCGCCGCGCTCTGATACGAGCTGCCATCCGAGTCACCAATGTAGCGATCGGATCGGCTGTCCAAACCAACGGAACCGATCACGTGCACGTACCCGATCACACCAACGATGACGATGACGAGTCGTTGCCACACCCGAAGACTATATAGCCCAACTATATGCGCGTCCAGAATATGATACTGCGACCAACATGACCATCTCATCGACTCTACAAACAATCTTCTCTTTCCGCACTGGTTCGACGACTGTCCTTGCTTCCCTCTTCTATCTCGCTGTATTCGTTTCTCTCTACATAACTCAGTCTGGCCCGCAAGTCCCTAGTGTTGACAGACAGCTTACATTAGGTCTCAGTGTCGACCAAGCTTTCAGAGACCTACACCTGGTAGGTTTTATGTGCCATCTGCGATTCTCTATTCATCTCCTGTCATTGCTTAATAGGTTGCAGCACGACCTCATCCCTATAATTCGCACCAAAACGACGTTGTACGCGGTTTCCTTCTACTACGGTTGAAAGATATCGCAAAAGGACATGACTTTGTCCATGTCGACGACGACATTCGGACCAACGCGACGTTTTTGGACAGGTCGCGAGCTGTGTACTTTCAAGGGAATAACATTTTGGTAAAAATTGACGGCACGGACGACTCGACAGAGGGTGCGTACTTTTAATCATCTCTCGAAATTTGGTTGTGATATTAGTGTTGTGAAAAGGGGATGGCGTGTTGTTTTCCGCCCATTTTGACTCTGTCTCGACGGCCCCTGGCGCAACAGATGATGGCATGAGTGTTGTGGCGCTCGTGCAGCTGGTCAACTTTCTCAGCAAGAATCGCTCCAGGCGAACAGCGGTCTTCAACTTTAACAACGGGGAGGAGGATGGCCTGCATGGTGCCCAAGCGTGCGTTGTTTTCATTTACCCTTGTCGTTAGTTCTCATAGGAGGGGCTATCCAGGTTTTTGCAGCATCCGTGGTCCAATTTGACATCAACTTTTCTCAACATTGAGGGTGCAGGTTCTGGCGGGTACGCTTTGAGTTCCCCACTGCCCTTAACCACTTAACACGTTTTGTCGATCAGCCGCCCATTTCTCTTTCGTACTACTTCGTATGAGATCCTCAAGACCTTCCGTTCCACCCCGCATATACACGCTGATGCCCTTTCCCAAGATGCTTGGGATCAGCGCATAATTCGCTCAGATACAGATTACTCCGTCTATGCTGCTCCTCGCACCTGGGATCCGAAAGGAGTCAACGCCACTCCTCACGGTTATGTAGGTCTTGGAGGCGGCATGCAAGGTGCAGACATCGCGTTTTACACTGGACGCTCGCGATACCATACCATGGACGACTCCATCCGCGGAATGGGTGACGGCGGCGCCGAGAAGTCACTTTGGTCCTTACTGGAGCTTCTACACTCCGTTAGCGATAACATACTCAATAGCATGTCGGACCGGATTGTTAGTGACGAGAAAGAAAAGGCCGTCTATTTTGAGCGTAGGTGATTCTCGATCATAGGGGGTCTCATTGCTTACACGTTTTCGCTAGTATTCGGCGTCTACCTGGTAGCCTTCCCCTTCCACGTATTGCTGGTTACCGAGATAGTCCTCCTCGTTCTGGGTCCTATCCTCCTCGGGGGTCTTGCATACCTCCTCGTTTATCATTCGGTCCTCTCGCCTCGAATGCAATGGGGTTCACACCTTCGAGGATATGGTCGATTCTGGTTGGCACTTGTTCTGGGTGCTTGTTCCCAAGTTGGGTTGGTAGCCGGCTTTATCAAACTGAATCCCAATGTTTGTGACCATTCTCCTTGATTCTGCGTATCGCTGATCATCTTGTAGACCGCTCATTCCCATCCAGTTGCCACATCGCTCTCCGCGTTCTCACTTGCCTACCTGTCCCTGGCTATTCCACTCCAACTTGCCCAGCGTCTGCGACCCATTCCCCCCAGCAGGCAGCGGTCCGTCATACTGGTGGAGCTCTATGGGCTCACCTGGGTATTCCTCGCTGCAGTCACTTTCCTAGCTCAACGAGTCGTCATAGTCGGGCTATATTGGATCGTGCTCTGGAATGCCTCGTTGCTGGTGGCTGTCGTCATCAGTGCGCTTGAGGGACTATGGGGTACTGGGAAAGCGGGTAGAATAGTTCTCCCTCGAGAAGAAAGCGAAAGCGAGGGCGAGGACGATGCCCCTCCTCGTCTGTGGCGTCCACAACGAAATGAGGGCGAAAGTTCCGAGACCACACCTCTACTTCAGCAGCGCAGCTCCCCGACTCACTCGTTGGTGTTAGATGAGACGGTCCAGGACAAAGCGTTCTTCTGGTGGATTTTCCAGTTTATATTCTCCACGGCGGCGCCGGTCGTGAACTTGGCCACCATTTACGCCATCTGGATTGGTGCAATGCCTCAAACTATCCCTGACGGCGATTGGGTTGGAACTGGTAAGTCGTGCTTTGCATTCTACGAGCGTTAAATTGACTGATCCCGGCAGTGTACGCGCCGATCTCATTACTCTGTTTACTTATCGTTCTCCCATTGGCGCCTTTCGTGCACAAAGTGCATCGCGTGCTCACTGTCATCATCCTCATCGTCTTCATTTCCTCCACAGCATTCGCTTGGATCGCAAACCCCTTCACACCAAACTCCCGCCTCAAAGTGTTCTACGCGCATCGAGTCGAACTGACAAACCTGTCCGCAACAACCTCGAATTCGCAGTTGACCCGTGCCGTGACTCAGCTGAACGTAATCGAGCGCTACAGTTCGCGCCTCGCGGCGACACTTCCGTCATACCAATACGACAGCGACGATTCAACCACGAAGTGCGGGCAAGGGATCAAACCGGGCCTGGCGATGTGCGAGTGGGCAGTTCCTCCAGTCCTCCACCCATCAATTCCCAGTGCGAAAGAAGGTGGCTCGTGGCTCGTCGCGAATGTCACACGCCGCGGACCAGCTTCGCTCCACGTCGAGATCGAGGGCGTACAGACGCGCGCTTGTAGAATCTTCTTCGAGAGTCATAGTATCAAACGGTACCGCGCGCGCACAACTGCGGACCCAGAAGTCGAATGGAGCGCGTTGGACATTCCTGCGAGCAAGGAGAGGGATATTCACCTGTTGACGCTCTGGGCACGTTCGTGGGAAGCGAAAAAATTCCAAGTTGACATCGAGCTGGATGCGTTGGATGAGGAGGGCGCGGAGGAAGAACCAATCGCGGGTCGCGTGTCGTGCTCGTGGAACGATGAACCCGGTGGCGCTTTAATCCCCGCGCTGGTGGAAGCGCGCGCGTTCTTGCCTGAATGGGTCGCTATCACCAAGGCTACGGACGGGCTTGTAGAAGCCAGTAGTGGATTTGTACTTTGATTGTACTGTAGTATGTGTTTATTGTAGTTGTATTGCTTTCACCACGTTGCCGCAGAGAAGAAGCCGCAGCGGTGGTATGCCGGATTTTACGTCACGGCGTTCTCTTTCGAAAGGTCTTTAAGGACTCCTTTGATGCAACTCTGAGTTTGGGCGCAGCCGCAGCTGCTTTCCCACTGCATAAGTATCCTCATCTCCTGCGCAGGCCAGCGTTCTCTTCAATCCCCATCATTCACTGCACTACACCCCTTGTTATCTACAAGAATGCCTGGTGGCAAGCGTATCCCGACGCCACCACCGCCGGAGGACGAACCGAGATACCTAACTGTGGTTCATCCGTACCCCCTCAATGCCAATCTCGAGCTACACGCCGATCGGCGCACGCTCGCGCTCTGGTTGGCGTGTTGTACAGGCAAAGACGTTTTATTTGCTATGTTCCATAAACCTGCCGTGAGTTCATCCAAGCCTCTTTTTTTTGAAAAAGAAAGCTCACTGGCCATATAGTCTCCGGGAATGGTCGTGATCGAAGTAGATCGTGACTTTGATAGCTTCGACAAATTACTTGGACTGCATACGTGGTCAAAGTTCTTGCAGAAGCCCAGCGAGGAGCAGCGTGATAAGGTCTCGAAAGTGTTTTATTGCACATACAATACCGGTCGTCTCGTCGAGAAGCATGGTCCGTCCGCAAGTCGCTCTACTCCTCATACTTACTCAGGTCGTCGCAGGTTGGAAGCGAGTGAACATCGAGGAACATTGGTTTAACGGATGGACGGCCAACAATGCGTGAGTAGTGCAGTTCCAACGCCCATTCTCATCTGACCGTATTTCAGCATCATCAGACATCCGTACCCTAAGACCTCACATTGTGATTTACCTTCTGAGGCGAAGACCGGCGCTCCAATGTGCCGCCCTCTTCCCCAAAAGACTTTCCCTAAGCCGCCCCCTACGCCCGCCCCACCAGGTCAGTGTGCCGTCCTTTTGGAATTGCCTTTGTTTGATGGTTACTGTCATAGTCGGCTCTTCGGGTTGGCTGGCGGCCAGGAATGAGAATCCAACCGCTAGCCCAACCCCATCGACCACTAGAAAGGCTAGAGCGGCGGCGCCGAGCTATACTGCGTCCGTCACGAGCACCAGCTCCAGAGGCGCCAAGTCATTCTCTCCGCCGCCTTCTGCTCCGTCTCCCGCGCCGTCCTCCGTGATGGCTAACTACCGCGCCAGGAACAATGGCCCTTGTACGTGCAGCCCACCTTTTTTTAACGCAAATGCGCACGTCTAACTGCTGTATGCGTGTAGGGCAACGTGGCCCTCCTTCCGTGGCTTCTACTGTAGCTTCAGCTGGCGCATCACGTGCGCCCAGCACCACCGGCAGCGCGAGCGTTTGGTCAGCCAGAGGTGCTCCGCGTCCTCCTCCGGGCTTGGGTCCCAGGTCGCCCACCTCACAATCTCGAACCTCCGACCGCCTCGACTGGAGCGAAGAGGTCGAGCGCCACGAAACAGATCAACGCAACAATCCGCCGGTTCGTAGCCCGGCCCCAAGCATTCCCTCCAATCCCCCACGGCGCCCGGCTTACGACCCCGATGGCCCCCCGGAGCCCTCTCGAGAGTATGAATATACCGAGGAGGACCAGCCGAGACACTCGACTGTCGCTGCCATGTCCGATATCTTTGAAAATGATCCCTATCCTCCTCCGGCACCTCCCTCTGCCAGGAGCGGCCGCGGCGAAACTAGACCGCCCGGCATCGACGATCCCGACTACGACCCTTGGAACGACACGCCCGCCGAACCAACTGGTCCTGCGTTCGACACGCCGGAAGTCGTCGACCCGGCAGCTCCGTGGGCAGAATACGACAAACCGCGACTTGAGCCACCGACCAAAGTCAAGAAGAAGGGCGAATGGACTTGTCCCCAACATGGCCCGCTCTGCAACCCCGGGATCTGCAAGGAACGCGCACGGGTAGAGCTTGCCGAGCGCAAGAGGCTCGAGCGCGAGGGGTGGGAGGAGAAGAGGATCCAGCGCGAAGCGAATAGAGCGAAGAAGAAGCAGAAGGAGGAGAGGAGGGAGAAGGAGGCTGAGGCTATGGGCCTTGGCGGGCGTCAACGCCCTCATCTTCGCGGCAACAACAACAGCAACAGCAACAAAAGCGGAACTGACACCGACACAGATGGTAACTTCACCGACACTTTCATACCCAGCTGTACCTGACCTTACTCCTCGCATACGCAACAGATTCCAATGCCCCTCCCCCACAAGAAGACTGGCCGATTACCTGGGACGCCAAAGAAGGCACAGACACGCAATCGGTCGTGAGCTCCGCTCGTCGCGCTTGGAACTCCGTCGCCGGGTCCGATGACGAAGACGATTACGCAGACGGAGATGACGGGTTGAGTGTCGCTCCGACCAACACCAACACCAACACGAGCAGCGGCGGCTCCCGCGGCAGCAGCAGCCACCCCACGCCCCCCGCAAGCGTGATTTCAAACGGGCGTAGCAAGGGCCCGCCGGTCTCCCCGCGGCCCCCGACGCGTCAATCCGCATGGGATGCCCGCAGCACCACCAGCTCCGCGAGCCAGACCCCGAGCGTAGTAGCCGAAAGCACTTGGCCGTCCGAATCCGGCTTCTCTTCTCGGCCTCCATCGGTCTCCGCTGCGGGCTCGGATAACGGCCGGCGCTCGGGCACGCGTCCTCCTACGAGGTCGGACGGGCGTAGCTCGGTGTCTTCCAATGCGCGTGGGCCGGCTTCACCTACATCCTCGGCAGCAAGTGGGTTCCCGACTTTCGCTGATACGCATTGGGGTGACCCGATTGCTATGGCGATCGCTGATGCCGCCAAGGAGGATAGTTATGATAGAGGTGGGTCAGAGGCTGGTGGTACTGGTGAGGAGGGTTCAGGTGGACAGAAGGCATCGAAGAGCTCGAAGAGGAGGAGGAATAAGATGAAGAGTGCGTTGGTTCAGGCTCAGGCGGTTCAGGCGATCACGCTTGAGGAGGCGGTGCTTGATGTTGAGCTTCCGGCTGGTGGACCAGGCAGCTCTTGGGGCGATTCTAATGAGCCGTGGTGAGCTATGCTCGGGTTGTGCCCCTTGGTCCAAGTTGGTCGAATTTCTTGTCGAGTTTGGATGTAGGTGATGTAACAGTCGATATCGATGTCGTTGTAGCACAGTATCTTGCAAAACCGTATTGGGTTACAGTAAAATAGAAATAGTTCGAGTGCAGGGCGTCACGAGCCCGTCCCGAGCCCGCGCGGAGGTGGGCCGTTGCGTGGGCGCGGCGCGGGGAGCCGAAGAGCGTTAGTGCGGGCCTCGTTGAGTGTTGGACCCCTTGTAAGGACCTGTACTGAATTCGCCATTAATCGGGTATTACGGATCTGAATGAGCTCACGTGTCGTTCGTGGTATCTAACATTGACATTCTGCACAAGATTCTGCATGTTGATGAACACTCTTAGGCTCTAGAACACTCTGGCGTCAGTCTCGAGATTCGGTGTTTGCACGGGGGTAGTCGAATGAGAGGCTTCTTTTGCACGAGAATCAATGAGCTCCTGCAGGCTGCAGCATCATGGTTGTTTTTTCTTCCGCTTTTACACGTCCGTCTTGAACCAAAGCAATATGACTAATCCACTCGGGTACTGGGTCCTGTAAACGCAGACCTATAATGATACGAGGGTTATTGGAAGCATGAACCGAGTGGAGAAGTTCGCGCAGAGTAGGACGCGTTTTGAAGTTGAGTCCAGTCCAGCTTGAATAGTTCTGTGAGCTGAACTTTGTCCCCAACGCAGCAAGACCGAACACCTACTTAGAGGTTCATAAGGCGGAAGGATATCAGGTTGTTCTAGGAGTGCTGTTACGATTCTGGCCCTTCGTGTTTGTCCGTTGCTGAGGGCGACCAGGGGAAGGTCAGGCAAGTCTTTGAGACCCAACCTGTCGGCGGTCAAGTCCTCGAACCGTCGTCTCTTCTCCTCCACTCGCAACATTGTGTCTTCCCGCTCGTGGCCCGTCGCGGATTCGTCGACAATGGATGACTTGACCGAGTCCCGTATAAGGCCCGATTCCTCGACGAACCTGCTTTGTTGCAACGTGAGGCGGTCCTCATCGCACACGGCACCGTACCGAGCGGTGTAAGTTAGAAGAAGCTGAAGCCGCTGCGGGGGCGAATATCTACGTCACGCGTCCTCTTTCGAAAGGTCTTTCATCGGCTAGACGGACTCCTTCAATGCAGCCCTGAGATTGGGCGCAGCCGCAGGCCCGCAGCTGCTTTCCCACTGCATAAGTATCTTCACCTCCTGCGCAGGACTCGGGGCAGCGTTCTCTTCAAACCCTATCATACACTGCTCTGCACTCACCCTCACCGCCTTATTAACTACTCTGACGCGGAAGAATGCCCGGTCGCAAGCGTTCCAAGACGCCTCCCCCGCCGCCGGATGAACCAAAATACCTTACCGTTGTTCATCCATATCCCCTTAATGCCAATCTCGAGCTTCACGCAGATCGGCGCACGCTCGCGCTTTGGTTGGCGTGTTGTACAGGCAAGGATGTGTTGCTATCAATGTTCCATAAACCCGCCGTAAGTCCATCCAACCATCCAAGCCTCTTTTTAAAGCCCACGGGTATTTAATCCCATATAGTCTCCGGGAATGGTCGTGATCGGAGTACATAGCGACTTTGGCAGCTTCGACAGATTACTTGGGTTACATACGTGGTCCGAGTTCTTGCAGAAGCCCAGCAAGGAACAGATTAATAAGGTCTCCAAGGTGTTCTATTGCACGTACGACTCCGGTCGTGATGTCGAGAAGAGCGGTCAGTGCACTCGTCGCTCCACTCGGTATACAGTACTTACACAGGTTGTCGCAGGTTGGAAGCGTGTAAACATCGAAGAACATTGGTTCAATGGATGGACAGCTAGCAATTCGTGAGTAGTACAGTTCTGACGTCCATTCTCATCTGACCGTATCTCAGTGTCATCAGACATCCGTATCCCAAGACCTCATATTGTAATTTACCTTCTGAGGCTCAGACCGGCGCTCCAATGTGCCGCCCTCTTCCGCAAGAGTTTTTCCCAGTACTGCCCCCTCCAACAGCGCCCCAAGGTAGGTGTACCATTCCTTTTGATTGCCCTTTATTTGACGACTGGCGTGTTAGTCGGCTCTGCAGGGCGGCTTGCGGCTAGAAATACCAATCCGTTCTCTAGCCCAGCACCCTCGACCACTAGGAAATCTAGAACGGCAGAGCCGAGCGGTACCGCATCCGTGACGAGTGCTAGCCCTAGAGGCGCAAAGTCCTTCTCACTGCCGCTTTCTGTTCCGTCTCCCGCGCCGTCTTCCGTGATGACTAACTACCGCACCAAGAACGATGTTGCTTGTACGTGCAGCTATTTTCAAGGAAATGCGCGTATAACATGCATGTACAGGGGAACACGGACCTCCTTCCGTGGCATCTGTGGCATCTGTAGCGTCAGCCGTCTCATCGCGTGCTCCTAGCGCTGCCGACAGCGCGAGCGTCTGGTCAGCTAGAGGGGCTCTGCGCCCACCTCCGGGTTTCGGTCCCAGGTTGCCCACCTCGCAATCTCGAACCTCCTACCACTTTGACCGGAGCGAACACGTCGTGCGCCACGAATCAGAACAGCGCAATAACAACCAACCCGCTCGTAGCCCGGCCCCAAGCATATCCTCCAATCAGGCGCGCCGCCCGCCATACGACATTGACGATCCCGTCGAGCCCTCTCGAGAATATAAATATACCGGAGAGGACCGGTCGAGACACTCTACTGTGGCTGCTATATCCGATACCTTTGAGAACGATCCCCATCTGGCACCTCCCTCTGCCAGGAGCGGCGATGGCGGCACTAGACCGCCGGGCCTCGAGGACCCCGATTACAATCCGTGGGATGCGCCCGCGGAAACAGCAGCTGGGCCTGAGGTAGACCAGCCAGACGCCGTCGACTCGGCAGCTCCGTGGGCAGGATACGACGCGCCGCGACTGGAGCCTCAGACTAAAGAGAAGAAGAAAGGGCAGTGGACGTGCCCCCAACACGGACCGCTCTGCAATCCCGGGATCTGCAAGGAACGCGCGCGGTTCGAGCATGACGAGCGAATGAGAACTAAGCATGAAGAGTGGGAAGAGGAGAGGATCCAGCGTAAAGTGAATAGAGCGAAGAGGAAGGAGAAGGAGGAGAAGAGGGAGAAGGAGGCTGAGTCTATGGGCCTTGGCGGGCGGCGATGCCCACCGCATTTGCGTCGTGGGGCGCCCAGCAGCAACAGTAACAAAAGCGGGTCCGACAGCGATACGTCGCGCGATGAAAGTACTGTAGTATTCCCATTGATTCTGGCGTATACAGCTGTACCTGACCTTACTATTCGCAACAGACTCCGATGCCCCGCCCCCGCCTGATCAAGAAGACTGGTCGATTCCCTGGAGTGCCAAAGAAGGCACCGACATGCAATCGGTCGTGAGTTCCGCGCTCCCCGCTTGGAACTCTGTCGTCGGATCAGATGACGAAGTCGATTCCGCTGATGGAGAAGACGGATCGAGCGTCGCTCGTTCGCACACGACCAACAGCACCAACACCGATACGAGCAGCGGCGGCTCAGGCAGTAGCAGCAGCCACCCCACGCCCTCCGCGAGCGTAATTTCAAGCGGGCGTACCAATGGCCCATCAGCCTCCCCGCACCCCCAGACGCGTCAATCCGCATGGGATGCCCGCAGCACCACCAGCTCCGCGAGCCAAACCCCAAGCGTAGTAGCCGAAAGCGCCTGGCCCTCCGAATCCGGATTATCTCCCCGATCGCCCTCGGTGTCTGCGGCGGGCTCGGATAACGGCCGGTGCTCGGGCACGCGTCCCGCTACAAGGTCAGACGGGCGTAGCTCGGTATCTTCCAACGCGCGGGGCCCACCTACTCCGTTTACTACTACGTCCCCAGCCGCGAGTGGGTTCCCGACTTTCGCTGATACGCATTGGGGCGATCCCATTGCATTGGCCCTCGCTGATGCGGCTAAAGAGGATAAGCGTGATAGAGGTGGGTCAGAGGCAGGTACTTGTGAGGAGGGCCCGAGTGGACAGAAGGTGCCGAACAGTGCTAAGAGGAGGAAGAATAAGGCGAAGAGTGTGTTGGTTCAGGCGCAGGCGGTTCAGGCGAATGGGCTTGAGGGGGCCGTACTTGATGTTCAGCTTCCTCCTGGTGGACCTGGCAGCTCGTGGGGCGATCCTAATGAGCCGTGGTGAGCTCTGTCCCCTGGGCTTATTCAAGTTGGTCATAATTTCTTGTTGTGCGTGTGGATGTGCGTTGTCGTGATCGATGTTGATATCGTCGGTGTCGTTGTTGTCGTTGTAGTATCTTGCAAAACCGTATCAGATTACAGTGAAGTAGAAATTGTTTGAGTGCAGAGCATGTAGCGTTCGCAGTCGGCACCAAAAAAGAGTTTGGCGTTTGCTGTGCACTATGGCGCCAAATAAGGTCTTAGTAGGGCTTTCACCAACGCACTTAATCCCTCAATGGCATTGACGCACTTTGACACTTATCGCCAGGAGCTCGGAAAAGCGTATCCTGGTTTCGGCTACGCCTTGTGGGAGCCCAGCCCAGGAGAACAGAACCCTCCTGTTGAGGTTGGCGACGTCGGTTTCATCCGCGAAGGCCAATTTCATTGCTTGTTCGACTTGTTGTTCGATGCTCTGTTCCCAGCAGACCACGAATCTCACCAGATATTCGGTGTACCAGAGAATCATGAACCGCTTTGTCCTGCCGTGACAGATCATATCAATCCAAGGATCTTGACACCAAAAACGTTCCACACTCGTGGGGTAACTGTGACTCGGATATCTGTGGATTAGAGGCACTTGCCGAAACGTAGATCAAACCCCTACTATACTCTAATTTTTCGCCTCATCATTGACGTTACCTGAGGACTGTCGGCTCTGCGGAGGTTTCATTTTCTTGCACTGACACTAGGAAACATGGCGCAGTACTGTCCCTTCCCGTCACGCTCAGTAAAAATGAAAAAGTCGGCCCGGGGTCAGCGCCGGTCAGGAGCCGGTCATCGGAAGTCACTATGACTAAAATCTGCAGAATTGCAAAAAACTTGACTATGGTAGTCGGGTTGGGTCAGCGAACTAAGTCGGCCATGGTCGATCGAAGTCGAACGGAAGTTATTTTAGGATATTTCAACAGTCGTCCCTAGGTCCGATCTAGTCAATAATGGCAATTTAGTGGTCATCCTGAGTCCAAAAAAGTCAATATTTGCTATTTTGCCAGTCATCCCAAGTCCAAAATAGTCAATATTTATCATTTCGATAGTCATCCATAGTCATCCATAGTCACATTGGGTCGGATCTTTCGTCGATCTTGGTCATCACACGTCTGTTTGGTTCATTTCTTAGTCAAATCGTGGTAAATCTCTTCATTCCGCAGTCATATGAGGGTAAATGCCAGTCGCGCTGGGAAGTCTGTAATGTAGTAAAAAAATCTTTTAAAAAAAAGCCCCCGCACGAGCGATACGAGAGCCAGAGTCCGTGCATATGCTACGGTGCTGCAACAACTTGCTTCATCGATACTTTGTTCAGTTTGCACTGGTGATAAGTCAGAAAAAAGGACGTAGGATATGTAGAGTTACAGTACCTTCTCCACAATTTCTTTGATAGTCGACTTCGAGACCTGGGCAAATTCCGCACTATTCACAATGATGGCGATCAGATCTGTGCAAGATAGTCAACAATATTCAAGGGAATGAAAGTGTATAAGAGCAATGACTCACCGTCCTTGCGTTTCGACTTCGGGACAGGGAGGTTGTTGTCGCTGATCCACGCGAGCAGCTCCGGAACTTGCAGGAGCCTGAGCGACACAGTGTCTGCATGATCCTAAGAGGCAGCTGGTGAGTATAAATGTCACAAGCAAGAACTGGTGCACCTCTGCTACTATGGTCGAAGGCTCCTGGGTGGGCACTGCCCCGGTGGGCTGCTGCTGGGCGGTTTTTGTGGCCACAGGAGCTTCAGCGGCCACGATGGCGTCTATGACAGGCCACTTGACTTTAATCTTCAAGCCGCGCGGGGGAGACTTTGCGACTTCGCAATAGGAAGGTGTGGAAGGAAGGCGTGGGATAGGGGGAGGGGTGATCACCTAGAAAAAAAGTATTAGACTCAGAGAAAATGAGCACCGATCACTTACCCCACCAGCACCAACCCAGCAAGTTTCGAGAGCATCGAGAGTTTTCTCGAGGTAGCTATCACTGAGGAGACCGCTCGTCGTCGACATTCCTGCTTTTGCACATTGGAGCCGCGCCTCCCGACACGTCTTGAGGGTGGCGGCAACTAGTTTGAATGCAATGGCAATGCTCCCAATGTCCTGCCAGGCGGTTAGTGAGGACAGGCTGAAACCACCTGCCGTGAACTGGTAATGTCCCCAGCCCACACCCATGTTGTCTTCATCAAAATCCGATGAATTTGGGTCAGCCAACTGGAGACGCTCGAGAAGTGCGAGAACATCATGGGAAGGTTTGCCTTGCTTGAATGAAGGCTCGGCATTCATAGAACGAAGGAATCTAGGGGCACCAGTTAACGAAGGGTGTTCGGATGTGAGGACAGCTGTGAGGGCGCAGTCAGTGGGAGAAGGTGTGCATGGAGGGATTGACTTGCCAATGAGGCCATCGACTGTACTTCAAGCGTTAAGACAGAACGCATAAGCAGGTGCAACGTGAACGCACCGGATGGATCAACGGGGGCAGGGGAGATAGAGCAGGTCTTCATGGCTGCAGGCTCCTCATTCGTCACCTCAAGTTGGTTGAGGAACGTTGGGGCAAGCTTGCGAGGGATGGGACGTTTCTTCTCTGTATGCAAGTATTAGTTCGCAGTCAAAACTTGTGGAATAGAGGACTTACGCGAGGGCACCAAAGACAACGAAGTCTTCTGTCCCAAAAGTGAGGTGTTGTCCTTGGCGTGCTTTTGAGCATGTGACGCCGATGGGGATTTGGGGCTGGGGCTCGACTCCAGGGCACGCTTAGAGGCTTTCATGGGCGCTGCGTCCCAAACGTTCGGGGGCGCAGTGGGCGGCGGCTGCAGCTGCGGGGGTGGGGGAGCTTTCACACCAAAAGATGTTGAGTCATCAGAAAATACACTCTTTGTCACATTGCCTTCTGCAAGACTATTTCGCCGCAAGAGCGCCTGGCCGAGCATCACTTCAGCTTTCCAATGACCCGCGCACAAGCAGAGTTCCTTTTTCTCGGCTTCGAGCTCAAGCATGGCTCGACGAAACTCGTCGTAGAACAATGACTTGATCAGCGTCTTGGTCAACATCTTGGGGTTGACGCGAGGGTCAGGGCTGATACGGTCGATGAGCTTGGTAATGACTGTGCTGGCGTACTCTCGCATGTCTTTGGCCTCGTTGGATGATACCTTGGTACCATCCACACGGCGGACAGCTAAGCCCATCTTTGGACGGCTCCTATTGGCCCGGGTAATGATATCTCCGTACTTCTTGTCTGTCCAACAGTCATCAAAATACCAGAGGATGTCCACCGGAACACAGTCAGGCCTGACGGACGGCGCGTCCACGCACTGGAGAAGAGCATCCCTGGCCTGCTTTATTGTGCAATCGACCTGGGACTGTTGGGATGCCGAATCGCTCGGCCCCAAAGACGATGCCTGCGAGTCCTCGCCTTGTACTACTGCGAAATCCAACTCAGCGAATACCTGGTCTGGAACAAATGCTACGTACTTTGGCGTATATCTGGAACGAGAGTGGTGCTTGGTGCGATGTGAGGCCCACCGAGGTCCCTTCCGAGGTATTTGGCAAGTACCTTGGAAAGGTAGTCATGATCTTGTCGTAGCTCACGGTAGTGGGGGTTATAGTAAAGCTCAGACTCAGTGAGAGAGGCAATGACCTCAACGGGGAGTCGAGGATATGGATTGACGGAAAGAGGTGCCTTAGGGGGAAATGTGAAATGGTTCGACCTGGAGTACAGCGTCGAACCCGACATCTGGGAGGAAGGTTGCTTGAACGTCGAATGATGCAGAGGGAAGTCGATGGGAGGCCTTGAACGCAGCTGCTGTCTCAGTGGTGGAAAATCAGTATAATCGCCAGAGTTTTCCGAGTTTTCCTCAAAGCCACGTCGGCGACGTGGAGAGAAAGCTTCGGGAGACAGGCCTAGTGCACTGTCCCCGGGGTCCTCATCAAACTCATCAATTTCGAAGTTGCTGCAGCCCTGCATGGAAAAGAAGAAAAGACACGAAGGAGGTACGCGATACGAGACACGAGACACGAGACGAAGGAGGCGACGAAGAAAAAGACGCGACGAAAAAAAGGGAGGCACACGACGCGGTATTCTACAATAGAATATATATAAAACACGTGATGCGCGCATGGCGTTCTCACGGCCCACTAGCCCACTAGCCGAAATCTCCCCAACTAATCTTTCAAGGATGTTGGCTTGGATGTTGGCCTCAATCCCGATCCATTCTAAGATCCACGCCCACCACCCTTAACGCCAACTGCGGCTGCTCGAGTTGCCTGAGTTGAGACTGCGGCCCATGCTCCAGAGCCAACTGATGGGACCTTAGTGGACTAGGCGCAAGATTACATTTTCTTTCAAATCCGAGGACGAAGAACTCGCAGATGCACTCAGTCTGATAACCAATTGGAGATATCGAAACCATGGTTGATTGTCTAGTTTCTTCCGATATGCCATTGCGAGCAGAATCGGAGGGATTATATTCATTGAGCTACGAGTGGAAGTACGTATTCATATCTCGCACTATTCTATTCTCGCTCATTCAAACTGGTATGGCCATTTTTTGCCATCTACTAGCCCCACCCCCACAAGTACTACCACCGCGCCACCCCGATAATCAGGTGGTCAACGTAGCACCTACTATGAGCGGCGCGAATACTATGAGGTCGACATCGCTGCGCACGTCCAACATCATCAAATCACCGCATCCTCCTCCCCAAGCTTAGCCCTACCACCCCCTATCCTAACAGAATTCATCTATGTCAAGTTACTCATCTGATGTGTCGATGTCGGGGGCTCGTTCGGTGCTCTTCGGCACAGCGACTTTCTTAGCTTTCACTCGGTCCGAAGGTTCCCCTACTAGGTATTCATATTCTTCTCGCTCAGGTAAGTCTTGCTATTTTCTCTGTAAGATCCATTGGCTGTCATTTTATGACACGTTCTCCCAGGGATATCTTCGGTTAACAAGCCTATGATCTCTCTGGAAACGATATGTGCCGCATCACTGCATCACTGTTTCGTCTTCTCCCTCCAACAGACGCTCGGCTTCCGAGATTTACTCCTAACCGAAGATAACTCTATTCTGGACGCTGATGAGGTCGAGGCAGCTTTGAGTGCTCTCAACAACGAACTGGACCGGATGGAAGGCACTCTGACTGAGTGGTCCCGCGGTCCCGAGGATCCTCCGCCACTCCGTCATGTCTGAGCAGCTCTGCGCCAACATGTCATCGCGTCATCCCCTTCGTTTACAGCTACAATGTCTTGCTACGTTCCTTTCACCAATATATTGCGCGGTGGTCGCATCCTGAGCATCATCACAGAGCGTGCTGAAAACTTTTACTCCTGCCCCACATTGCACAATCGGCGCTCAGTTCCTGCAACGTTCCTGGGTCCAGGCCTGTTTCCGATGCCATTAGGTACTCTGGCATGTCCTTCCATTCTCGAGGCGTCACTGAGCCTGGGCCCGCAATGCTACCTCGAGCAGTCGTACAAGCGGTCGTACTGGTGGCCTCATCGCTTTTTCGAGGACAAATCTTCTGCATCTGACAGCTTACTAACGTGTGGTGGCTTTCGAACTCGGAACCAGGTACTGCTACAGGGAGGAGGTGTAAGGAAGGTGAGACGCAGATGACACTGTAGGCCCACTGGTGCCCACCTGGCAAGCCTACACAGCTGGACAAGTTGGACGAAAAGCCTATCTGGTCATGAGCTTTATTTACAGCAATAGCATCAACTGGCAGTCATATATACATGTGAGCCTACTCTACTACATCAATCAAAGGATCCTCACTACTGATTCCATGTTCATCCAGTTTTAGTAAGGTAAGGCCTGGGTGTTTTCTCAAGATATGGACATGATCATTGTAAGTCCAGATTCCCACAAGGCTAACTATAGCTGATGTTTCCAGCACATATAGTGAAGGTGACCACTTTCCATACCACCTCCCAAACAGTTTGTAGCGTTCTATCAAAGGATGATAGACAACAAGGGAGAAGTCAGTCCCAGCAGACTGAGTAGTGTAGAAGGCTAAAGCCTCTCCAAATATAGGTTTGCCATCCTCCACCTCTATTTCTGTATCATGTACAGGCTGATCATGTGGCTGTAGCCCCTGCTTTGGATGGGCCTCAAAATATCTGGAGGTACGTGAACTAGACTTTTTTGAAAGTTCAAAGAGCTGACTTGTGAGGGTAATATTATTGGGCAGAGGGCACTTCCCCCATCGCATGATTTCAAAGGAGGGATCTGCTTCAACTCCAAGATGAGATTGGATTGCCTCTATGTGAGCCTTTGTGACATCATCATTTCTTCTCTCCTTCTGAGTGATGGGAACTTGTTTAAATAGAGAGGTCCTTGGGACCTTTGCCTCAGATGCTGAGGAGATTGTTGGATAGATGAGATGTAAGAGTTTGACAGATTGCTTATCTGTCTTATATGAGACTATGTTTTGGAATGGGGATTTTTTTGACCTAATCCCATGACCAATATCTCCTATGGCTCTTTCACAAGTAGCTTGAGAGCCAAATCTGATAGAGCCATTATATGAAATATGGTAAGGGAGATGAATCAGCTGAAAGACACATAGTCTGCAGCGGGTAATTTTGGATGAATCATTTCCAACATAGAGGCGTTCAAACCCCTTGAGAAAATTGACAATCTTGGTATAAAGTTTGTTTAAATCAGCTTGTGTTCGAGGGACAGTTGTCATTGCATACTCCACCACATTGGAGAATAAAGCAAAGTTCTCAACCACCTCTTGGTTAAATCCAAGCTCCCATGCAATAGGAACAATATACCAGTGAAGAAGGGCCATCCACTCATATATTTTATATTGACTTTGACGCTTTTTGTATGGGTCTCGAATAGCACCACCAAGGGATGGGGGTAATGTTGCCATAGCATTTTCAGCTTCTGCTCCAAGTGCTGAAGCAATCTCTTGGCTCATATGGACTATTTCTGATGGTTCACTGAATGTCACCCAAATATCCCAGAAATGTGGCATGCAGTTTTCATAAAAGAGATGAAAGGGGTCAAGTGGAAAAAAGAATGGATGTGAGAATGTAGGACTGGCTGCACATATTGGAAGACCAGAGACACCAGTTTCTTTTACAATATCTGCATAGTGTGTCTTGATGCCTTTTACAGCATCAAGCCTCTTAATAGTTTCCCAGTAGCCTTCTATAGTCCGAATTGGCAATTTATAGGGGTCAAAATCAGGGCGACTGTCATTAATATCTGCCTTTTGAGGTGGGTTGAGGGGATAGTACTGTTTTTTAGCACCTATAAGGCAAAATAAGCTAAACTGATATAATCATATAATCATATATCACACCTTTTTTTGTAGTAGCTCTTGCACCCTGCACTGTACAAAAACGACATCCATGTAAAGCCATATGTCCAGCCATTTTGCTAAGCTTTGCAGAACCAAGCATATCCCCAAGAACACCACATAGATAGACCTTTAAAAGGAAGAATTGTCCAGAAAGTGCATCCTTGGTCCAGACACCAACACTGAGCTTTGCAAGTTCCTCATAAAGGACATAAACAAATGACTCCACATTTCCAGGTGAGGAAGGCCCAGGGATAACAAGTGGAATGATGATGTTGGTGGCTTTAATCCTCATATCAGGGGGAAGATTTAAAATTGTGACAATCAGAACCCATACATCAGACTGCTTCTTCATTGTGAGCTGAGCACCATTGCCTGAGATGCTTATGGCAGTATCAGTTTCATTTTCAAATAAATGTGAGTGGTTGATATGATTCATAGAGTCAGAGAAGTCAGAGTATTCAGTGGGAAGAGAATCAGAGTCCAGATTTTTCAGAGCCTTTTGTAGATTTCGGTGTCGATACCACATAGCTTCTGCCATTTCTCTATTCCCATAAAATGACTGAATGACAGGTGCAATGGGGGTATAGATCATTTGAGCTCTTGGCTGACCCTTTTTGTCAAAGCGTGGCTCACCACAAACATGGTTGTCACGGATATGAATACAGGTACGGTGATGTTTAAAGTCTCCAGTGAAAGCCATGCAGCTCCTGGGACACATGTCCACCATCTGAGATGATAATCCTAAAACCTTCATGGCAAGCTTTCGCACCATGTATAAGGTAAGGATTTCAATGTCTGTAGCCATTTGGAGGACTTCTGCATGAAGTCTGTAAGCCTTAACAGTACCGCGGGAATCAACCCATGCCATATAGTGCTTCAGGGAGAGCTCCTCAGATTCAGTGAGTGTGCCACCCCTAGAGTCATCAATGGGTGGATAGATGGGGTGTGTATAACCAGCTAACAGTTGCCTCTGAAGTCTTGCAACAACATCTGGCACAATATCTGGCAAGTTAGCCACAGCATTGGTGTCATCATCCAGATCAGCACTATCCAGATCTCCCATATGTGAGGGGCCTGGCTCAGAAATATTGGGACATCCTTCTGAGGGGGATTCTAAGCAGGGATGGACCTCAGATGGGTCAACATCTTCATCAGATTCACCAGACTCATAGTCCTGCTCCAACAAGCTAGGGTCAGCCTCTGGAAGTTGAAATGGAGGCTCCAGTTCTAAATCTGGATCAGAGATATCAGGGTCCACCTCCAGCCAAGAGAGGTCAGCACTGGGAATGGAGCTCGTGGCCATGAAAAAATCAACATCCGTCCCAGCACAAGTGGAGCTGTAAGGATCATCTTATATTGTAGTAAGCATAGATAAGCACTTCACTCTAATAAAACGCACTCACAGAGCTCTACACTTTCCCCTTGGTAATCAGGCTGCTCAGAAGCCTCAGAAACCTCCCCGTAGACATGAGTTGGTCGATTAACGTCAATAAGTTCCTCTTTAGAATAATCTTATCAATCAGACATCAATGACTTCGAAAAAAGTGGGTTGACGCACCTTCTGAGCCCGCTGGGTGAGATCCATCAAGATCGGACACTGTATCGGGCATCCTGAGGCCTCCAGGGATGCCAGAAAGAACTAGTAGAGTTGCATCAATCCTCGATTGCAAGAAATTGATGAAACCAGGATTCGAAAGTGAGGCAGATCGAAGGATCCGTCTATCTCGCAGTATATGAGCCTCAACCGTGCGCTTGGTGATAAATTTTGGGTTTCTTGTATTATGGCACTTTGAGCACACGCATTGGTAAGTTGTAGCCATGGCTGCTTCACAGGATCGACGAGGTTTGCCGCAGAGTTGTGTGGGCTAAGGGCGGCGCAGCACGTGGCTAGCGTGTGAGCATCACGTGTTCTACTATCCGCATTGAATATGCATCTCACTTTTTTTCTCCTTGTCTCTTTCTTCTTCGTCCCCTTCCCATATGTCGGGTTCGACCTTGCACTCCAGGTCTAACCCTTTGATGTTCGCACTCTCACTTTATCCTTCTCCTAGAATCCCTCTGGCCTCTCCCATGGTCTCACCAAGTCTGAGCTTTACTATAACCCCACTACCGCAAGCCATTACAAAAAGACTACGACTATGTCTCCAAGGTGCTCGCCACATACCTTGGAATGGGCCTTGCAGGACCTCACATGTGCCAAGCACCACTCTCGTTCCAGACATATGCCATGCTCGTAGCATGGAGGCACTGTCCGTCAGCATTTCATTCATGCTGGAGGAGGTCCTCTGGTATTTTGATGACTGTGTGAAGGACAAGATATAGGAGATATTATTACCGAGGCCAATAAGAGCCGTCCAAGGATGTCCATTGCTATCCGCCGTGTAGATGGTACTAAGGTATCATCCAACGAGTTCAAAGCCATGTGAGATTACACCACCACAGTCATAACAAGCTCATTGACCGCATCAGCCCCGACCCTCGCGTCAATCCCAAGACTCTGAACAAGACGATGGTCAAGTCATTGTTCTACGACGAGCTTCGTCAAGCCATCCTTGGGCTCGAGGCTGAGAAAAAGGAACTCCGCTTGTGCTTGGGTCATTGGAAAGCCGAGAAGCAGAGAGAGGAGCGACAGGGCGAGTTTCCTGGCCGTCATTTGGTGGTAGGGCTCGGCGTTTGTCTAATGCAAGAATTATTACTACTAATATTCCTGGGGTATCATAGCGAGTGAGAATTTCTCGCGCAACTCTCGCTAGATTCGCCACCAACATTGCGAGTGACATTTTCTCGCACAAATCTCGCTGACTTCGCTGCCTGACGCTTGCGCAACTCTCGCTGACTTCGCTGCCTGACGCTTGCGCAACTCTCGCGAAATTCGCCGCCGACATAACGAGTGATAATTTCTCGTGCAACTCTCGCTTACTTCGCCACCTGACTCTCGCGCAACTCTCGCTTCCTCTGCCGCCAACCTCATCGTCCAACTCGTCGTTCGCACTGCCACCAACCTCATCACAACTCTCGCTCGCTCTGCCTTCATCCCACTCCTACCCTTCATCATAACCCAATGCCACTCAACAAAATCATCTGGAACGGCCTCTACAGTGCCCAACTTTTCAAACAGGCACAAGCGGCAGTTCGAATTCGCACGCACTACAAAAGGATGGGGTTGGAAAAGCATCAAGTCACAACTGCAAAAGTTTGGTACATCTCCATCCGTTTAACGCGTTCATTACTGACGGCTTGCAGTAATACCGGTTGGCACGGCGAGAGCGGTGCAGCAAAGCGCGGCGGCCATCTCACCATCCACTTTGAAAAAGAGGACGACGATCATTACGCTACCCATCACATATATCGAACCAATAAGGCGTACCGTCGTTGAAGGATTCATGGAATAGAGTAGTTTTTTCTTTTCTTTCAGACTATTTTTTATCAATCACTTTTTTTACTGAACTTTTACGATACTTGTTTGATATTATATCTAGCTCCCCTCATCCATCCCTCGCCTCGCCGTCACGTTACCGCGTTACCGAATGGACAACACCGAACGAGAGCACGATAACAGGACGCAGCCAAGATGCTGCAACACAACGACACCCCGGTACAACGCTACGACACCACGCAATTCGCATTGGCACAGAGAGCCTAGCGATTCTATGCAGCTATAGACACAAAAACGATGTAGTTGTAGATCTGTAATTTACATGAATATAATTGCTATCTGATACTTGAGTACTAAGCCGACATCCTTGAAAGATGGGGAGATTTCGACGCTTGTATCCCGATTATGTAAATACTTGGATCTTCAGTTGGACC